>VXAB01007173.1:386606-701031 GCA_013399175.1 Odontophorus gujanensis
TCAAGGCCAGGTTGGATGGGGCCCTGGGCAGCCTGAGCTGCTGGGTGGCAGCCCTACCCATGGCAGGGGGATGAGGCTGGGTGGACTTTAAGGTCCCTTTCAACCAGAGGTATTCTGTGTTTCTGTGGTACTGAGCTTATTAATGTCACATAGCCATTTTGTCACAGATAGCGATTCTTCAAGCTGCAGCTGTTTCCAGCAGCAATTGGAAGGCTATCAGCAGCAGAGGCAACACAATCCAAGTGTGCCTTGACAGAGAACCTCTCTACAGAGTTGCAGGTGGTAGCTCCAACTTCTGGTGCCAACTGCATCTCTGACATGTGGTGTGGTCTCAGACAAACTACCTAGCTTCTCAAGAAATACACTGGTTCAGGTAAAGAAAAATATTAAATACAGGAAAATTTTTCAAGCGCAGCCATCTGTGATGCAAGTAGAGTTAAGCACACACAGACATACAAATGTGTACTTGGGGATTATTTAAAAACAGAAGCCCGGGGGAATAAATTACTTTAGTTGATTCTCTTATTTATGGAGAAATCAAGCTTACTGATATATCAGCTCTTTAATAGTGCTATAACCAAGACTACATACTGGTAGGCCAGAGCTGCTGTGTTACTGGGTTCTTAACTCTGACTTTTGTGGTGGAGATGCTACTGCCCTCACACAGTCTAAAACCTTTTAATGTTTCTGAATTGCTGTATTTTCATTCTGCTACGTCTATTGACTGGAAGAGGTGGATTCAAGAAAGCAGAGCGATCAGGTCTTTACAGTAGATGTGTCTGGCTGCCCATGTTCTCCTTGTGAGACCATTGGGAAATTATAGGCAATGTGCATCCAGGAGGATAAGGAGAGTAACTTTTCTGTCTTGTTTTGGGGGTTATTTGGTTGGTTCTTTTACTTCTTTTAATGAGAATAAACCCATTAATATCTTTAAGACATTCAGATCCCATGAGGCTGATCCACGGACTTTAAGAAAGATTAATGCTAGGAACACAAGCAATTTTTCTTTATGTGGCATCATTTCATGAGGTAACAGTAATTCTCTTTCTTTTTTTTTAATGTAGTTAGTATGAATTATTGAAACCCCACAAGGCATCTTTTTTAATCATATTTTCTTAATGTGCACTTGCCACTTCACATATATCACATTGTCAATGAAGTACTCCCATTTTTCCTCAGGAGTAGGGATGTCTATGACACTCTGGTCAATGAAAGCCAGATGCTAGCACTGATTTGATATAATTCATTTTCTTTTGTACTTTCAGCACGAGTGGCAGCATCACCATGTTGCATTTTTCTGTCAGTGCACTGATAAGTATTTTAGTATTGCAGAAGAGATTGAAGAACAAGTGGATAGGTGTTCAAAAATGTCTTTCAAAACAACGGAGTTGGCTTTCTTTTATTTGACTAAGAGTATTTTAGAAAAGCAGAGCTCCCAGGTCTGTATACTTGGAGATAAGTAAATAGTCTTGTTTTCAAAAAAATGGAGTGCTTAGAGGTTACTCAGACTTCCACAAGAGAACAGCTAGCTTTGTACTGCAGGCCTTCTAGAGACCAGTTTTGCCCCTGGCAAAATGGGGCTGAAAAAATCATGACCTGAAGTTAACAGTTCTTAAAGTGAGAGCAAAGCAACAACCATAGAACCTTTAGCAGCTGAACAAATTCCCATCTGGCACTTTGCATTGTGTGAGGGCAATGTGCCACAATTTGCAAACAGAATATTTTATTATTTAATTAGCCTCCAAAGCTAAGTGATTCAAATAAACTAAGTCTATGAAAAAGAAAAAAAAAAAAAAATAGCAACAGCAGGCATAATGCCTGAGGGCCTTATGAATGTAAAGTGACTGGTTTTGTAACCAGCTGTGTACTCTGCTAAATCATGGGCTTGTGCTTGCAATTCAAGTGAAAATTGAAATATTGAAATATTCATGTGAATATTTCCTCTGCTTTTGTTTTAGCCAAGATTATTCATGTTTGTGAGTTTGCAGGGCCAAGCTGCTTCCAAAGTTGGATGTGATGGGATATAGCATCCAGGATCTTGCTGTCTGACACCATGGTGGGGGAACTCTGGGTTTCTGCTTTTTGTTGTAGTGCCTCTGGTATTGTGAGCATCCATGTGCCCTCCTATGGTGAGTGATAGCAGCAGTCCTGTGGGGTGTCAGTGTTGTGGAGCACTGAACAAGGCATAAACTTTCTCATAGGTTTGCTTTAAGTTAAAAGAAATATCTGATTGATGAGTACACCCATGGAAGCTGTGGAATATGGGCCTGTGGAAGGGAAAAGAATCATTGTCTTCAATGCAGATATTGTGTCCACTGGAAAAGGGTTTCGGTACCTACTGTCTAGAATTTGCATCATGAAAAGAAAATAAAGTATCAGTTGCTTTCCAAGGCTAGGAATCCTTCTGGCTTTACAACTCCACTTTCATTTTCAGAAGTTGGGGTGGCAGAGACATGCTTGAGCTGTTTGTCTATAGCAGTGAGGTCTGAATGTGCTTTTCACCTAAACAAGCTGTAAATTAAGACCCCAAAAGAGCAGCACTTTGTTTTTTATGTTGGGCTGTTCCAGCTGTAAGATGTTGCAGGACTTGGTAAGTTAGAAAATGCCTGCTGCTTTCTGTACCAAGTAGTCATTGTACGTTTGTTATCCTCAGTCACCCATCCCCAAGAGAGATGGCTTGATGCTTAGGACAGAACACCAAGAGCAGGAGACAAAGGCAAAATTAGCTAGGCAGTGTGGATTTCCATAGCTCTCCATAGAAAATGCTCAAGGACTACTTTGCGATGAAGCTGGTGAGGGATCTGGAGCACAGGTCTTATGACGAGCAGCTGAGGGAGCTGGGATTGCTCAGTGTGGAGAAGAGGCGGCTCCGGGGAGACCTTGTTGCTCTCTGTAACCACCTGAAGGGAGGTTGTGGTGAGCTGGGGGTCGGCCTCTTCTCTCTTGTAACTAGTGATAGGACTAGAAGGAATGGCCTCACATTGCACCAGGGGAGATACAGACTGGATGTTAGAAAATACTTCTCCAAATGAGTGGTCAAGTGCTGGAATGGGCTGCCCAGGGAGGTGGTGGAGTCGCTGGTCCCAAAGGTGCTCAAAAAAGAGTGGACATTGCATTGAGCGACATGGTCTAGTGGTATGGTGGGAATGGGTTGATAGTTGGACTAGATGATCTTAGAATTCTTTCCAACCTTAATAATTCTGTGATTCTATGGTCCGAGTGAGGAAGTTGCTGTCGGTAGTGGACTGTGAGGTGGGCAGTTACTAGTGCTGCTGGTCCCACTGGTGCAGGTTCCTGCCAAGAACTGAATGCAGGACTGAAGATGTGGTAATTCAAATAAACTGGAAACTGAATGCTCTTTAAATATTTATTTAGAGTATAAATATATTCATCTTTTTTGATATAAAGTAGATGTGCCATAATTGATCTGAATTTGACAGAGCTCCATCTCATTTCTGCTCTGTAGAAGAACAAATGTTAATGGTGTGAAGCAGGCCAAGCAACAATGGAAAGACTGAGTTTTATTCATACCAGGATCCTCTGCTCCCCTAATTCCATGAGCAGCATCCAGCCTTACTGCTTGAACCTCTCTGCTGTTTAGGCTTCCTGAGGTGTAGCCGTGTTTGCTGAGGCAGAAGGGTGAGTGCAGGAAAAAGCCATAGGTTATCCAGGAGAGAAGCCACGGAATGCTGGCCTGCTGATCTATTAAAGCCTGCACTGTCTGCTCTCTTTATCCGCTCTCTTCCTCTCTCTCTTTTTTTCTTTTCCTTTTTTTTCTTTTTCCTTTTTTAATTTGTATTGGAAATCAAGGAACTTCTGCTAATACTTTGTCTCTGCTTTTCTTAGAATTTCTTCATGCAGGTGTAGCTGTTGAAATGCAACATCCTTTCCTAGAGAGCACGGTTTCCTAAGTTCACAAGTCTGAATTTTGTTGTAGCTTTACATCATCTTGATCAATTGCTTAATCTATTTTTTGGAAGAAACAGGCATGTAACAATGTTATCTACATAGTCTATCACTAAAGTAATCATACTGCTATTAAGCCATATATGCTATTACTTTTGTATCTGCAAAGTGTATCATCTTGTCTCACTCATTCTATTTCTCTTCCAATTTTACTACCTCCAACTCCTGTACCGAAGGATTATCCATGACATTCCAGTTTAATTATCAATATAAGGCATGTAAGGTTCAGAACAAACTAGCCATACTATGACCCATTAAAGAAGATGTTTGCCAATAAAGCTGAACATTGCTAAAGTATACCCCTTACTCTGCAAGAACATTTTCCATATCTCATTCATAAACTGTCAGAAAAGAATTTGGTCTCCTAAAAGGTCTCCTAGGGAAATATCTAGAAAATATTTAGAACTGATTAATTAATTGTTTGGAATGCCTAACAAAAAAAAGTTAACTTTTCAAGAGCTTTCCTTTGCATAATCCTGAAAACTTGTAATTACAACAGTCGTTCTTTCAAGTTAAATGAGCCATGAGCTACAGAGTGTATGTGCTCAAAAGGTTGTCAGGTACCTTGGCTGTAAATAAATAAATATAAGGTTGTATATGATGTTGGAGGAGACAAGCTGAATCCAGTTTAGTGAGTGAGATGTAAAATAAATAGGGAAGACCATAATCTCTTCAGCAGATTATTTGTATTATTTTAAATTAATATAATGTAATGATGATGAAAATGGCCTGGGAGGGAAGCTGTGCAAAACCAGCCACTTTCAGACCACAGAATTATAATGTCTGATGGAAAAGATTAATGCAAAGTATCTGAGCTAATCCAACATTTACTAGAAAAATTAAGGTCAAACCCAGGATTAGTGCTTTGTGTGCTCTGCTGATAACCTTGATGTTCCCCTTCTTATCTCTCTCACTCTCTTGTAATTACTTAAGTCCCATATTTTTTATATTAAGAAGAAGAGACACGACTTTTACAGCTGCTCTCTGTTCTTTTTGCACTGACAGAACTGTGCTAGCCTGGTGCCCTGAAATTTTGCTGGAGAATACTCCGAATGAATAAGGAGCCAGCACTGAACAGCTGTTTCTGTGGATAGGACTCATCTGTGCAGAGCTTGAGCAGTTAGGTTTTGCATTCTGTAGCATCTGAGCAGCAGCAACAAAAGTGAGGGACAAGGAAAAGGGCGGATTAGGAAAAAAACAGCTGAGGTTTGGTGTTTCTTTTGTCAGATGTTTTTACCTCTCTGAAGTTCCTGCTAATGCATTTTAGTTTCTTTATATATCATTATGGAAATATTCTGCTAATGTTAGTAAGAGCTTAATAACCATTCTACTCAGTAGCTGTAGCAAATCTTTACACTAAATGTTTGGGTTTTTTTTGACAGTGGTATATCTTTGCTGTTTTGATGAAAAAACTAGCCATAATTTGCCAAGATATCAAACCTTATAAAAATTGGAAATAATTCTATGACTATGAGTAAATGAGAAAACAGTTCTGATTCAGAAAATATAGGCACAGAGTAAACATTCCAGAGTGCTTATTTGACCCTAAATAAATATTAGCATATGTAATTTTATGTTGATTTAATTGATTTGAAAATTTAAGTCATATTCAGCAATTGCAGCCTCATGAAACAAATGGAAAAAAAATAAAGCAGTGGCAGTTCTTTGTTTCAGTGCAGCAGATGCACTTCAATGTTGCCTCATTCAGCAGCATCAGAGTAGTATGGTGTTCCCAGGAGGAAGATAATTTTTAAATGCATTCCCACCTCAAAAAATTCCTGATCCAAGTCCTCATATAAAAAGATTATATGGAGTCTAAATAGTTTATTCAAAGTAAACCATTAATCTCTGATTCTGAAAACCTACCAAGCAGAACTGCAGTCTCAATGTTCTGGGGCAAAGTTGACGCATGACTTGTGTGAATTAAATAAAGACACCCCTGAGCAAACCACTGCTAACCCAGTGATGACGGAAGCTCTGGGTATATGTAGCCAGAGTATCAGATTTATGAAAGCTCACCCCATCAGCCCTGCTGGATCCCTGTCTAGCAGCTGCTGCTGGCATCAGTGGTTTCAAACCAAGCATTCCTTCCAGTGCAGAATCCCACTACAAAGGAGTTATGTTTGAAGCAAGTAGGAGAGGTGTTTTCAGAGGCAGAAGGAACAGAAAGAGAAGAAGATGGCTTAAAAAAAGACCTTTTAAGGTAATTAGAGGGAAAGAGCAGTGCTGACAAAGCTTTCCTATCTTACAGTGCAGGTAAAGAAGCTAATTTGACCTTAATGTATTGGAGAAGAACTATGGTTAATCAAGACAGCACAGGACAGCTTCATTAGAAAACATATAAATCTATCACATATACAAAGCAAAAAAACAAAAAAAAACAAAAAAAAAGAGGAGCCAGGTCATTACTGACTAGTTAGTTTGGCATTAATCCTTGGAATAAAACTGGGAAAAGTTACTTAGCAAATAAGCTTTTGATACATATACAAAATATAACAAGGAGATGAGCTGAAGCCCCAGGATGGTTGAGAAGAAATTGTATGAAAGCCACCTGATTTTCTTCTGTGATGGGGTAACAAGTTTTCTGCATATGGGAGAAATAGTAGTTTACATATTTCTTTGTCTTTTTGACAGTCTTTGATGGTGTTCTCATTTGCAAGCTACTGAATCCTGATACTTAGGAAACTCATGAGTGCCTCATAGTTCAGAAAAAAAAGACGCCCAAAACAGGCCAAGATGAGATACTGAACCCGTTACCCTGGAGGATGTTTCAAACAGAGTGTGTCAAGAAGTCCTTCTGGTGCTCTGTACTGCACAATAATTTGTTAAAAACTAAGGTGATAGAATATGCTATACTATGAAAACAAACTGTGACACAAACTTATCGGGGTGTGGATGTGTTGAAGGTCTGGAGTAATGCTCAAAATGATCACTGCGAAATAGAAAAAGTGGTCTGAAAACATGGGATGCTCTTCAGTCAGAGTGACTGCATTTAGGTAGAAAAAAAATATAGCCTGCAACTCTGAAGGGTGGGGAACAAGAAACAGATGTTTTCTAGAAAAAGATCCATGGGTGGGAGAGTTACAGTGATATAAGAAATGAGCGTAAGCCAATAATGTTGTAGTGCTACAAGACAACATACTGGGATGTAGGAGGAAGATTGCTGTCTGGAAGATATGTGGAGAAATCCTCCTTCTGTTGCTGGCAGATCTCAACAGGAAGATGTCAGCTGCAGTATTTTGCCAGGTTTGGGGCAGTGCCTTTCATGAGGAGGTGAAAAAGCTGGGAAATAAATTTTGGTATAGAACAGCAAGGACAGTCAAGGCTTGGAAGACAAGGTTTCCAAGAGTGCACCCCAAGAGAACAGATTGAGGGGGTTGTGCTCATCTCTTCAGTTATCTGTTATCTCACAGCAAAAGTGTTGGCAGACGGGAGAGGAATGATCTATTCTCTGTCCACAATGAGTAGATGAGGGAGTAAAAACCTTATCCCACAGCATGTGAGCTCTGTATGTTAAGGAAAACTTTCTAATTGTAAGGAGAACAGAAGACTGGAAGAAGAGACAGAATAGGATGGTTGTGTAATGAATCCTGTAATCTTTCTTAGGGGGGGGTGAAACTACCTTGTGTCTTGCATGGCTTTGGTTTCCCAAAGTAGAAGGCAGAGAGGCTGGGGAGCCGTGCAAGGTCCTTGTAGCCCTGTTTCCCATGTTGCAGAGACATTTACCCTGACAAAGCTGGGTTTGTACCTCCCAGCTGAGTTCTTCAGTGACACTATACAGTGTGAGCATCGCCCTGGCTGGTGCCACTGGGGGGATGATGGCACTGTGTTGTGGTCAACTTGTTAAAGGTCATTGTAGGCTTTACCTGTTTCTGTTAAGGGAACAAGCTCTCAGAGCATCTTTTACAGTGCTGCGGAGCACCTTTATATCAGTCTGGACTCTGACTTTTTGAATATCCAGATGAATCAGCCAGCTCTGGACCAAGTGTATTCTCATGCCTGCTGTCCTTGCAATGCTTTGTCCCTGTGTTAGGATTAGGGCTTTAATTCCTGCTAATATTACAGGTTTGCAAGGCCATGTGTGAGCCTTCTTTAAGATGGATGTCTCCAGGTAATACTTTAAAAGAGTCCTAGTTACTAAGTAACCTCATTTCACATAATGAGATTTGTCTTTCATATGTCTCACTTCTTAAATGTCTCTTGTTGCATCTGAGAACAGTTGTGGGCTAAGGAATTGTCTTCCTGAACTGTTACAGTGAAAAATAGAATCATAGAATTTGTGGGTTGGAAGAGACCTCAAAGGTCATCTAGTTCCAACTCCAATGCTGCGGGCAGTATTGCCAGCCACTAAATCAGGCACCAGCTCAGGCTGCCCAGGGCCCTATCCAACCTGGCCATGAACACCTCCAGGGATGGGGCATCCATATCTTCTGTGGGCAATGTCTTGATGAGAGTTGGACTGTACCTACAGCCACTTGTGTACCATGCTGCTAAGCCACTGTGCACCCACCCACTTTTATGTGAATAAATATCACTTGTGTTCAAAAGGGCTAGTGTGCTTCAGTGTGGCTGTACCTTAACAGACCAATTTCAATAAGTTCATCATCTGATAAAAACCAGTTACACTGTATCCTCATAAAAACTGTATTGGTTTAAGCAGACAATCAGCGATTCTTTTATGCTTTAAGCAAGGAGAGGAAGTGTTACAAAGAGGTAAGGTGGCAAATGATATAAAACTTAGTACAACAAAGTTGTAATGACATTTTAATTCAAGTTGTGCTGAGACAAAGAGTGAGCTCAGTTGCCAGCTCTTCCCTGCCTTTAGCTCAGCAATGCTATTAGCTCTGGCTTGGTATTGTGAATCCAAAGGAAGTTTTATAACACACATAGAATTAGATCAGCAATGCACTGATATTTCTAAGAACTATATAGCAAAAATCATGCTGGAGGCAATCCAGGTGGTAATTATGTAGTCAAAAATCACTCCACTCAAACTGAAATGAACCTTCCTCTCTGAGACAACTGATGACTGAAGAAGGCACCATCAGTTCATTGTGCTTCAGAGCTCCCAGGTAACAGTATTTTTCACAAGGAAATGTGAACTTTATTCTAAAGGACATGGGAACAGTCATTTTTATTCTATTTACAGGAGCTACAATTGTGCTAGAGAAAAAGATATGCCCAAGAAAGTATGTCATGTAACAATGATCAGTTTTCCCAGGTGCTTTGGTACCAAATGAGTGCCATTTTAGTGTGTCACTTCAAATCCTATGTCAGTGAATCAAACAAAACACTAAAGACAAATACGTGAGTTTCCTTTTTTTTAGTAAAGGCAACAGGATAAGATGACTTTATCCAAATAATAACAACAGAAGGATAATATATAGTAAGACAGTAATGGTCTGTGCCTTGTGCTAGGAAAATGTGGATATATTAAGACAGAATCTTTGCAATTAGCAATTGGCATCATCCAGATTGACCTGGACTTTCACAGGCAGCAGCAGAGAAAAACTTTTTAGAGAGTCATGGCACACAAACTGCAAGATGTCAGTGTCTTTTGAGGTTTCTGGATGTTTCTGTCAAGTTTCTATAGCAGTATTAGGTGAGTGTTCAGTCACTCCACATCTGTAAGCAGTTACAATGGTGATGTGGTCGGGGGCTTTGCAACCCACACTGCAGTGATACCATGTATGCTAAAATAAGGGGAAGAGTGAAACATGTAATGGAGAAGAAAATTGTTTGCCATTGTGGCAGAAGAGGAACCAGATATTTGTGAGATGAACTGAGGCTAAGTTGCTTTGTGCTGCAGTCTGTATGTACTTATGTGTTCATTCCTTGGTGTTTTATAGCTTTTATCTCAATCACCTCTGATGGCGTATAGACTCAGATTATTTTGAAAAGAAGAACACTTCCATATTTTTATAACAAAAATAAGGAATTCATGGCTCAGCAGGACTACAAACACAGCTAAAAATCAGTGTATTTGGGGAATTTACTGTAGACAGAAGGTGCAAAAGTATTGATCTCTTTCATCCCTTTGTCTCAAAGAAAATGTGTTTTTCATATGAGTAGTGTGGTATCTTTCTTGCTCACAGGTTACGGTTGATTATTTGGTTTAGTTTCTAAATAGCTGACCATTAGGAGAGCAGAAAACAGGATTGGGAAATAGATCACAAGTGTTTTGAGGCCATCAAAAGAAAAACTGTGTGTTGAAAGATTCACTTTGAAGTAAAAGAGGCTCCGAATTGTCAGAATGTGCTAATATTAGATTGCTGCTGTGCTTTTAATCAAGAGAATGAAGAAACATGGGATCTTGGCAAGAGTTTTCATGGTGGTGGTTCTAAATACCCTCTTAAGTTTGCACCTCCCAGCTGAGTTGTGCATTTGCCACTCTGTGCAATGTTTATCTCTGTTACCCATGGCTCAGGGCATTGTTGCTTTCTGCCCCACAGCTGCACCTGGCCCGATGCTGCACATCTGTTTTAACCCTGCAGGGCAACAGCTGAGTTGCAACTTGATTTTATTCACTTGCTGGTGTGTCCACCTGCTGCCCTGGCTCCAATTCATAGAATCACAGAATCATCTAAGTTGGAAGAGACCTTTAAAGATCATGTGGTCCAAATCCCCCACAATGAACAGGGACACCCACAGCTCAATCAGGTGCTCAGAGCCCCTCCAGCTTGACCTTGGAGGTCACCAGGGACAGGGCATCCACCACCTCTCTGGGCAACCCACTTCACTGCCTCACCACCCTTACATTCATTGAACTTTTTTACATTTTAATAGCTCAAGTGAGTTTACCTGCACACTGCATTTTTCTTTGCCTTGAACTTACTTTTATTCCAGATGGTTATCCAACAATCTTTAGTCAAAAGCACCCCCGGCATTCAAATCAGGCTCCTTACCCAAGTTAACAGCCACATAGGTAATAATCTGTTATCCTGTGCAGTTTTGTTTCAAAGTGTTGCTTTACCTTTCTTGTCATTATATTTGCATTTTTGTGATACTGCTATGTGTTACTACTGCCTGCAAGATCTCCTTTCTTAACATAGGGTTCCCATGTAAGTCAGGATTGTTAACACCATTAGAAACAGTATTTTGAAGAGATGGCAAGTATGACTGTTACCACTGGAAGAGTCATGATGACTTATTAAATGTGTGGTGTGTTGGTTTTTCTTAAAAAGGTATACATATGCATGCAGAGAGGGGCAGAAAAATCACTGTTCTGCACATTCCTTTTGGTTTTCTGGTACATCTCCTATAGGTAGGACAGAGGTCTATAGTAGATGGCTTTTATTCTTCAGTCAATTTTATGTTTTGTTTTGTTTTATTTTAAACCAGCAGTGATTTTATTGCTTTCATTTAAAGAAAAGTCAACAGTGCAGGTTTTCTCCAGGGGCCAGGTATGAAAGTGTCTCCAGTCATTTGAAGATGACTGCTAAATCCGACATGTTGTGGTTGGAGTTCCTTGGAGCATCGAAGCCAGGGAAATATCTGGTACAGCTTTTATAACATTAATGTTACTAATTCAAACATTGAATATGAGACATTTTATTTCCTTGTTAGAGTCTTTAATGTCTTCTGCCCATAGTGTCAGGGACTGCCATGGCATTTCACCGACAAATAAGAGAAGTGCAGTTGTGACCCCCAGGAATGAGCTGAGCAGAGAAGGGAAGGACAAAGGGAGTGAGCACAGAAGAAACCCTGAATGAAAACCACCACCAAAATTTGTCTCATTCTTTGTTGATCCAGGATTGCTCTTCTAGGAAGGAGATGGTTCATAGTAAGAAGGCAAACCTTAAATACATGTTTCCGAGGTAGTTCAGGGTGAAGTAAAAGGTGTGAGCCTGGAAGAGCTTAGTCACAACTGAATGGCAGAATCTGTTGTATGCACTGAGAAAGCATGAAAGAGATCAGAGACTGTAGTTGGGAGAGGAATTAGAAAGGGTTTGTGCAGGGTGAACAGCAGCATTTACAGACAGTAAAGAATTATTTAGGTAAGGCAAAACTAGAAGTTTGCAAATCCCTAATGGGACCCAACAAACTGAAGATAATGGGCAGCATCACGGTAGATGAAATTCTAAGTAGATAAAACCAAACTTAGTTATGTGCTGTGAGAATTATTTACAAGAAGCAATGTGCTACACCAGCTATAACTACTCCATCAAAAGTACCTTAAAATAAGTTTTTCTTGCATTTTATTTTGCCCTTTAAATAAGAATTTTGAATTTACCATGAGGATAGCAGAGGAACCTTGGCCTTTTAAAATCCCAAGAACAAGCTGATGTTTAAATGAGGAGTCTGCACAGAATTTGAAAATCTGGCCTCCTAGAATAAACAGTGTATTAGGGAATCCCAGATGTAAACTGGTATGTAATATACAGAAACCTGAATGCCTAAAGCTGCTGTAGAATCCTAGTCCAAAAAAGTACTTCTTAAATTCTCATTCACATCTTTCAACCAATGTAACCAAGTAACCAGAGTGACAGCACTGGCTCAACAGTCCTAGTGTCCTGTTGAAATTCATCAGTGTGTACTGGATTCATACTTTTATCTACTCCTTGTCTGTTGTTGTTGAGGAAGGGATTCTGGTGCTAGAAATTCATTTACTGACTGTAGTCACCAGCATCCCACAATATACTGAAAATACGTTAATGATGGTCTCTGATCTTTCCTGCTTTCTGCTGCTGCCTGCAATAGAAACACGTGTTACATGGATTCACTACAGAAGGACTTGCCTGCATGCCAGAACAGTGCTGTCACTGTGTGCCACCGCAGACTGCAGAACAGACTTCAGTCTTGTGTTATGCCAGTCCCAGCAGTGCTGTTTCCCAGCTGTTAGAGCAGAAGCATTAAACACTATCAGTTGGCATCCTGGAATATTTCTGAATGACATACAGTATAGTACCTGCTGGAACAACTTTTCCACAATACTGATTTTAAAATGTAATTAGTAAATCATTTCAGTGGGTGCAATTATGGGAAGATGTTTCTGTTTTGTTTGGGAGTAAACTGTTTTTACCTGAGTATAAGGTAGAAGGATTAAACCTACAGTTTATTTCACTCATACTTTCACAGTGACAACTTCATTTCTAGCACTGTGTAAAAACCTTCCTATAGTTACAGAATGCCTTGTAAATAAGCCATCTCCAGAAGTCTTCGGAGAATTTAAGATAACTGAGGCAATGCATGGCACAGAAAATAGTGCTCCAAAGACATTGTGCTGCAGTTGAACAAATGAAAGCAAATTAATTAAAAGATCACAGATAGAGAAAATGAAAGAAAGTCTTTTTTATGGGAACAGAAAGGAGATGAAGTGTAATGAGAACTTCTTTAGGAAGAAGGGAAATCTTTGTGTGATTGATGAGATTGGGTGTGAAAGGGGAGCAGGCCACTCTGATGAGGAGCTGATGAGAAAGTCACAGCAGTCCCAGAGGTGATGGAGGGAGGGGGGGGCTGAACTTCTTCAAAGACAGGGCCCAAGGGCCAAGAAGACAGGACTGCTTCCTGGCAGAGGTACCATTGGCAGCTGCTGAGGTTAGGGAGTAAATAGCTTTGCTCTTGGTGCTTGAGCCATCGTCCTGGAAGGGCAGCCTTGGCTAGGCTGGTGAGGCAGGGGAGATGAAGCAGCAAGACCTGAGGTTGAGATCTTCTCAGAAATGAGGGCATCACCACACCACTTCGTCATCAGAGCCGATCTCTTCCCATTCTGGGAGGGTTTGGCCTTACCTTGGCCCAGGCCAGCATAACATCAGTGATGGCGTCAGTGTGGAGCCCAGGCTGCACAGCACTGTCACCAGCTCAACACACTGCCTCTCTGTGTGACAGCTTGTTTCATGCTGGGGGATGGTTACCAAGTCCCCCAGAATGACACCAACAACTTCACTTTTTAAACAGCATTACGTGGAACAGAGCTGGCTGACAGGAGGTGGCATCGTTAACAGCAGGACCAGGTCCTCTTCTGGGAAATGTGGCTTCTTGCTACAATGGCCATTTACTTGAGATTTACTACTTTATTTTTTCCTTCTAAAAACCACAAGTTGACATTATTATACCATTAGTATGAAGTAGGTCAATATGAAACCATAAATGTCTGCGTACAGAGCAAATTAGATTGTGTCAGTGAAAGTACATGATCTATCACATTGCTTATGGCATAACTCTGAGGAAAGCTGATTCTTCAGGGATGAAAAATGAATAACAAACTCTCAGACTAAAAGTGATATTTCTTAACAAAACATTTATGATAATTGCCAGGGCTTTTGCTTTCTTTTGAGGTTTTTCACTATTTCTGGGGAAAGGAATCTCCCCCTCTCAGTTTCAAAGGTGGGTGATATCTCAGTGAGACACGTCATTAGATAGTCACCTTCATTGTTGTTTCTTGAGTTATTTTCTAAGTAGTTTTGCAGTGAGCTTTCTCTTCCTTCTGATTCCTGGTAAGCAGGGCGAAGAGAACCTGGTCTGACTGGAATCTACATCTTTTCTTAACTTGGATAAAGGACTGAGTAGGATCACTAAAATTGATAATTGTTTAGTATAAGAAAGTTTATTCTTATTCTCTCTGCATCATGTATTGCAAGTTGTTGAATTTAGTATAAAATCTCTGTAGCTTCAGAATTAAAGCTTATGACAGTGTAGATACTTTTTATTATCTTTAATAATACATTGGCAAACAAAAAAGCAGGGCAAAAAAAAAAACAAACAACCTTTTATTTTATGAAAACCTGGGGAGCAAAAATTAAAATTAGACAGAACTAAAAACGAGTGATTGCTCAAGCAGAACTCTGAAGGGAAAATAAAACTGTTTTGGAAAGCTTGAGCTCATTTCAATTTTTTTTGGCTAATAACTTTATTATTTCTTCTCCTGAGTATATGGAAGTAATGTTCTAATCTTTTTCAGCAAGGAAAGGAAAAGCACTGTGTTTCATGAGTCATGTAACAGCAGGCAACTGAATTAGCTATTTGCAGGCGTGTTGTAAATATAGCTTCAGTGCCAGCCATAGAGATACATTTAGACTGATCAGTCCTCAGCCTGCCTTCTCTACAATATCTGCTCCTCTTTCCAAGTGCTGTGCACGTTGTGACAGGTTTCTATTTCTGCTTTTGTCATTTCAGGATGTTATATATTTTTGCAAATGATTTCTCTTTTTGTTGAGATTGCTGGTACTAAACTCTTTTTAATTTTTGAATATCTATGTAAAGAGGATATGTACCTAAACTTCTATCTGGGATTGAAGTGCTTAATTGTGTTGTATTTTGGCTTATCTTTCGAACTCACTAGTTGGATAGTACAACATCTGCCTTCTGTTTACATATTGTAAACCATCATCAGCCACCTGGACAGTCCATGTCTTGGAATTTGCAAAAGTTACCTGCTGTGATTAGGTGCTACCTGTCACTGAAGGTGAACAGACCTCCATTTTCTCCTAGAATGATGAATCCCACTCTGCATTGTTCCTTGACTTGCACGATATGAAGCAGGCATATGTTCATGGCCCAGGACATGGGGGGCATGATATATTCCTTCTCTTTTCTCTATCCTTTCATGAGTAGTGTTGCTCATCTCATGCTGTTGTCCCTTAATTCTGCTGGGACAGCACAGAAGTTCCTTGAGACAGAATCCAGTCCTGAATAAGGACCACATCTCTCAACCAGCAGTAGGAGGTGCAAGAAGGTACATTTGCCCTCTACAGTTTGCCTAAACTGTAAGTTACCTGTGAATAATTTCTGAACACCCATAATCATTCTTCCTTTTCATCATTCCTGGATTGCCTTGAGTTTTCAGTCAGGTGCGTTAGCTTATTGTAGGAGGCTGAAATCTTTATGATATGGCTCTATAGAAAGTATGTGCTCTTCAGTATTTCTGCCAGCAGTAGTGACCGTCTATGCTTTCAGCCCCTATAATAACAGCTTCTGTTTTGCCAGGTCTGTGTCATGTATTTTGAACTACTGGGGCTGCATGAAGACTGTGGCCTCTGATCTCTCCTGCCCAGCAGTACAGTTCTTGCTGGTGCAGGAGCCAGCTCTTCAACAGTATTAATCCAGTAGTAGTTTGCTAGGGTCACTGCTTTGCTTATTTCTTCACCTGTCCAGTCGAAGTCTGTTCCTAGATCTTGGACCATCCCACTTGTCATTAGCATGTACCGGCTGCCTTGAGTATCCTCAGGATCTTCTAAGCTGTGTGGAGAATGTGGAGATAGAACTGATCACTGTTTGAGTCCTCTTGCCTCCTTAGTTTGAGTGTTTTCTAGATAGCTCAGCTGAAGTCTTTCCAACGTCCTCAACATTTGATGTTTGATGGATTGACAGCCTCCCTGGTATTGTGCTTAAAGTACTTGCAAAGAATTGGATGTAACTTAATATCATGTTCCTGCATTGTCTTTGCCTCATCTCTCTCTCCTACAAGAGAGTCCTCGCTGAAATTTTGACCCTTGGTTCAGCTCTCACTTCCCCTCTAGACTCTGGCTGGTGTTTGCTGCAGGTCAGAGTCAACAGTATTTTGACCTTCCTGTCAGTTTCACTAAGAAAGCTAGCCACCTTCTTCATTATGCCAGGACTCCTCAATACTGACGGCAATGGATAATTTTGTACTATAAATGGGTTCCTGTGTCATTCACAGGTACTAAACAGGAATTCATAGACAATGCTTTGGTCCATGGGACTGTGAAAGCTCTCTACCAGGGGCTTTCCTCCCAGTACTAAGTTGTTTTTTGTTTCAGTGGACACATTTTCATCACCATCAGGGCAGTTATTTTTTCAATGACTCCTCTGTGAGTAACATAATCAAATGTTTCAGGAAGCTTGGGGCTGCATACAGGGACGCCAGATGATTGATTGCTTGACCTCTAAGCATGCAGCACCTGGGGAGCATTATGTTACCAGTCACTCCCAGGGTTACTCTCAGACCTTGGGTGTGCCCTTCTGATATGTATTGCAGAAGGTGTCCCCAAAGTCTGTTTCTAAAGACTGTGAATGACAATGTCTGCTCTTTTGTGGATATGCTAGAGGCCATACATTTCTGTAGCATTCATAGATAGCTTCTGCGGAATATTAATAGCTCTTGGCCACAGTTCCAAAGTCTAATGGTGCCACTTAGGAGAGCTGCAGGACATTACATTGCAGTGACTCCCCCCATCCAGCTGGGGCTGAATTGGTCATTGATTTCAGCAAAGCTGCAAATTTAGCAGCTGAATTGCTGGCAGGTTGTTCTAGTAATGCAGGATACTGAGTCACTAAATGTGCTACATTCACACAGCAGCTCTCTCTCATTTGGAAATGATGGGGTAGGTACAAATGTGGACTGGACTAGGAGACACTGATCCATCACACTGTACCATGGTAATGTGAAGGGTCCTGGGAGAAGGGAGGAAGATTTCCAGGTAAATTTTTTCCTCCTCTTTCATTTCTGAGAGTTTAAGCCTTATTTTGTTCTGTGTACTAGCATTCATCATTTTGATGCAGTCTCAGGATATCTCAGCTGGTCTTACTCTCTAGAAATGTATCTTTATGTTTAGATTTGTGTCTTTGCAGTGCCTTCTTTACAGCTAGAAATAACCATGAAAATTTTTATCTCTAAGTAAGAGTCCCTTCTGTCTTCAGGGCTACCTGTAATGTGACATTTCCAAGTTTATAATGAAAGTATATATTTCTCATACAGAGTCTTCTCCTCTTTCTGAAAGGAGAGTGGAAAATCAAATGTTTCTTTTCATTTACATTCCATGCAAGATCAAAAAATTTTACAGAACTTTTACCACATATTCATATCTTTTGGATACTGTATGGGGCAGCTGAGTATTCGTTTGCTCCTTTATCCTTGTTTCCTAGGGAGCAAGCTCCTGGGAGAACCTCAGGTGTGCATTAAGGAGAGGAGATAAGAACTCCTTGAAGTGCCTTTTTTTGGTGCTGGTTGTAGCATGTCAGTGTGGACTCAAGGGAAATACCAGCAGCTTGGGCAAAGTTGCTGAGGAGAAGGTTCAGTTAAAAACACAGCATTTTCTTTTAGTTTATTTGTTCATTTAGTCTTGGCGTGGATGGAAACAGTGCTTCCAACTCCAGGAAATATATTTCATGAGTTTCTGCTCTTTTACAGTGTCAGTAGTTAGCCAGTGAGTATCCTCCACAGTATGCTTATGTATTGTCTGCTCATTCTGAATGCTGATACCATCCTAGAGAAGGACCAGAAGGCCAAGTGTCCATTTTCAAATACTATCAAACGCAGACAGATACCATATACTTAACTGGCTATGTAATCTTAAAGAATTCCGTCCATGTGCCCTGACCTGTTCAAAGATAACAGTTCCACTTATGCTTTAAATTAAACCTTTCTGGGCATTAGTATTTGTAAAATTCAGAATTAAAAAGAGGATAATTATAGAGAATATTTTTGTTCATCTTTCATATACTTATTCAGCTGTACGCCAAAGCTTGAACAGCTCGGCCCTGGTTTTATCAGTGCAAAATAGCTTCACATCACTGTGTGAGGAATTCATATTTCCTTCTGGCTGATTTTGGTGGTTAGGTCTGTGTATTGAAGGATTCCCAGGGCAGCAGGTATGGCCTGATGTATGTCTTGTTCACTGACAGGTAGTACAATTTTCTGGCCACCGATCTGGTCCTACTTAGGAATTTTTTTTGCTTTCAGAGCGCTTTATCTGCAAGTCATCATTCTGAATTCATGCATATCCAAGACCAGCTATATAGATATGGTGTTGCCTTTCAAATAAAGTGGGTGTAACAGGCTTTACTGATCTTTAATTGATCAAAATTTGGACTAGTTCCCATCTGGATTTTGTTTCTTCCAGTTAGTGGTGATTCTAAATCCATTTACCAATATTCTAGGTAGGAAGAAACTGTTCTGCAGTTTCCTGAAGCTGAGAAAATGAGAGGCAAATCCTTGTCTAAGGAAGATTGCAGTTCAAGTAAATGAAACAGGAGAGACAAAAGCAAAGCAGAAAAGACATAAAGCGCATGAATTATGTTTCAGTACTGTTCTTCATTCACTTTATTCATAGACACAAAACCACTGTCAGCTTTCACAGATATTGAATGGAATTATTTAGCTCCAGTGATTCTCATCTTTGTTCTCAACTAAGTGGAGGTCTACATCAGGTGCATCTCTGCTCCCAGCTGTGTGGAGCTTGACCTTTGTATTTGGAGATAGCAAGCAATGGCTGAGTGGGTTTGTAGACCACTGAAAGTCATTACAGAGGAATATTAGCAATACACAGTGACCTTTACCATCTCATCTCTGTGTCTTCCAGTGACATATGGGGCTTTTCAAGTCTGATGTGAACATTCATATCTTTAAATGAAGATAAATCAAGAACATAGAAATTAGTCTTTGATGGAGCTGAGTATTAATCATGAGCAGTGGCTGGAGTGCTTTATCACTCTTCTGGTGCTTCTTTCACAGTTCCAACAGTTCTGTGCCCAACAAGGCTACCGTGTGTGCTTAGCATTTACAAGCATACAGAGGCTAACAATCTCTCTAAAAAACACCTCTGGAATCTTCCTTTCCTATTTTTTTCTCATTGAAAGATGTGTGCATGATTTCAGGGCTAGGAGCAAAAGCTCTGTGACGAAAATCACAGTAAGAAGATAGGATTTTGGTTAGAGTTGTCCCTTTTTTTTTTCTCCCCCCTCCCCCCCCCCCACCCTGTGGACTGAAGCTGGTAAATGCTTGTTTTCTTACCTTTCTTTTGTACTTTTTTTCCATAAAAGTAAAGGAACATTGGAAACATTCAATCTCTAAGGATATCTGGGAAATTTGAAGTTTGGATTTCTGTAGTGTGGTGTAGTGAAAATGCAAAGTCATGACTTGAACTAGCGATTGAGCACCTGGTGGGAATGCAGGGCCAACCCAGGGGAGCTCAGGTGTGTGCAGTATACCTGAGTGACCTGAAGGGGTGGAGCTAGATCACATTTAAGGGTTGGCAGTGGAGGCAAGGGTATCTTGTTGGAGGTCCCTTTGTACATGAGGCCATCCAAGGGTAAGCAGATCTTTTCCTTTGTTTCTGTCTCTACGGCTGCCACATTTGAGCATATCCTTGCTTGCTGTAGCCTAGGACTTTGCTACTACACTGTCATTGATGTGGGTTCCATTGTATTACAGCATTACATGTGGTTTGTCTTTGTACTTCTTAAAAAGGTGCTTGTTCAAGAATGAACATAGGGGATAGTAAGAGATTTCATCTATCTATTTTCTCTATGAAAGTTAGGGTGCAGAAGAGTTAACTTCTTTGTTGATAACAGAGGGGAAAAAAAAAATCTTAAGATACTTGTACCAGTTTAGCTATTTGCACACTATGCTCCAGTTTTCTTCCTGCTCAACACAAAGCTTTTGGTTGTTCTTAAACCATGTGCAGCAAGACACAGTTCTCTGGGACTTTTTGTACTTTGAAACTAAACTTTCTTTAGGGCTTTCTTTAGAGATCAGTGAGTTGCTAATGATTGTGTTTACAGAGAAGGTAAAATGGTGCAGACTTAGACAAATGATTTAGAACCGCCATTGTTACTCTGATGGCTGCGAGCAGGGATGATGACTGTTTTCTACCCAGCTTTCATTTCGTGTGTTTCTGTAAATTTGGCATCTTACAGGTAACAGTTTTTTTCCCTAGAAATTCTAGTGGGTAAATATGAAACATGAGGATTTATTAAAAATTACAATAAAGATAGAACAGCAATAATACCTATTTATGTGTTTTGCCATTTCAAATGGATCATTTCTTTTATTTTCTTCACGTTTTTATCTTTTTAAAATCATTTGTTGTAACTTGGAATGTTTTATGTTTACTGTGGCTTGGTATTGTAGTAGATGAAGTGAAATCTTTCCTGGGCAAAGTAAAATGAGTGACACCCAGATGCTTTACCTATGAGCTGCAGCGTGTTTTTCCTTCTTGCCATTAAACTGTAGCTTTAAGATCTCTGAAGAAAGAATTTGATTGTGTTAAAATCAGCTTTGTTTATGTCAGACATTTTAATTGTGCTTGTATGGATACTTCTGCCTAGAAAGATAAAATATTAAACACACAATGAATAATGCATCTGTCTTGCAGTACTGTGATCCTTATGTGAAGTCATACCTTGCCTAGGTATTGAACTGGCACAATATCTGCTATTATTTCTCCAGTAACTACTCACATGGTGAGAAGTTGCATGATGTGATGCTGAAGACTGAGTATCTTTTTTAAGAGAAGAAATGGTATTTTTCTGTCTCTCACTGAGGGAACAGGGATACACGTTCTCTGCTCTCCGCAGTAATGCAGTTGTGTGGAAGCCAAGATTTAATGCAGCAGTGTGCAGAGGAGGAGTTAATAGATAGAGATGACCATATGGAATTGCATCTTGACTCATGAAAGAAAACTGAAGATGCATTCATTGGGTAAAAAGCTGTTCATTAATGACTTTTAACTTCAAGACCCTTTCTTTGAGGATGCAGTTTTCTTCTCTCTCTTGCCATGCAATAAAGCTACCATGGTTGACTCCACTTCACTGTTTTTGCTAACCACCACTTACAACTGCCATTCCCTCCTTATCTTTCTTCCTTTCTTTTACTAGTAGAACCTGCCCTGTTGGCTGTAATCTGACCACTGGCAGATGCTGTTTTTTCCCATCAGTTCATTTCCCACTAATATATTTTTCTTTCAACTTCAGGTAGAAATACACATTTCCAATGTTCTTCTGAAAATATCTCTGTTCTGAAGTTTCAGTTACACAGAGGCCATGTCCTTTAGCCTTCAAGACAAAGATATTTTCATTCCCGTTTGCCTTGAGGCCTGGGCACTATTATGGAACGTTTCCTCTTTAAAGAAAAACTTTAAAATCTGAGAATTTCACTTTTAAAATTAATCACCATGGCAACCTTTACAGCGAATTTCCAAACATAGAAAGTTGCTTTTAAGAAGCATGGTTCTCTAAGAGAGAGGTGAGTTTTTACAGCTTCTAACAATGCTCCGTGAGAATATAAAATTTTACAGGAATTGGTTAGAGGAATTTTTATATGGAGAAAGGAAAGTTATGATCCTGAAGCTACTTATTTATTTTTAAGATGCTACATGCAAACTAATTTCATCATAATGCTGGCTTAAAATAGACTTGGAGAATTAGAGCCTGGAGATGACACTTGTGATGAGGTCTAACTAGGTATAATCTAAGTGAATATACAGTTAAGAATTTGTCAATGATTCTCTCATACTTTCAACAACACTGATAATATTTTTCCTGGTTTTGGACTGTCTTTTCATGCATATCCAGACTCTTACTGGCAAATACTAAATACTGTCCTTAAAATCAAAGTAGGATGTGAAGTAATAGAGCAATGGGGAAAAAGTCTTTCAGGTATTAAAAGAAGAAAATCCCTCACACATTACAGTTCAGTGAAATGTAACTTTAGAAGTCATCTCTGTGTTCCTGATTCTCTCAGTACTCAGATGAATTACTTAATATCCTATTATCTACGTGTATTAGATCCAAGGAACAAGGAAGTTCTTTTCCTACTGAAAATTCCTCAGTGAAACTATTATGCATCCTATGAAATCCTGATGTCTCTTCTGAAATGGGAACTCTGGTGTTTCATTCTGGAATCACTGCAGTAAGTGTGTTTTACATGTGAACTTATGAACAAAGGTATGAGGCTTCTCCTTCTGGGTGAAGATGCTAAAGAAACTGTCTCAGTGAAGACTTCATAGGGTGATAAGGAGACTGATAGACTGGTAAGAGACAGCCAGTTTTAATTAAATTTCAAGTTTACCACAGAAAATGCTCTGCTACAAAAAAATTCCAGTCAGCTCTGATTGATGCAAAAGTGTTTAAGAGAAGGGGGTAATTGGTCCTGTAGAGCACGTAAGGAGCAGGAGGTCAGCAGAAGAGTGTCCTTATCTCCTTTCACGTCACCTGGAAGTGGTACTGCAGGGTCTGGTCTGCCTGTGGCTGGGTGGTTGAGCCACACCACTGACATCTGTAGCAGGCATGATGGGTTCCAGCCAGGCAGGGAGTGCTTGGCTTTATTTATCTTTGTTTTGCCACAGTTCTGTTGTGTTTTGCTAGTCTAATCTCCAGTGTGGAGAAAGCAAGCTGGTTCTGCTGGAATTAGAGGTGAGTGTTGTTGTCAGTGTATCTGTGTGCAGTGCCTTACCTGGAGTAATTAGATCATAAAGCACTTCCAAGCATAGTAAATTTTGTGAAAGACTTTTCATCTTATTAGTGTAATAAGTTATTTAAAGGTGACAGCCTTAAGTTCAGTACCTCAGTAGTTCAATTAAAAGGAAACACAGTTAAGAATAAGTGCAATTACTTAATTATTCATATTATGTAACATCTTTAGAAAAAGTCTCATTTTAGAGCCAAGTTACTACTAACGTAACAATTTTCTGCAATGTGTGCTCTTTCAAGAGCCATCATGCTCATGCATTTTTAATTAATGTGAAATGTGGGTAAATAAAAGATTGCCTTTTGTAATGGAAGGATAGCGTCGGTGCGATCTGAAAGGTTGTTTCTTCTGGTGTGTAAAGGGTCCAATCAGGAACATTTCTTTCCAAAGTCAACTGAAAGCTTGGCAAGGTTTTTGGTCAGCAAGTCACTCAGCAAGCAGTACCTTTACAAAATGTACTGAGGTATGGAATTGTGTCTGTAAGAAAGTCAATTGCAGGTCATACCAGGTGACTGCAAGTTGAACAAGAGCATTTCAGAAAGGAAGCAACTGTTGGGAGTTACCATAACTGAATTTCAGAAAAATTGGTTGAAAGGCTTTTAGGTAGGTCGTCAAATGCCTTTCTGCTTCCACATTGCTTCTGATAGATGGGATTATAGCTAGGTCAAAGTATTTCTCATATCATCCATCAGCACATAGCAAAACAAATATGCACTTTACCAAGAAAACTAGATTTGGGATTTGTAGCTGTGAAAGATGAGTCTTTATTTTTATGTTTTTTCAGACAGTGTTCATTCATTTCTATAGAACTGATGAGCGCTGGTCTTTACACATCATAAATAATTTTGAAACCTAGAAGATATGAGTTGTGGCATAGTCCGATTAAAAAAGTGGAAAATAACTTTTTCATATATTCATAGACTCTTGCACTTCAACAAATTAGAAAGAGAGTCAATTATTATTTTGTATGAACTACAAAAACTTATGGTCTATTCACTGAATGAGGGTGCAGTGTCTGGGAGAGTATTCACTGAATTCTGAGTTGAAGGCATTTGGATAAACGGGATTGAAGTAACTGATTTAATTTTTTAATTGAAGATAATATAGAAAAGATTTTGACAAATGCAGTTGAATTAAAGTCTATCTTACATACTTTTTATGGTTTTCTGAATTGCTAATGTTTCAAGAATAATTCACACTTGAAAGAATGACAGGCCTTGCCCTTGCACAGGTTTATTATTCAGTAAATGAGTTACATAGACAGCCTTTTACAAACATGAGCGTGTACATTATACGCTTCCCGTTCTTTGATGTATTTAGTAGATTTTTGTGTAGCCTCCTGCCATTTTTTCCTGACTGTCATAAAATTTGAGAAATTAAAATTATAGTGATCAGTAGAACACTTTGTTCCCCATCTCAGCATACTACTCTGCCTGGTTCAGACAAATGTGAGATTAGTGCTGTCTTTCAGAACTTACTGTTCTTCCATTAGAAATGTTGTGTAGCTCAGAATAGAAATAAGCATAACCTATGTGCTTCAGTCAGTCCAGGTCAGCATTAGTCGAGAACAGTCATCAGATTCCTACAGGGAACATAAGTAGGGATGTGGCAGGTTTACTTACCCTTTTCAATAGCATCTTGTTACTGTTAATTGTCTGGAGTCCTGCCAGGAAGATGAGGTGGCAGATGAACACAGATTTTCACTGGCATCTGCTGCATACTACAGCTGCTATCCCCCCTGGGGATCACCCTCACTTTATGACCATTTAGAAATCTTGGCACCATAGGCTTTATTACAACCAAATTGTTAATTGCCAAGACAGAGTACTGGGAACTTATGGTGCACAGGAGAAAAACAAGTAGTACACATCTCAACGTTTCTGGTATAAATGGCCCCTGATAACATTTTTTTTAGGACCTGAAAAGTGCCTGCAGTTTCCAGGCTGTGCGAACAGCCTTGACATCCAGAACAGATGATTGTTCTGGGCAAAAACTCTCCTAGGTGCTGGACTTGAAGCAGAACAGGTGATAGGTGTGTAGTCAGACATCAGTCAAAATGAGTATTTAGTTTGAAATGATTTAAATGATGCACCTTGCTGCAGTGTAGGACATGATTCTTTTTCTCCTCATTGAGAGGAGACTGTGGAACTAGGTAGTTTCCATGAATTGACATTAATTCTTCTCTTCTTCTCCATCCTCATTTGTGCCCGAGCTGTGTGAAGGACCATGTTATAGTGCCCAGGAGTATGGATGGCGTACCAGTCATCTAGACACAATGCTGAAAGACAGTTAAATTAAACCTAGTTGCTGTGGTGAAAATTGCTTCTGCCTGTACTGTGGAGGCAGACACTTTCAGATGTATCCTGAACTATCCTTTTTCCATCTGTGAAGTCCCTTGGGTCTTCCTGTTCCACAGATGATGTCTCAGGTTGATTGCACTTTTCTGCATTATAGAGAATATTCGATTAAATATGATAAAATGAGATGTGTGGTATTTGAAATGTAGCGGTTGGCATTCAGGTAGTACATTAAGACTTTAAAGAAAAAGAAAATCTGTAGAAATCTCATGGTTATAGTCCCTTGCTTTATTCTTTGGTTGGGGAAAAAGCCTCTGGGACTTGTCATAGTGTTTGATTTCTCTGGACACTGTGGTTTGCCCTAATGTCTGTAGTACCTATTACTGCTGTGTGGTCTGTTACCATTTACTGTGGGCATACAAGAAAAAGATTCAAAAATATCATAGGATCATAGAATCATCGAGGTTGGAAAAGACCCACAGAGTCACCCAGTTCAACCATTCACCCATCATCAATAGTTCTCACTAAACCATGTTCCTTAACACAATGTCCACACATTCCTTGAATGCCTCCAGGGTCAGTGACTCCACCACCTCCCTGGGCAGTGCATGCCAGTGCCTGACCACTCTTTCAGAGATGTAATATTTCCTAACGTCCAGCCTAAACATCCCCCGGTGCAGATTGAAGCTATGTGCAAACTAACTTAGCAAGAAAATCTTCAGTTTTAGAAAGTCAAAGTAATAGCTAGTTGTGGAGAAAGAAAACCATTTTGAACACCGTGCTTAACATAAGTGAAAGTAAATTTTAAATGATCTCATTTCTGAGTCTATTTTTGAAAAGTAAATGCTGTGCATATGAAGTAAAATGTTTAAGACAAGTTACTGCATAGTTTCCAAATCAGTAATTGACACTTAAGAACAGAGTCAATTCTTCCAGTTTCTTTTGAAACATAGATATTGCCTCAGAACATGAGGAGTTGACATGAGGTTGTTTATTGTGACAGAAACGAAGATCTATATCTGTTGATTTCGGTACAAATCTACATTCACTGTAGCAGTTCTCCTTGCTTACACAGGACAGGGGAGGCTGTAACAAGTCTGAGCATCTAATCCACAGAAATTTTATCTTGCTATTTCTTTTCCTTTGCATCTCTTTTTGATCAGTTTTTATAGTACCTTTTGAACATAATGAGATTCTGATATTCAATTGCCAGCAGAAATACTTGTTGTTTGCAGTCCTTTTTTGCTATACTTAATTTTTGTGTGTGTGTGTTTTGCTCTCTGGTTCTAATTTTTATATTTTGAATTCTTACTGTTTGTATATTACAGTAACATAAAATGATGGTTGGTATTCTGAATGGTGTTTCAGTAATTGATGTAATAGTTTTTTGGCTTGCTCAGAGGAAATTGGTATTCTAATTGGTAATTTGTATTCTATTTGATATGTTAGATTACATCTTTCAAAGTGATAAGTCATTACAAAATCAAAAGCCAGAATATTGCAATCTAGACAGAGTGAGGGTTTTTTTTGTTGTTGTTTTTTGAGTGCAAACAGCTATCTTTTTTCTTAAGAATTTGTCTTTTTTTTTTTAATAGAGAAATATTCTACTGTAGTCTTCTACTGTGACTATCAGATTTCAGGACAAGTTGTTCTTTCTCGCTATTTCCATATTAGAGTAAGCAGAGGAATGTTTTCTTCTTTCTTCCAAATTATGCTTCATAATGCATATAATTCTAATACTCTTAAAAGTCCAGGTACAACAATAGAGTAAATCAAAGTAGATACTAAAACAAAAAGAGTAAAAGGCATCAACAAAATCACAGGGAAACCTGGTAGGAATTAAGTCAGCAGGAATGGTGACAAATGACACAGACTGCAGCTTGCTGGGAAAACTGATGGGTGGCATGTTTTACAATTGTTAGGCATATATCCCGAGAGCCTGGAAAAAATTGAGGCATGTAGACATTTGTAATGTGTTTTGGTTTTGCAGCATGGAACTAAAAAGTGAAACGTTAGACAGAAATAAAAATACAAGACTTAGAAATCAAAGTAGGCAAATTGGAATGAAAATTCCCATTTACTTTCTTGGGCTCATAAGAGTTGCACAAGCAGCACCTTTCACCAATAACATGATCCTGAGGCAGGTCAGGTGGAAAATGCCCCTCTTCAGGGATATGAAGGGTCATGGAGCTGTCCAGCTCAGTGATATGGTCACACTCCCCAATGAGAAGTTTCATCATTGTTCTTCAGTAAAATATAGGTCCCCCCAAAAGCAGCCTCTAGCAGTTAACGCTAAATAATCACCACTGAATGTTAGCTTGCTGTAATTTAATAAACTGCATTCAAGTCTATAAAATGAACCCTTTGATGATGGGCCTAAGTGAAGTAAAAATTTTTATTCATTAGGAATTTGCTTAGTGCTGACAGAGCTAACGTTGTCTCTGGATTGCAGGTATACCATGGGTAATGTATCCTCTTCTGTCAATTTAGGGAGAAAAAACTGTTCTGGTGTAAAGCATATTGGCAAGAGTAAACCTCTGTCCTTCTAAAGGCTGTGACGTTTTAGCTGTTCTAGTCTACATTAATGCCAAGAAAACTGCACAACACCAATGAGTGCACAGACCTTTCCTCCTGAATTCCTAGTTTAAGTTCAGACATCCCTTTGAACACAGTTCAAAACACATCTTAATATTGATAGAGACTGACAGGCACAGGACGATGCTAGGCATCCCATTGAAGGAGAATAATGGGGAAAAAAAATGCTGACAGGTAAAATGCCCTTGTGGAGATCTGTTCTGCTGCTACAGGAGGACTGTACACCGATGTTCTTTCAGATGTGATGAATGTGAGACCTGGAAAGCAACTGAAGTGGAAAAAGGTGCAACTTGCCTGTAAGAAAATACAGCATTGTTCCCTGTAACCTTTGCTCGACATGGGGACCTAGAGTTGGTAGATTGGGAAGGAGGTGCCCAATTCACTGGAAAAATTACCTGAAGAGCTGGCACATACAACAGGGAGGCAGGGACCATCTTACATCTGTGTTTTGGAGCAAAACGTATTACAGGGAAAAGAAGAAAACTAGAAATGCCATTGTTTCACTGTGTAATTACAAGTTGAAGCCACAACCTGAGCATCAGAGCTCCATAGTATCTTGAGCGGAATAGGGAAGTAAAAGGAAATAGTTGTTCATCTCTCCCAATACAAAATCAAGGGGTGACAGGTTCCAGTCAAAGAAAAAGTCATTCCTTCAAGTGTATATTTAAGCAGTGTGGCTTCTTTCCTTCAGAAACTTCCTATGTTAAAATAAGTATATAAATTTGGAATCCAGCAACAGCTTGGTTCAAATGCTCCACTTTCACCTCAAAATAAGAGTATTCATAGGAAACTAGTGCTTGTTTGGTTACTCATTTAAAGATTTGTAGTCGTGAGGGATTTTTGTTGTTGTTGGATTTGGTTTTGTTGTGGTTTTTTATTTTATTACATCTGATGTAGTAAGAAGTTTTTCAATATTTGCAAAGCTGTACTTGAAGAATAATCTGGATTTAGTTACAATCTGTGTTACCAATGGCAAGGTACTTGATTCTGTGTTAGAGAGGTGATATTTAAACCCGTGAAAAATGATTTAATCTCGTGTAGAAATCCTAACAGTGTTGTAACGTTTTTCCCTAAGGTATAGAGAAAGATAGCTATGCTTTCCTGTATGTGTTTATTATCGAAGTAGGGCATGGGGGGGGGAGGGAATTGAACAGCCGTTATACTATGTTCCCAGCTGTGAGTTCAGAGGGAAGCAGGTGGATTTTTCTCTCCTGCTTGTTCATTTCCATCTAGGATTCAAAAGGAACAGAAGAGTCAGTTGTGACATCATGCATAGCTGTCTTTCTGCTGAACCTCAGATAAAAATCATTTTGCATGAGAAACCTTACTTGCCCTTTCTGAGCTGCCCCTTTTCAAAGCCAGATTTAAAAACTGATAATGTCTGCAGAGCATTATTGACTTTAACAGGAAATGTGGCAATTTGTGCAAGCTGAAAAAAGGTTGCTTAGCTTCTTAAGGTGGACAAATTGGCTTATTTTCTCCTTTGCTGGGTGTAAAAGTTGAAAGGAATGCCACTTTATGTATTACATCTTAAAGGCTTATTTTTTGCTTTCTGCCCCTTTTTCCAAAGTGCATCCTTATGACCATGTTTATCTGTTCCTCAGTGACTACAGACTGTCCAGAGTCACCTTGTTTCTTGGGGACCCTACATACCACCACAGCTGAATACCTTTGCTCTGTGCAAGGTTGCTCAGTTGCTCTGCTCTGAAAGGGACCTTGAAGAAAGGGTCTGCCTCAGTTTGCTATAGGGCCAAAGCAGAATAAAAGATGCACACAAAGAGAAGAAACAGCTGAAGTAATTTGCCTCCAGCATGAACACTGACATGCTGGTAAGACCAAAACAAAAAGCCTTATTGCACTTGCTGACAGCAGTTTCTTATCCCAGTGATCTACAAAGCAGGTCAGGGCACTTGAGGTTAATTTAGCACTGTTAGCTAATAGATCATTTATACAGCTTCATGAGTCTGCATTGTGTTGTTATTGTTTATTCATGTTCACATTATCCCTGTCTAGAGGAAGACACACCAGGAAGGAGCCTACGAGTATGTGCCTGTAACTGAATTGGGGCTGAGCCAAACTGACCTACCAAGCTGCCTCAGTTTCAGTGCAGTATTAATTTGGACACAGTGCCTTGGTGGCCCCAGTACTGCCACTAAAACCATCTTCTCCAGCACACGATTGTGCTATGCTCAGTCCAATGGTGCATGCTGACATGACGAGGCCTGCTGGTGGTGGGTCTTGCTCCACGGTGAGGCGTGTGGTGCTCAGGGCCTGTTGGCTGGGGCTGAGACAGCAGTGCTCCATCGCATACTTTGGATGAGAGTCTGCTGCACAGCACAGGGTGATTGATGCATCTGAGAAGCCAACAATACCAAGTGTTGTCACATAAAGCTTTGCACAGAGGGTAGTCCTAAGCTATGCAGTGGTGCTTTCTACTTCTGGTAACTTTCCCCTCCTTTTTCTTCTTTATGTTAGATTTTATTGCTTCCTGACTTTGAAGTACTTTAGTACTCCACTTATTGTTCTGATATGCAGGTTTTATCTGGAGCATTATAAATTCTCTAGTTATCTCTCATTATCAGAGGCAAAATATGCTTGATACAAAAGAAATGCTGCTTCGGAGGAAAAAAAAAAAAAAACTCATATGAAGACAAACTGGGAGCAATAAGTTAGCCAGGAGCAGGATTGAGGCTGCTCCTCCCTGCTGGCAAGCTGTGTAGCTGAGGTGATTTTGTAGGAAGGGAGTGAAGATGCTTATCTTACATGAACCTCAAATAGAGGTCTCAGAGGAGAACATAAGAGCAGCAAGACGAGCAGTTCCTTATGGAGACAAAAAGCTTGTTTGAGGGGGAAAAAAGACCAGCTAAGGAAGAGAGAGACACGTTAATATTGAAAATACAGAGAAGGAATTTTGCTGTATGCAGGAAAAGGACTGAGTGATGCATGCAACACTTCAAGGCTCAAACTGCATCCAGCTTCAAAACACTCAGCTTTTACTTCTACCAGTGGTTTTCAAATTGCAGAGCATAATGGCTTGAGTCCTATCCAGAAACTTGTCTTCCAAAGTGGACAGTCAGCTGGACTGTGGACTTCCATTTTTATCTGCCCTGCAGCCCAAGGTTGAAATAATCCATTATAAAAGTGAGAAGCAAGAAAAGAAACAACTGGGTTTTCTTTGTAGCATTTTTACTGCCTGTCATTCAAATGTGTTGTTGATGTTGCTGAACTCTCTTACTAATGGCTATGCCATAAGCAGAGTTCCAGTGAGGTACATAATAGCAGTGGGTTTTTGGTGGCCAGGATCTATGTGGTACCAAAACTGAAAGACAGGGAAAAACTCCGCCACATGGAGTAAACTGAGGATCTAGCCTGCAGTATGCTGCTGGAGAACTTGTCTGCCGTTCTAGATATCTTATGTGGGTATTGTCACGCTGCAAGTAATAGATGTCAACTTGAATGTCTATTTTTCAGGGATCTTTGCACCATTTTCTCACATCTCTGTCCCACAAAACCTGTGATTCAGCAACAGTGTGGGTTTTCTTGCAAGAGTAGGGGGAGTTTGCACAAGAGTCTGCATAATGCCAATAATTCACCTTGTTTTCATCCCTCATAAGTTACAAGCACTACTTCTAATAGCTTCTCTGCTTCTGATTCCCCCCTCTCTTTTTTTCTACTTTTGTGCATACTAACTGGGGATGCATTTTTAAAGTGCCAATGTATCTTTTAAAAGGATTTTCACCCACGTGAAAACAAGGTAATACCTCAGCCTGCTGTGATCACAATCTTACATTTTTACAGACATTTACTTCTAGTTTAATGAAAGAAATGAACAGAGAAAAGCAAGATCTGGGCTTTCTCTGGAAAAATCTGAAATGCTAATTAAACAAAGATGTTTGCAGCTTTGTCCTATACTTGTCTTTCTTGAAAATACTGAGGAAATTCACTCTCCTAGGCAAAATAAGAAAAAAAAAGAGACTGTATATGGAGAGTGTGTTGAACTCACAGATATATTGAATATATTGGTGACACATTGTTGGAGCAAACTGTAGTGCTTTTTGAACACTTTTACATTTTAAATATGTTTGGTGAATAATCTGTTAAATTTCCAGTAGTGTTGGCACATTCTTTTTCATATACTGTGGTGTTACTGCTTCAATAGCATCACTCCTAAGTGCAAAAGAAAGAAGGTTGCATGTAGTCATAGTTAAATTGCAGTTTGGTCATCATTTTGGATGTGATCAGTCTGTTGATTTTGCAGTCTTTATGAGGAATCATTTGTCTTTATCCATTATTTTGGTGGCTGCACAAATAGTTTAGGAAGCTGAATTAGAGCTACACAATGCATCATATATGTTTAAAAAAAATGAAGAAGAAATTTACTTTAACCTCAGAGAATCATAGAATGGCTTAGGTTGGAGGGGACCATAAATATCATTAAATTCCAAACCCCTGCCGTGGGTTGGGTTACCATCCACCAGATCAGACTGCTCAGGACCCCATCCAACCTGGCCTTGAACTGAACACTTCAGGAGTGGGGCACTCACAATGTCTCTGGGTAGCCTGTACCAGTGCCTCATGGCTCTTGAAGTAAAAAATTTCTGCCTAAACTCCTAACCTAAATCTCCTCTCTATTAGTTTAAATCTGTTCCCCCTTGTTCTATCGCTATCAGACCTCTAAAATGTCAGTCTCTCTCCTACTTTTAAGCTCCCTTCAAGTACTGGAAGGCGACAATGAGGTCTCCTCAGAGCTTTCTTTTCTCCAAGCTAAACAAACCTGACTCCCTCAACCTTTCGTCATAGGAGAGGTGCTCCAGTACCTTGATCATCTTCAGGGGAGTTTATATTTGGAGCCAGTTTCTGAAAAAGAGTCCTTGTTCTGTGACCAAATTAAGATATACCCTTACTGAGATCCAGTCAGTAAGGGTGTGTCTGTGCTAGGTTCATGTAACCTTCAGAGAGTTGCTTGCTTCATATGATAAAACAATCAATGGTGATGCTAAAAGAACACCTCCCTAATACCTTAGGGGGTTAAATCTATAAGAGTTTGAGCGTTGTGAACTTCTAGTGACTGCACAAGAAAGCCCCAGGTGGGGCTGATACTCCGCTGTTTGAATCTTCTTATAACTGAGTTCTTTATTCAAACAAACGTGTTGTCCAGGCATACTTGTTATTATTCTGCTCATGTGGATTATTACACTGCCTTTCACAAGATGAATCAATTGAATAAAATGAGTGGGGTTTGCTGACTGTGTTAATGAAGATGTGCTTCCAACAATCCTTAGAAACAAGCAGTGGTTACATTAGCTCTGTAACCAGGAGGTATGCAAGCAGTTGCTCATAGGAGCACTTCCATTTAAACTTCCTGCAGGAGATCAGCTCTGATGAAGTGCAGCAAAATCAGATAGCGAGTGTGCAGCTTCAGTTCTGAATGCACAAAGCCATCTCAGAGGAGAGCAATTTGCACAGCCTTTCTTCATGTGTGCAACTCCACTGTTTTCACAATTTGCCTGCAAAAGTAACAGCTCTCTTTCCCATAGTAGTATGTTATGTATTAAAGTGTATTAAGATGTCAGAGTTTCAAAACCTCTTCTGTGACCTGGAGGTTAATGTCACGTGGACTTTCAGTGGAACTGGAATACTGTTGTCACTAAGGCAGTCTTAGACATTGCAGTGGAAGACCTCTCTTGCTAGCACGTACAGTGTAGTCAATGCTGTCTGAGTGACCAGTTTTACCATTCATGATTCACGTGCTTACACGTTTCCAGTTCTTACTGTGTGCTGTTGCTATCTGCTGCTCAGTTTGATCAGTTATAGCTTTAGAGTTTTTCCTTTTCTTTTGTTTTTTTCTTTTCTTTTAAACAAAGAGTGGCTGCTGATGAAAAGAATACGAATCACAATTAAATTAAGCATAAAAAGGTATTGTACAATTATCGTTCAGCTTTGTTGCCTGAAAGCGACTGGCTAAAGATTTTCACCAGAGGATGCTGTCGGTAATTCAAGTTGCTACAATTGCATTAATGTGAACATAAGAAAGTCAGAAGCAGTTGTTTTTCTCCCATAAAGTAGCATTTCTTACTGAGAACATATAGAAAATGTCAACTTAGTTATTCTCAGTGGAAAACTAAAGCCTGTCTTTCATCGCTGAAAACAATTTCTATTTAAAAATTACCTATGGCAAACGTGACAAATTTGAGAATGCTTGGTGTGAAAGAATTTCCAGTGTTGCAGAGAATGTTTCAGAAATGGTGAAAATGGAATTGTTTTTCATGCATAAGGTCATGTTATTGTTGCTTATGTCATTATTGTTGTCCTAAAAACAGACTCGTTTTAATTAACGGTTACTACTTGTGTAGTGTGGTGTCTTTTCCATATGCTGAGATGTCCTAGTACACACAAATGTTCAGAAGAGCTTATTACTGCCAAGTTTTAGTCTATCAATCAGAAAACTGTAGCTTAATAAATTGTGTGATAGTTTATTATGGTCCTCATTATTATGGTCCCATGTGATCTGTGTGGCTTTTTGAAGGAGTGGAGGATAATTCCTCCTGTAGGTCAGTACAGCAGTAAACCATGACTTTGTCTTAGTTTAAGTATCTATTACTATGGTCGATTTTTGTTGCCTGCACAGCAGCAGTAAAGATGTTCACATTTTTCATTTTCATGGAAAATCTATGTTTTTATAATTTTCTTTCTTTCTTTTTTTTTTTCATTATGAAAGCTTCATTTTTAAACATGGACGGTTTTATACCTTCATAATTCAGTTGTTCTTTGCTGGTCTTGTATCTAATGGTACTAATTCTTATTCCTGTCAGGTATAAGTTTATCTATTCATGGGGCTGAAAAGCGTGTGCAAATCTGTCAGAGGAGGACTGCAGCAAGCTACCCAGTGTCACAGCGTCCACCTGTGGTTGGGCATCCCTCATTCCCACAAGTCAGAAGGTCAATAAAGATGGAAGCCTCGTCAGCTGGGTCAAATAATCCAACCATCTCTGGTGGAAAAGCAAAAACCCACCAGCCAGGTAATAGATTTGACGTGACAGCTTTTTCAGTTCCATTTCTTGCCTGGTGTGTCATTGTGTTGTGAAGCTGGTATCAATAGCATTAGACCACGCATGCATGGAGATCAGTCCATTGATCATTGGACATTGGAGATATAAATTGATGTTTTGTGTATGTTTGCTATGTTTTTGATGGTTATAAATCTCACTGGGAGTAGCAGGAGTTGGGACAGCTGTAAATAGGGATTGTAAACATAAGTTTAATCAGAAAAAAAAAAAAGAAAAAAAACAAATCTGTAATGGTTTCCAAAATGTTAATGCAGAAAGAAATTTGGATTATTGTTTTTGCATACTGATCCCTATTTGTACACTTAATCTTAGCCATGAACCAATGGCAATGCTGTAAAGGCTACAGGTATCCCCATGGAACTCTGTATTTGACACTAACATTGATTTTGAAGTGAAGATGTGACACAGTGCAGAGTGCAGATCGAAGTCATTCTGCCAGAATTAAAACCAGTCTCTAAATCTGACAGCCATTTTACAAAATATGTGAACTGGTTAGAAAATGAAACTTTTTAAAAGTTTCTGAGTCTCCTGGGAACTGTCAAATTCTTATTGACATCATTAATTCATTCCTTGTCATGTTAACTATCAACTATTTTAGAAGTATCTTTTCTTACAGCAGGGTATTACATTTGTGCTAGCCATGATCAGTTTTTCGAAGTGAAAATTAAACTCTTGATTTCTTTCCTGAGTAGAGTGATTTAAGACTGCATATGAGGTCAGTAGTTTTTATATTGAAGAGGTATATTTTATATATATATTTATAAATATTTAATATATATTTAATGTAAAGTATATAATATATTTTTATATTGCTGCTCAGTAAAGCATGATGCACTCTGTAGAAGTTGGGGTGCCATGAGACAGAGTCCATTTGTGTGAGACAGACTGCTCTGCCTGCAAACCCTCAGTGTGCTTACAACCAAGAGCATTCCTTAATTTTTGTACAAGTTGAGAGTTTAGATTATTTTGATTTGCTATATAGCTCTATTGGCATGAGTTCCACACACCTATACAACTCAGACAATAATCTTTGTCAGCATGGGTTAATAAAGAATTTATGGTGACTCACAACCATTTGCTTTGTGTATTTCAGTTCTATTCATTTGTTCATCCTGGTTTTTTTCAGCTTCTGTGTTTTGTCTTTGAGGTACAGAAACTACTACTGCAGAAATGTTACTGCTGGTCAGTATCTATTACAAAGACTGCAGCATGGTAAATGTCAATTAAAAAGGACACCACCACAGTTTGTGAAACAGGAGTATTGTTAATGTGCAGTAGGTTATGCTAGTCACATTCATTCTGAGCTACTATATGTTCTGCGCCTCTATGTCAATGGATATGGCCTATGCATTAGTACTAAATAATGCATATGCAACATATGCTGGCTTTTGATTGTGAAAAAGATCCCTTTTTATGTAGACCTCAGAGGTTTCTTAAAATGGACGTCATTAGCAAGCATCATTTGAATGATTCTTCTCAGAGGAATTTAGCTTTCTGTACAGTCATATGAGATTAGTTTTGTCAATCATATTTGTGCTTTAGACAGTAACAGTATTCACGACCTTCAGAACATGCTCTGTGGCTTAGTTGAGGTTGAGAGCTGCAGATGTTTAAAATGGGTTTTATGACAGGAATCCTACCTTAGACAGCTTACAATGTCATTGTTACATCTGAAATTATTTGAATCTGTTTTATTTCTGTTTAAGAACACTAAATTTTTTCTCTGTATCTGGTCTGAATTACAGCTGTTAAAGCTGTGTTCCAGTAGACTGTAAGTAATAAATAGTATTATTAAGAGGAAAAAAAAAAAAACCCTGAAACCATGTTATTAGTTCCTATTCAGCAACAAATTATCAGCTCTAACTACATAAATAATTTTCCTAATACGCTAGTTGACCATCGGCAGTATCTTATGAAATGCTGCACATTGTAAGTAGTTTGAAATTTCAGAGTGACAATATTCTGATATGTATAAATTACCCAGATAAAATATCTTGCACCATCATTTTCCAGACAATCTTCCTGCTATTTTATATAGTAAATTCTTGAGACTTATGTTCAGTCTGATTTTAAATATCTCATGCAATTCAGGTTCTTCCTTATGTTGGAGTGTTTTTATTCCAATACAGGTTGATATTTACTGTTGATGTTGTATATATTTAGTCTGAAATTTCCTTTGTCCAGTCAAAAAATACTTCAAACACGAAGACAGACCAGCATAATAGATTGTACAGAGGACTTAAAATGGCATTTCTAATTCTTATCAGTCAGATAAGAATGGCGGGAAGTGTTGCATGTAGATGGTCACATTTCTTGGCTGTCAGAATGTGCTGTGTGAATCACTGACTTGAAGATCAGTATTTGGTATGTTTCGTTTATCACATGCATCTGCTAAAACATGCTTCATCTGGAAAAGATACCTAAGCCACTCCATAACTAATGTCTCCTATTTATATCCATGGAAACTACAGCTGATACAAAGAGCACAATAACAATTCTTAATAGAGCAATTTCTCAGCTGCAAAACACTGTTTTTCAACAGTCACCACATTAGCTATGCATATTCATCAGTGATGGACAAGAGCTTGTGTGCTGATCTCATAAAAATCTGCACCAGTTGAGATGACCACTGTTGTCACTGCTGAAACATACCACCTACCACCTCACTGTGCCAACATCCACCATTTATTCTCCATAAATGTTCACAAAGCGTCAGTGAATATCAGTGGGTGCAATCTTTTTCACGTGGAGGAATTCAGTTACACATCTTTGCTTCATATGTTCTTCAATGTCAGGCATCATTGTGTCAGAGTGCCCCCCTGCTGCTGTCAATCACACAGCAACTAAATGTAAAAGAATATTGGTGGGAAGGTTCAACCTCTACTACCATTCCATCAATATCCACTTCTGAAGTCAAGGGCCAATAAAATGAAGTAGGAGCAGCCCTAGTATAAACCAAATGCACTTTGCAGAAATGCATTTTGAAGTTCATATAGAAATGCATACAAAAAAATGTAGATATTTGCTTGTATCAACTGTATAAATTAGTTCTGCTGCAAGTCTGAACTTGTCTTTGAATTTTCTTGTTTTCAGAATTTATTAAATATGTAAAAAATTCATCCCAGAAAATTCAGTAGTTTACTGTTCAAAGAGATCAGTGTCAAAGAACAATATGTTTGGAATGAAAACTGCTTTCTACCAGAATTGATATATCATATCCATGAGATCTGGGAGAACTTTATGGTCAATGGCGAGGAAACACCTACTGTTTTCTGGAATGATGATGGAAGACTAGTCCAGTCACTGGAGTTCAGTGACAGAACTTTTTTGTTAGTCTCTTGCCTTTTGATGTGAATAGTACTCAATATAGAAGTCAAAATCGTTAAAGGAAGATGTATGTTCCCTTTGGGATGCTTTTCGTGATTTTTGATTTCTCTTCTTTTATTTCTTATTCAATTTTTATTTATGCATGTAATTGTTGAGCATGAAATAAGAAAGAATAGGTAGTGACATTGGCCAACAGAACAATTGACTAGAGTCAAGAAAAAATGCACAGTTCTTGAAACTATTGCAATCAAACTTAAAGCGAAAGAGGAAATGAATGTTTAATGGGCTTAGTCACAACCTAATGAACTTTGAATCATCAAGGAAGCTAGAAATGAGCCCTATAAAACTGGTAATTTAACGTGCAGAAGATATCCTTCCTCATCATAAAATGTGCACATGCTTGTCAGTGTTCAGTGCTCTTCAGAAGATCTGTGCTAGTTAGATGTGATCTGTTGGTTTGATCACATTCTTTGTTCTTTGCTGACTGGAAGGGCTATGGCATACATCTCCCTCAGATTAAAACAATAAACTCCTGCAAATAGTTCTGCCAGAAAGCTGTCATGTGAATATTTATTGGCAGAAAATGCAAGTAAGGTATGGGAGTGACTCGTGTCAACTCACCTGAAAATTTATGTTCCCATTGGCAGCAGTACTGTTATCCTACTTGTCTAACATTCTTAAGGGCACAGCCTTTTTCAGTGTTTTCTGGTGGGTGTATATAAGAACTTCCTTTCATGTGGAATGAGCGTGGAAAAAGCAAGCAGATTTCAAGCAGGTTTAACGTTTCCTTCATTAAGCTTATCTGTACATTACGAAAAGTGGTATACTCACAAGAAATGGCCCTATACAGCAGTTCTCTGATTAAAGTTAACAGCTTTTTTCTCTTTATTTACAGCCTTTGTTCAATAGAATGCAAGTTCAATGTGCCAAACAAATTTTTTCCTACATCTGTAGTTCAGGTGTGAACTGGAAGTGCTTCTCTGCTGAGCATAGGGAGAGTTCTTTCTCCTGGCTGATGGTGACTGGGAGCCTCTGCTCTGCAAAACTGCTAATGGCCAGAGCAGTTTATTTCAATTACAGTGGGGACCTTTTGTTCCTGGGCCAAATGACAGGTCATCAGATGGTCATTATGGACTACTTGGAATTTAAAGATTGAACTAGATAATGGATGATGCAGAGCCTGAAATCTTATGTCACTTTGCTTAGTCATTCAGCCCATTCCATTCATTACTTTTCTTAGGGCAAAAGCCGCTTATTCAAAAACACCTGCTCCTGATGAAAAAAAATCTAGCAGATAAAGGATATTTTTCAATGCTCTCTCATTTATTTTTTTTTTTAATTGGTTTAGACACAAACTGCATTCTTCCTGTGTTTCAGTTTGTGCTGTACCTTACACACAAAAGTACTGATTCTGCTCAGGACCTGTGCATGCCCTCAATAAGGAACTTCAAAAATAATATTAGTAATTTTAAGTGATGGCTTTGAGGGTGTTCTACTTCTCTAGCAAAGTATGTATTTTTAAACTCATCTCTTTTCAAAGACTTCTTTTTTTTTTCCCTTCCTGCTTTGATCAGCCTCCTGTTTGCTGTTGTAAAATGATCTTTCATTCACTCTTGCAATCAATTATATATGGTTACTTTAAAATCAGTGCAGCTCACCCTCAAATTTCAACTCTCAGAGCTGCTGTTAGTTTATGTCATGCAGTTATCTCACAAAAGCTGCAAAACACCAATCCCTCTGGATGTTCTTAATCATTTCACCCTTAGAGGGCTTTCTTGCAAAGGGGAACATCTATGATGGAACCGGTAGATGTGACTTTGCACCAAACAGGGAATACTGCTGATCCCAAGAAAAGGTCATAATGTCCTAAGATCAGTGTACCATAACTGTATTAAAACAATTAAGAATATTTTTGACAGCTGAAGAAAATAGACATTAGATTTAAATAAAATGTAAATAAATAAAATGGTTCTGAGAATATAGTGATCAATTTTATTAAAAGCAAGGAGTTTATCATTCCGGCAGCAGTTAAGGAGACCTTGAGTAATTAGTCAGTATGTTCCTGTAGTGCTTGGCTAATGCTTTTTCTTAAGTATAGTTCTAACTTAAGTAGGACTTGGTGTTACGTAAGCCTCTATTTCTAATGTAAAATATGCTTCATATATTCCAGGGAAAGATTTTTGGCCGTCAAAAGATGGAAGAAACTAGATTCTGCTTTAGCAGAAATGTTTTTAAGGTCAGAAAATGAATTTGTAACATAAACGCACAGTGATAATTTCCACAAAGGGTTTGCTGCCGTCCAAAGGACAGCAAGACCTCACCCCCAAGCCCAGAGCTTCATTCTTTAGACCTTTCTGCATCTACTTACTTGAGCAAGTAGATTAGTAGAATAGAATAGAACAGAACAGTTCACTTGGACCTTCAAAGATCAGCAAGTCCAACTGCCTAGTAAGTGTGTCTACATATCAGAACCCCACAAAAAATTCCTACTACTGTGAGGTACAGATGTGGGAAGTCCAGAAATGATTATGTGAAACAAAACATCACAGCTTACAGCAGGCATAAGGGTAGCAGCAAAGCAAAGGTGGCCTCATCTTTGATCTCCTCTAAAAGAGGAACAAATTCCTCTTGAGACATGCAGACTACTGCTCTTACCTGTGCTGTAAGTGACTGAACATCTCAGGAAACAGCTATGTTCCCCACGTGCCGAATAACATCATGAAGGCACACTGTTTGCTGGGTACATCCTTGGGCTATGCAGTTCTAGACTGTGCTGCGCTTCAGAGGTCCAGCAGAGTATGAAAGGAATTTCTTAGATCTCCATTATTGATCTCTATTATTCTCAGCAGCGTGTGGGGATAGGATGAGGGGAAATGGCCACAAACTGAAGCATAGGAAGTTCCACACAAATGTTTGTGGGAACTTCTTCACAGTGCAGTGACGGAGCGCTGGCTCAGGCTGCACAGAGAGGCGGTGGAGTCTCCTTCTCTGGAGACATTCAAGACCCCCCTGGACACCTACCTGTGCAACCTGGGCTAGGGAGCTGCTTTGGCAGGGGGGTTGGACTCAATGACCTCTAGAGGTCCCTTCCAAGCCCTACAGTTCTGTGATTTTGTGGTAGCATTCAGGGTACTTACTGTAGCCAAAAGAAGATAACACCATGCTTATTACTTTATTTAGACCTTACTTTAGGAGCTTACTTAGCACAGAAAAAGAATTTAGCACCTGTTATATTATGACATGAGGAAGTTGTCTGAATTTCAAGGAAACTGGAAGCTCTTTAAGGGTCAGTAAAAGCGCACATACTTTGAAGGCCCTTTATGCTGCCAGCATGTCTGAAAATGATGACCCTTGAGATTCAGATGCTCTCCTACTTATTGCAATGGAGGCTGTCCTTAGTGCTAATTACTGAAAATAGTCTCTTTTGGACAGGCATCTTGTACGAACAGTGCAGAGCTAGACCATTCATTTTAATGGGGAAGTGCTGTATTCTTGATATGCTATTGGTAATTTCAGGAGGTAACAGGGCCTTATAAGAAGAACTCGCTGTACCAGGTCTAGGAAGTGGATTCCTGCTGTTTGTAAGGTACTCTCAAAGACACTGAGAGATGTTGGCAGCCATTAATCATTGTCTAGATGAAATGTTTCACTCCAGAAGTCTCTAAACCTGTGCAAGCTGACAACAGATATGTGTAAGATATGGTGTTCAAGAAACATCTAGATATTATACTAAAGGACATGGTTTAGTTGGGAAACATTGGTGGTAGGTGGACAGTTGCAACTGTCTGCATGATTCTGTGATATGTCCTTACACTGTTCATACTCCTGTTGTGTAAGCATCTGCTGTCAGAAATAGGATCCTGTGCTGGATACAACTCTATTCTACTATCCTGCATTTAGGAGAAGCATTTTCATGTTCCTGTGATATATTCATTCCTCAGCAGTCCCAGGACAGCTGACCTTCCCAAAATGTTTTAGCTACTGATGGCTTCTGAGGGAATGAATGGGAAAGATGTATTTAGAATGTGAAGGCAGTGACAGGGGCATGGTATGATGTATGTCTATGTATAATCGATTGTTACATTAAACTCCACCTTGGAGAGAAGCTGAATATCTTGATATTTCATGTTATAATGAAATAAATTTTTGGTGCACTAAAGGTATCTCTTAGGTCATGCTTCTTACACCCATGCAGCCAGCTTTTCTGCTTGTCTCACCAGCGTTCTGCTGACTTCAGAACTGGGCAAACTCTTTGCAATTAACTGCTTATTCTGCTAACATTTTCTTCCTCTTTGCTAGCCTGCTAACAACTCCTGATATTGTTAAAGAGATAAACTGAAGGATTTATCATTCACAAGTAGTTAGATTTTTCAAACATAGACAAATGTTTGAACATATGCGATAACAATCTTTGATAACTGTGTCTTTGTATGCACACTTGCAGTGTAAAAGGAAAGAGGCAGAACCAAAACAAAATCATTCCTACTGCCATTTTAATACAAACAAGAGTGACATGAAATGAGCTGAATTGTTCGGCTCATTTAGATCTCAGGCTTCTTTCTAGATTCTCATTTGCAACATGCAACTGGATGGCATTGTCTGTATCTTCTTTGTTTTACACAGTGGTTTGCATCATTTTCAGACTGTCTCCAGTGGATTCCTATGCCATACATTTTGGTAACTGAAAAGATGAGATTTGTTCTCAGTAGAGCACACACTTTGGTGCCTTGTCTCTTTGCATTATTGATGCAGTGCTTCTAGGGGGGTAGTTTAAAGCCTCATTGTATAATAATGCCTCTCTACTGATTGTGTAGGGATCTGCACAGGGGCCGTGTACAGCCAGGCAATTGGGAATACTGGCATAGAAATATATGAGATGGTATTCTGGTGGCTTCTGGGTGGGTATTTCAGTTCATTTAGCTTTCAAAACATTGAGTCATATATGATAGAATAGCTGGAGAATAATGATGGAGGTTGTGTCCTTTTGCATGACAGTTCAATGATTTGGCTGCATGTACATGTGGAAGACCTGGATCACCAGCTCCTAAGCTGCTGTCCAGTTTGTACTTGCTGCTTAGTGGCCACTTTCTTCTTGATGGTAAGTGCAGACTGCTGGAATTGATAGTCCCCATATGAAAGGCACGTTCTGGGCAGCGGAAATGTTCAAAATACAAGAATTGAGAGCTAGCAGGATCCTGTCCCCATAGCCTCATATTCAGGCTGCATTGTCAGGAGCGATTTTAAAGATGTGGGTTTGCACCAAGGGCTATCCATTCATTTCTTCCATGACTGTCTGTTTAAAAGGCACAGACAGCATGAGAGAGACAGAAAGAGAGAGCATGCAGAACTCAGATATCCTACTTCTCTGTAGTTAATTGGGGGAGGGATTTCTCTGCTTCTGACATCACCTAAAGTATAACAGAAGGCAGAATGGACTCCATATGTTTTAAAACATTTTAGGCTGTGATAAAATAATAGTATAAGGTGTTTAGAAATTCTCTCTTCACTATTGCTAATTCTGTCAGATAAGTAAAGAGTTTGTGTTAACATAATTAAATGTATTATATGCCTTACAGTGTATTGCAATGTAAAGGGAAAGTATTTTTAAGTTGCCTTTCACAAATAATTCCAGTATTGTTAGTAGGATACACTTGACATGACCATGTACAGAGGCAGCTATGACATAGGTCCTTCATGCTAAATTATGATTTGAGTTTATATTTTTTTTATCCTTGCATTATTTAGACTTTCCTGTGTAAAATGAAGTAGTCATATATATTCACTCCAGTACTTTTCAAAGCACTGTTAAAACAAACAAGGCACTTTTGTATGTTCACACTCAGCTTTTGGTTCTCACTGTAACATGCAGGCATGCTACTTTACCTGCAATCCGTGGGAAAACCATTAGGAAAAATGGTGAAAAATTTGATTAGCTGTGCTGACCAGTGACAAAGTGTACTATTTTTTAACATAACTGGTAAACCAATTAAGGCTATTAAGAGTTATATTCAAACCCCTAAGTATTTGTAGATGTATATGGCAATCTACCAGGCATGTTTGTAAATAGCCATGTGTTAAATCACTGAGGACTGGTGGAAGATTTTGTCTGAGGTTTTGAGTGAAATCACACTGTCTGATATTGTTGGTCTAATTTGTGTGTCATGAGGTTAGTTCTTAAGGCTGTGTCTCAGAGAAATATATGAAACTGTCATTTGTGTTTTATATGTGTCAGTATTGTCAGTATTTTGCTCCAGCTAGGGTTCAAACAGAAAAGACAGGTTGGTGAATCTGAGGATGTACTTGTGTACATTAAAAAGTGATATGATTTTAAGAGGAAAATGGACAATATCACTGACAAAACTGTCCATTACTTACTTCTCTACTTATGTTTTATTGTCTAGGTGACTTTTCCAGCAGCTGCAGTATTTTTCCTAAGTCTCTTGTATTCTCCTCTGGGGCAGAGCCTAGGCTACCATCTCTGAGGCCATCTACAGATTTCCCCAGACTGCTATTATGCGAATACTCAGCTGTCTAACTTAAGAAATTCTTTTTGTTCTACATCATTAAATGCTGATTCCTGCTGCTATTATGACAGATCACTTTACAGGAATCTATAAGGGGAGCTGGCTCTGATTTAACAGTGGGTCTTTGCTTTTGAACAAAAGAATATGCTGGGGCAAGAGTGAGATAGTTTGAATTTATATTATTTTAGCATTGACAAATAAAAAAGACTGAAAATGTTATATGCTCATTTTGAGGTTTATATTTCCATAAGGTGAAGTAGGGTCTTTATTTAAAATAGAATTGAGTAATTTGGTGTGCAGGAATATAATTTGTAACACTTATCCCGGCAGAAGTCTCTTGGGGACCACCGACAGCTGGTCCCTCCCCATCCTACAACTACAGTAGGTTAGAAGGAAATTCAGAAGACTGACCTTGTTATAGGCAGGATGCAGAAGAAAGAAAAAGGCTTCCATAAAAAGCTTCATTGGTAGCCACTAGTGAAGGCATTGTAATGGCCTAAATGACCTGACTCTTTTTATTCCAAAGTCCTTTCTCAAGTGTCTCCAAGCTCTCTGCAGCTATCTGCTAGCTCTGTGTGCTACTTGTTTAATGAAAACTGACAATACTGAACAGTTTGCCTGGAGAGGCGGTGGATGCCTCATCCCCGCAGACTTCCAAGGTCAGTCCGGAGGGGCTCTGAGCACCCTGATCTAGATGTAGGTGTCCCTTCTCTTTGCAGGGAAGTTGGTCCAGATGGCCTTTAAGGTCCTTTCTGACACAAATGATTCTGTGCTTCTGTGACAGTTCCCTCTTTGTTTTGGGCTGCACTGGAGTACCCTGTAGTCAGGAGTTTAAGACCATATACCCAATACCTTTTCCTATCTTGATCTTGCTTACATGGAAAGGGTGTGTAGTGAAAAATTTCTCCTTTCTTTGCTCATGTTGAAAGAAAACTGACAACATAACATTTAAACTTTAAGAAGTATGTGCCAGTGTGACCTCCTTTGAAATAGACTGCAGTACTAGAGTACTTCCTAGACCATGGCACACCACCATGCTATGTGAGACCCTATGGTGTCATATAGCTGAACCATGTTGTCCATGCTCTTTTTAATGGTTGTTTCCTGTCTTAAGATTTTATTTGTCTTTTGTGTGTCCATGTGCTTTATTTTATCTTAGCTGTTTCTGTAGTGCTGTGTCATTTGCAACAAAACATTTGTCTTCATATTTTGGAGTTAATTTTGTAGATGATGTGGTGAGAGGATGCTCATGGTACGGCAACACATGTTCACCTGAATAAGAAACTTGCCAGTGGTGACTCTGCATCATTCCTTATAGCAGAGAATGTTGTTGTGTCATTCTATTTAGCTTTACATTAATTCTAACTATATCAAAACTGACTGAAGAAAAATTGGTTCTGCTAGGGGGAAAAAAGAATTATTCCATGTGTATGTTCCCACACCTGAAAGCCTCTTGGCTGGATTTTCTACTTCACTGTCACAAACCCATCAATCTCTTCAATTTCTTCAGAAGGAAGAGAGGATTTGCAAGGTAATCATTTGGAAACAGAAATATGGATAAAACGAGATGCACAGAAGACAGATGTGGACTTTTCAGAAATTCTTAATGCAATACAAGAAAGTAAGTTATTACTTGGATGTAAAATCAAGTGGATGGTCAAATAAATCAATTGTGACACATAGAAAATATAACTGAAGGAACATACAAGTTAACAAACTGGATGATAAGCGAATACTTGTTACAAAAATCTATGAGAAAGTTCAGTGAGCTTTTGAAAGCCACTAGGATATCTTTGGATTTGGATTATTATGTACATAAGGATTCCAGCAGTTTATATTTCCTATGCAGAAACAATGAGAAATACTGATTTCGTGTTGCTTTAATCCATTCTTGACATTCTTGAATAGCTCTGTGAATTATTATTGACATATATATCCTTCAGTCTGAGACCTAAGACTGGATTTGAAGTTCCAGGTGTTACAGAGTACTGGAGTATATCCACATTTTTGCACAAGATAAATTTTGGGAGCAGAAGTGATGAGCATTTCATGACAACTGAACTCCTGCTTATCTAGGAAAGAAAGACGGACGAGGGGGAATGATTTCAAAATTAAAAAAAAAAGGGGGGAGGGAATGTAGATTAGATGTAGGGGGAAATTTTTCACCAAGAGGGTGGTGATGTTCTTGCACAAGTTGCTCAGAGAGACTGTGGATGCCCCATCCCTGGAGGTGTTCAAGATCAGGTTGGATGGGGCCCTGGGCAGCATGAGCTGGTAGCTGATTTAGTGGCTGGAAACCCTTGCCTACAGCAGGGAGACTGAAACAGTTCCTTCCAACCCAAGCTATTTTGCAGTTCTGTAATCTTAGTATGTGGAACCACCTCTTTTTACAAGTAGTATGCTGTGGTTTGTGAAGTGATTGAGCCGTCCTTTGCAAATGCAATTGCAGGATAATCTCAAGACTTATCTTAGAAAAAACACTAGTCTTTTTAACAAAGGCTGAAGACACCCTTACCTACCCCAAAGATTGATGCAACTCTGGAAACTAAATTAATCTGGAATTTCATTGAGAATTTTCAATAATATGTTGAAAAGTCTTGTGCTGGCCAATGCTCAAAGCACATGGTATGCTAACATTGATAGCTCTGTTTTCCCTTTTTTCCCATTTTCTTTTAAACTTTGAATTGTGTGGAGTGATTTTATTATGCAATAAACAGCAACTTACATTTTTGTTTGCTAAAAGACACATAAGAATGAATCCTGCACTCTTGTGTACCACTAACTATGCACATCAGGTCCTGTGATGATAGTATCAGTTTTGGGATGGAAGCAGAACTCAGGTTTAAAAAATGATGGTGCTGATCATTTGATAATGAATCGCCTGACAATTTAAATTGTATTTTTAGAGTGAACTCTGTGTTTTATAAATTAACAGTTTTTCCCATCAGGAATGCTACTAATATGCCCTAACCCAGATAGAGGCCTGTGGTGAGTTATGGATGTGGACTAGTGTGGCTGAAAAAACACTATACGGTCTTTCAGAGGCTGAAAATACAAGACAGATGAACAAAGATAAACAGATTCTCAGGGAAGTTACTATATCTTTATACAATAAATTTTTGCTTTCTACATTTCAGGAATGAGGATGATTTCACTGAAACAATTACATGACAAGATTAGATTTATTAGCAATGTTTTTCCAAACTGAATTCTTCCTATATAGCCAAATCTCAGCATCTCTTGGCACTGTGTCATACTTAAATGGTATACTCTCTGATTCAAGGGATGCACAGATTTACTTACATCCTCAAACATTAAACTTCTAAATAAAGCCTCCATTTTCTTTTAAAAGTATGCCGTCTTTCTGTGGTGATAAAAATAGGATTCATCTAATTCAAACACAGGAGTTTGCAATGGAGGTATCAACATCTCAGTTCATTATTTAAGTGCCTTTTACCATCAGTGGAAAGTAACAAGGACGTCTAGATCCCAATTTGTCTCATTCTGAAGTAGGTGGCTAATACAGATTAGATGACCCACAGCTTTGAAGTGTCTATTTCTCTCTGTTGCCTGCAAATGGAATTTAGGGAGATAAGCTAACTTAAATCAGTTCTACAACTTAGACACGAAGTTCTACACTGTGGATATGTACATTTAAGTGAATACTACCCTACATAAAGCGAGTACTTGGAAGTGATTCTTGGATATAATATGAATTAAAGTAAGCTTGAAATGTGTTTTAGTATCACACAAAGAGTCTTCTAAGAATTAACATTTTGATTTAACGATGCTTTTAGAGCCATTTGAAAAGGATGTGACTTTTACAGCCTTGGAGGCAATGTGTTTTCCTTATCCAGAACAGACACAATTGTTGCTGGGAAATTAACCTCTTTGATGTTCGGGTACACTTTTTTCTGGAAAGATAGTTTGCAAAGTCGTGTTACATGTTCAAGGGGGTGTCTTATCAACTACAGTCCTGTGAACAGCAAGCAATAAGGTTAAAATAAACTTAAATATTCATTCCAATGTGGTTGTTTGGAATAGTAATTGCTACTTTGGTTCCCAGATGTTGTTAGCATTGAATGAAAATTTAAAAGGTCAATTATTATGCTTTTAATAACTGTATTTTTTACCATGAGTTTCCTGAGCATTTTACTTTTCAGGAGCCATGCTGTGTAAATTTAGCTAGCTGGTAACTCCTTCCATTTGGCATACAGCTATAGGTAGTTACTCAATACTAGAGGTTTTTGTTGTTGTTGTTGCCTCATAAATGGTTAATTACTTAAACAATTTGCTCCGAAGCACTTTTTTTTCTGCCCTCCTGAATCTTTCTTTGAGTGAGAATGAAGTATTATATATATACTTTCAAGTGAATATACTGCTACTGTAAAAGAACTCACTAGAAGTGATTTCTACTGCTTCAAAGCTAAATTCTATGTTTGTGTACCACAGTTCATGATTGAGTCTTAAATACGCTTTTCCAAAATCTTCTTATAGTTTCCTCTTGATCACAGTATAATTGGAAATTATCAGTAGTCTATAAGGGGCAGTCCAGAAACAATCATGACTAATCTTAAAATGTCTATAAACATGCACTAGAAAGTAGAGGATCACACTGGGTGTAAATCTGCCAAAGGAAGTGATGCACCTGTTCTACCCTAGTCCAAGGCCAGGCTGTGGGCTCACAGGTGGGCCAGCTGAACAGGACACATGGCTGAGCAGGGCAGGGCTGTGGGGAGCTGGAGCACAGCCCTGCTGTGTCCTGGCTCGAACTGGGGCTGACAGACCTCAGGGGAATGTGGGGACATAAGCCTGGGGCAGGTGACAAGGAAAGCCATGGCTAGGGGTGTCCTTGGTGCCCAGAGAAAAGCTGGCAGAGGCTTTCATGGCCTTTTCCTTGTTCTTATTCTGAGAAGTTGGACATCTTATGGAAAAGTGGTAAACAACTTTGCTTTAAAAAAAAAGTTCTGATTTCAAGGCTCTTTTCATGAGTTCCTGTGATTCGCTTATTTCCACTGCCATTGCAGTAAAACCAAAACTAAAATAAAAAATAAATAAATCATTTGATTATCTCATTTTTCCTCCTAGTCTGGGAGTCAGAAATCAGTTACTTTCCTGAGACAGGGTAACAGATCACTGCAGAGGTACAGAATTTAGCGTTTGTTGTGATAAAAAATTCTGGGCTGCAGTAGTTCTAGCATTCCCTCCTCGCAGAAACATTTCTATCTGCCAGGCTTTCTGACTGCAGGAAAATGCTTGCATATACAAATCCAACCAAAAAATGTACAAAGATAGCCTGTAGTACAACAAGTTGCAGAAGGAGTCTTGGGTTTTCCTACTCATGCTTTTCTGTTTTGCAGTTCTCTGCAAAACAGGTGCTCTCTACTCAGGTGTTTTATTTGGTAATATTTTCCAAAACTGGCCATTTTAAAATCAACCATTTTAACCACCATCTTCATGTAGAAATGCTCTATACATATTATAAACATCGCCATTTTTAAAGAAATTCACTCTTCAGTGCTCTCCAAACAGCACCTTCTGCAATATTGATTTATAACTTGCACTCCCCAAAGCTAAAGTATACTTGGTAGCAAAGTGTGACAATCAGTAATAAAGCTGCTAATTAATAGAAACATCATCTCAGAGCATACTTCCACCTTGCCTTAGTAAATCATAGTCAGCTCTCATTTTGAATGAAAGTTCTTATCTTAGGCATGTTGAGTTTTGAGTGTATATCTTCGGAAGAGTAAGGGTATAAACTTTTGAGTGCTCTCAGTCCAAAGTGGCTCATGGAACCACTGAGAATTCACAGGGATTCTTTCTTAGAATTTCCAAGAGTTCAGTTTCCAAAATATGTGATTTTGCTACATTTGGGTTAAAATTATTTGTAACATATTTTTTTAATTCCTCAAGGGATTCTGAATTTTCAACTCACTGATTTTTATTTTTATTTTTTTTCACAAAATGGAACATGAGAAGAAAAAATGAACACGCATAATGAAACTCATCTAAAATTATAGGAGGAGTTCTTGATATCTCCTGTAGCAATGTACATATTGCTCTGCACTGCTGTTAAATTTCATTGCTTATAAAGATACCGCTATATACCAGTACCAGTCTGCTTCTCAGATGAAAGGTCAAAAGCATATATATATAACAAAATGTTAGATATCATTCTGCTGGGATCATTTGATGATATATGTATATATCATAGTTTGAAGGGATCAGAAAATATGGGGCCCTGATTATTTCTTTAGCAGTTGTGTAGGAGTGAGCGCTCCTACTCACTGGAGGAGAATAGCTGAGTTAGGTAAAGCCAACAGAAGAGTTGCACTGGAATTGTCATCACTATTACTTAAGTGAAATAAATCAGATTTGTGGGTTTTTAAATTATGTTTACATTTGTGGCACCATATTTTATTAAATAATATTGTTGACTATCCAATGAGATTTGGGGTAGAAAAATTTTCTTAGCAAATGTTTCAGTCCCATTTTTAGTACCGGTGAGTGAAATGATAGGAAAGTATCTTCAAAAACAGAAACAGCAAAGCAACCGGAGTATAAAGATCATCACATTCTCACCAGTAGCATATCTTTCTGTAACTGGAAGAGAGTCACAGTCACCTTTATCGCAGACAGGGTAGTTCAGCACATCTCTTCACTATTTATCCTGTTTTTTAAGCTACCAACCACCAATTACCTGTGTGCTATTGATATAAGGCAATCCAGATAAGTCCTCATAGGTAGTTTCACTAACAGTCTGAGATTCACTGTTTGCACAGTTTATAGTCCCTACTGAGTTGGACTGGATTTTAAAATAACCTTGAAATGAGATTTTGGGTTCCTCACAAAACCTGAAAATAATCCAGTAATTCTCTGCTTGAAACTCCCAGACATATTTGTTCTCTCACACACCAGTTTGTATACTTCAGACACCCACTTAAAAACATCTGTTTTGCAAGTCCAAGCATTACTGGTATTCCAGGAAGCAGCAAATTTAGTATACTAGTATCTCAAAAGTCTCATCAGCTATACAGCAGGACAGTTTTCATGGCAGGAAAAGCAGCTAGTCAGGATAACATACAGGCAAAATTACTTTCATTTCTACATCTTTCATTGCTCCTGTCTGCAACAGATATACATCTCTCATAATCCTCTGAGAGCTTCCATATTTGACCGTATTTGTGGGTTGTTAGTTTTTCTCACAGTTGTTTTCAGACTATGCTGAGGTGTAGACTGCATACTTTTTGGAGGCACTTTTCTGGATTTTACTTCAGTGAAGTTTCAAATTGTCATGGTTTTGTGATTTTTGTTATTGGTATTCCACATCTTAACATCATGTAGTGCACTGGGAGTTAAAGAGTTAATGCTTCAGCTCCGTGGATCATCAATAGCTCCAGGTACAGCTGTCTCAGTAGAGAAGAACTATGTGCCCCAGAGGACTTTGCGTTTTTCCATTTTCCACTCAGAGGGAAAGATAAAAATTGTTTGTGTGTCATGAGACACAGTTTCTTTCCTTTGGGATTGGCTCAGCAGTGGGTGCTCGCTGCCGTCTCGCCTTCAGCATTTAGTGTAAGGCCTTCAGTTTATCAGACACTCTCTCTTGCTCATTTTATTTGATTTATTAGCTTAAATTCCAATTATATTGTGTTAGTTTGCATTCCGATATCTTATTTAGTAAATTAACTTTTCTCCTCGGATTGTTCGCTGTCATTTTGTTTTTAGACCTAGCTCCCTTTTCCCTTTTTTCCTTTTTCCTTTCCCCCTTCCCCAGGACGTGGGTTCGTGGGTCCCCCACCCTAGTCATCATGGAACCAGGCCAAACCAGACCCTAAACCGTTGACACAAATCATTCAAAGTGTTTTTTGTTCCAGTAGTACTTTATGTTGAGTATTAATTCTTCTCATTTGAATATTTGTGCAAAGACTGGTGGCGATCTACATCTAGCTTATGATCTTATGAGATGGAATATCCAACTCCAAAATTGCTAAACTTGAGAATTAGTATGTTATCATAAAAACATTTTAGCTGGATCAAAAATTCTTATTGTTATGCTGCCTAGACGAGGAATACACTGTTAAAAGCATTAGAAATTCTGAATATGTATTTTAAAAACAATAATACACTGTTCATGTTGGTTAATTATTTGGATGTGAATACCTTCCTGTTGCTACTGAAATTATTAATGTCCTCATAAGCTAAAGTACTGTGATGTAAAATGCAAGGTATGTTGTTAATATTGTCGTTATTATGTGTGTGGAAATGTAGAATTCTTGAAGCTTTTGATAGGGTCTTCTTTTTTTTTAATCTTCCTGAAGCTGTAATAACAGACTTCAGATACTATACGAGGCAAGTGCAATAGGGCAGCAGTGCTCATGATGGACGGGAAAATAATAATATATGTAAACTAGCACAGATGCATGTCCAAGATATGAAGAAATCTTTCCCTGGCTTGTGGCAGTGAAGAACAGGTAAGCTATGGAGTCTGTTGCATTGGAGATTTAAAGAAAAAAGATTTCTTAAATTAGGTCATAGCTCTCTGAAGAAGGGAAAGGTAGAAAGGAGGTCACAAAGCACTTGTGATGGCTAGGGAACAGTTAATGGCCTTTAATTTCTGGCTATTCAGTCTCTCCACAGTGGAGGAAATGTTTTTACACCTGCAGCCAGTAGTTGGAAATGGAGTAAAGTTGCCATTAGTAATTATAGATTTTTGGCTGTTTCCTGTTAATATAAATTCATGTCAACAGGAATGACAATTGCCTGTCACCTACTTAGGTGAACTGCAGAGAAGCAAAAGGGCTGGGGGTATATTGTACAACAGAAAAATGAGTCCAAAAGTCAGTCAAATTTGCAAAACAATGAGGATTAGTGGGCTAGACAAATTTCTGCCAGGCATGATGGTTATTTGACCCTGCCATAGTCAGGGGAAGAGGCTCAGGAGCTGCCCATTGGGGATCCCTTTCAACACAATTTTATTGCCATAATTCTGGGTTTTGCCTTTGAAATATGAGACTGGATAGGTGAATGAAACCTCTGTCCAGCTGTGGCTTGATCCTCAGCAAAGATAGCTTTCTTCTCCCCACATGTAGCTCTTCACCATCCTTTCACCCAAGATCTGCAGCTTCAGAGTGCAGTGATAGACCCGGCTAGCTGCAGCCTGCCTACCCTATGTTTCCCATTCCTATGTCTTCTGTCCAGCAGCCTCTCAGTCTTTGAAGCCAATGGCCTTTATGTGGTACTGTAGAAGCACAAAGCCTCTCTTCCCACAGTTTCCCATTGCCTTCTGACTCAGCAGAGCAACTGATGCTGCTCCAACCTTGAGTACAATGCCAGCATTTAACACATTCAAAATTTCCGCTGCTTTTATTTTAATTACTATAAAATTATCATGACACAACGTTGCAGAAAAGTTGGAAGAAATTAAACTCAGTTACTCAAGCTGTTGTATCCAATCATGCATGGTGTGAGCTGACTGCTCTATGGAGCTCCCCATTGATCTGTCAGGGCAGGGTCCATAGCCAGGGCCCACCCCACCACTCAAGTAGGAGCAGAGAAGCCAGGAGCACTGGGACAGCTGCAACCCCATGCATAGGGCACCTCTCTGGGAATGGGCCAAGACCAGACCAGGACTTTAGCCTGCAGTTGGGGATCAAGATTATCAAGACTGATGTCCCAGTGAGGGGCATCAGTCTCAGACATGGCGCTGGGGTGAGCAAGCAGGGCCACACTGTCTGGGGCCTCTCCCCACGGACACTAGTGTCTTGGACCTGAAACCCACCTACAGGCCCCAAGAACAGGGGAATGTCCTCCAGGACCTTATGACTCCTCACTTTTTTATCAAGTTGGGTTTAATATAGCATGATAGAGGGCTGTGCAGTCAGTAGATCTGAATATGCTATCTTTATACATCAAAAGATGTCAAATTTGTGAAGGTTATCATCTACCCAGGCTCATTGTTCAGTGTCTTTCAAGTCACAGTACTTATTTGAGGTCTTCTGCCATAGGTCTGTACAACTTCTAACTTGATATTTTGTGTAGTAGGTTAAAAATACCTTCCTCATTGAAATAAATTTTTAAAGAAAGCAATCCTTTAAGCCAATTGTACCAAGAGAAGCCAAGGAGATAGCTAACAAATGCTTTATTGTGACAAATGATTACTTATTTAAGAGAAGGGAGGTATTGTGATATCCTAAATCTTCACCACTGCTCATCAGGAGATTTTAACTTAACATCATAGATACACCAGAACTAAAAAGTGGGATCATTGATAACGTGTTACACTCAGTGTCTTCATTTGGCTTGGATGTAATTTGAATGTATGTTTTTATGTTTCTTTTTTAGTAGCTAAGGATGTCAACATTTTTTTTGATGAGCTAGAAGGTGTGAACAGCCCTTCCAAAGATGATGACTCCCTGCTTCACCACGGTAACTTGACAACTACTTCTGACGATGCCAGCAGGTTGGAAGTGGTGGGGGAGGTAAGAACACTGAAAATTATTAAAATCATGTCCACTATATAAAGGGAATAAATATAATTTCATTCAAAATCTTATCTTCTGCAAGACAAGATTTGCCTTATATTAATCTATCTGGAGTACAGATGAAGGAGGAGCACTTATAAATCTCATGAAAGGTACTGGGTATCAGATACACAACGATTTCCCATCAAGTAAAGAGCAGAACAGCCTTGATGGTGCATAATGCTGATTCATAGAACATACCAAGGAAGAATCATTGCTTAGCACATTCTCCCTTTTAAATTATGTCTTAATACAGGCAAAGTATTGTGGGCTCAAGCATGAAAATTTGGTCCTAAATTTGTGTCTTTTGGGCAGAAGGGAATGTGATACCCTTTAACTGTTCTAACTGCCTATGAATACTATGCCTACCTCTGGGAGTGAAGAGACCATTGACTCCCTGTCCCTGAGACCTCCTTGGTCTCAACTAGGCCTCTTGCCTGCCTTGGGGGTGTGACTGCATCCAGTCTGTTTAATTGGAGTGGTTACCTCCCAGGTGTGCCAGAGGATTTTTGGCAAAGTGCTCATCAGCACAAACAAGACCTGGCAGGAGCCATGCTAACAATTAGGAATAGAAGACCACAGGATATTGTTTAAGCTTCTGCCCTGAGTCTTTTTTTTTTTTATTAGTTTAGATATGGCTTAGAAGGCATAGTTACAGACAGTGACTTTTTCAGGAACTGGAGTGTTTTGTGGGTTATGTAGGTTACATAGGTTGTTCTGAAAGTTATGTCTCCTATTTATTTCCATGGAAACCACAACAGATACAAAGAGCACAATAACACTATTTGGTAGAGCAATTTTTCTTGTACTAGAAATTCAGCCCTCAGAGGGCTACACTCCTAGAATGTTTAGACAGTTAATTAGAGTGACAAAATTCATTCCACTGAGAAATGCTTTTGACCTTGCTCACAATTTCATCTTCCCCTTCCTTCATTGCTCTTTCACAGCTCCCCCTACAATGGGCCCTCTTCTCCTGCTTGTATTATAATAAAGTAACCTGACATGATATTTATGTGTAGCTTTTTGTGATTGTACACCATGTGGTCTCTAACTGAAGGACAGGGTTGAAAGGCACACAACCTTTGCATATTAAAGTGGAAAAGTGAGCAGAAAATGATTGGGAAAGAGAAGTACTAAGAGATAACAATATATGCTGCTGTTAATATAGCAGTTCTGCAAAACCTTTTTTCTCCTGTTCAATGTATACTTTGCTGGGTTTTTCTAAGGGAAATGGAAAATGTCTGAAAATTTTCCTAGTTGAACAGATTTATTTTTTTTTTTTGCATAACCATAACTGAGGAAAATAACAATATAGGTCATTTATGCGTGTAAGAGAAATAAGTTTAGAAGTCAAATGGAGTCTCCTGATTTACTCCAAAAGGAAATGATACATTTTTCGGATGTTGCTATTTCAACCCATGAAAATGAATTTATAATCCAAAAACCTTAGAGGAAAAACAAGAAATAGAGTTTTCTTATCAGTTTGCTTAGCTGACAAGTTGAAAGACTGTTTGCTTCAGTGGTTTGTTGTTCATGCTTAACCAGTAGATCCCTTCAAGGGTTTATGGATAGAGCTTTATCAACAGTATCATCAAAGACATAAAGCTAGATAAGGATTCAGCATGCCCTTTGACTGAATATGTGTCATTATTTTGTTTTATGTTTCATTCAGACATAGAGGAGGTCTGAGCAAATTAAAAATATAGTTTTTCTTTGTTCAGAGAACAGTAGGTACTAGGTGTATGGTTACAAATCTAAATCCTGGGAGATATTGTCACTAGAATTTTGAAATGCAAGATTTTTTTCCCATCAAATTCCTGTCTTCTTCAGTCACCAGAATCTAGAAATACACTATCTAAGCTTTCATAGAAAACTACAAATCTGTTGCTTTTTAACTTTAGGCACTTCATTTTGCAGCCTATAAAATTTCATTATTAGAAAAGACTCCATATGATGGTGTCAAAATAAATATACTGACCAGGGAAGTTAAATGAAAACACAGTGGCAGCCTCCACAAAACTGTAATTTAAGGAGACAAAGTGGCATTATGAAAAAGAATGTAATCTTCTATACAGGAAATACTCTCCTTTGATTAGAACTGTTATGAAAGCTGAATGCTGCTGGGTTGCTCTTTTTTCACACAGGTTATCACAAGTATTAACCACCTCTCCCAGTAGTGAAGTGGTACCAAAGGAAGTGGAAATGTAGACAAAAACTAATCTGTCCTTAAATTAGTGAACACTGGGTTCCGTTATGATTTATTTTTTTAGAAGACTTGCAGATAAAATTTTTAATTCCCTTGATTTTTCTATCTGTGCTTTTGATTAAGAAGTTCCATTTGAAGTCTCTGTGGTTGATTAAAAAAATATTACCTCAAATTATCTGATTTGAGGTAATATTTAGGATAAGCTTTTATGCAAAATCCTCCTAACATGTATGCTATGAGTCATATGTCTATGAATGTTGGTGGCTCCAGTTGAGGGTCTAAGGATAAGAAAGCTGGTATTTTGCTTGCAAAAGAATGCCCAATTACACAACATTAGATAGCCAGAAATGCTGAATTTATTGCTAAAGTGAAGTATTTCCTGTTCTGCCAATTTCTTCTGCATCCTTTTTCAGACAGAGGAATGAAGATTTGACACACGTATCTAGGCAACTTTTCCACCAAAACCTGCAGTCAAACTTGGTTCTAGATTCACGTCTGGTTTGTTGTTCTTTTTTAAGGAAAATGAATTTTGAAGTCACGACAGAGGGAAAGGAGAGGCAGTGTCTGAAAAGCATGAATACTATGGTGGCAGAAAAGTCTCTGTCTGAAATAGTGCAAACCTAGAATACTGAGGCTGCTGCAAAAAGCCCTGCAGCTGCTGTTTCCTAACACTGACAAGCTAATTTGAGTGTCTCCATATCATGTAAGATATCTGCACCCTCAGAGTTCTTGTAACAAGTTCAGTCTATAAATCCCCCTTAGAGGCTATAACAGGGAGACAGCAAATGTTCCTTCTTGGAGCTCATACCAGTCTACTAGAGTTTATTGCTCTGAATTTCTCATACTGAATTCCTGAAATGAAAAGTATTTTCAAGTACTGACAGTGTTGTCCAAGCTGTCCTTCTGGAAGAAAGATGACAATACTGGGACTGTTTCACAGGTCCAAGAGAAAGTAATTTTCTCAGGATAAAAATGTTATCTAAATATCTTAGGCACCCCCTTAATGTGAGGTTCTACATGCTGTGATGAGTCAGTGTAGGCTAAATGAATTTTTTTCAGAGAAAAATGAAATATAGGAGGCCAGAGTGCAAATCTCTTTTTCCAGTGGATCCACTGCTCCTCATGGAAAAAGATACATTCCCTGTGTTAAAGTCTGTGCTGGTCTGTATTACCATTTTAGTTCCGATCAGGAGTGTACATTTGAAGTGAATCTCTCCATGGGCCTTACCCATTCTTTGGATTGCACTGCAGAGCAGTCTTGTATTTCAAACTTGGATTCTTCCAGGGTGCAAATAAATTGTGAGATATACTCGAGCTGATAACAGACAGGGGAAGTATATATAGATAGATAGATCCCCATTGCACTGCTTTATATGCTAAAATACACATGGGTGTCTGTGGGATCCGCAGAACTGGAAGAACAGCAGGAGCCTTAGAAATGAGAGCAGGACTACTGAGCTGGCCCACAGCCCATAAATTTTCTGCTGCACTGTTCTTTTATTTAAATGCTCATTTTGTTTTTTCATGTCTTCTCAACATAGTTTATAGAAAAAAACAAACAAAAAAAAAAAACAACCCTGTGTTTCCTGAACTATTTTCATATTTAATACTCTGTGAAAAATACTTCTGATATCCTAATAATATCATTTGTCAGCATTATATGCACTATAGATATAAGTGATTTGTTACTGTTATTTCCTTAGGGCTTATGTCTCTATTCTTGCCTTCATTTTCAGCTTAAAGAACAGCTCCCACTGAAGTCTGTATTAAGCTGTGTCAAGAGTCAGGCACTGAAGTCAAGGAATCTTAGAAAAATTGCCCTTTCTCCTTTCAGTAGATTGGTTGTACCGAGAGGATTTGGGATGCTTTCAGTGTTTTTTTCTTTTAAAGAAAATGCTCACTGAGAATCAGGAAGTAAATTTACATTTAACTCCTTGGATTTTTTTTTTCTTCATTTTTTTTTTTTTTTAAGTATCACTTAGCCTATTATTATTAACAACTTTTTTAACTGAAGTTAAAAAGCAGTTCTCCTAAGTGAAACTATTATGAAATTTCCCTATGTTTCCTATAAATAAAAAGGCAATTTAATTTTTTTTTCCTGACTAGACTAGATCATATATTATAGAGCATGGCTTTTTATGGCAGGAATGATTGAGAAAATTCTAGGAAGAGAAAGGGGATTTAGCCTAATCCTCCCTTCAACTTGAAGTCAACTCATCTTGATACCACTTAAGTCCCTACCCATTATCCCTCTCTGAGGGAAAGTTGTTTGTTTCCATATATCATTCACTGTATACATTTCTTAAACAAAATGCTCCGAACTCACAAGTTGCCACACAATTTCAATTTGATTGAAGGAAAAAATTTAACCCCTGGGCAAAATTTGTATTATGTGGAAGCAGTGTTTAACTTTGAGGAAAAGCTGCAAAGGATTTCATCTTGTGAATTTCTAAAACAGACCAGAAGTTTGCCTCTTAAATTTCAGGGAGGGACCCACTTGACCTCCTATTAACAAAGTTTTCTTTCTCTTTGAGCAAAAGTTTAAACAGTTCCATTCTTTGCTGGAAAGGTGCAAGTCTGTGTCCTGTGAAGCAGAGGAACTACTGTAATCACCAAGCATCAAGAAACTTTGCACCAAATTTAGTCTTTCTCAGTACAGTTAGTGTTCAAGCCATTGATTATTCTTGTCAGGTGTACAAAGACATTCTACTACACTACATTTTATGTTTAAATTTCACTTACACTATTTTCTGCTTTTTTCTTTTTTTTTTTAATGTAAAAACTTATTCTCGATTTCCTAGAGGGTAGTGGGAGAGGAATGTTGACTTGCATTACCTGTTCCCTCCTATCCCATGCCTATATGACCAAACATCTACTGTAGAAGAAGACCTCCGGGTTTTGAAATGGGGAAATCTGTACTTTTTTCAGACAATCTCAGAGACACTGTATGTAAAGTACCTGAAAACTTGAATGTGTTGTTACAATTCCTTATCTTTCCTTTTTAGTATTACTAAAAACTTGATGCGAATGCTGATGCAACAACTACTGAGGCAAATTAACACTGAACAACATTGAATTGTTGGAATTTCTCTTTACAGGAAGTATCTGATAAGAACAAAGCCAACGGACTGTATTTTAGAGATGGAAAATGTCGGATTGACTACATCCTGGTATACAGAAAATCCAATCCACAGACAGAAAAGAGGGAAGTGTTTGAAAGAAATATCAGGGCAGAAGGAATTCAAATGGAAAAAGAGGTAAAGGAGTTTCCCTGAAAAAAAAAATTGGAACTTTTAAATCTGTGCAGAATATGAATTGTGTTTACTCTGAAACCGCTTTGCTCTGTTGTAGTAGTGGAAAAATACTTTTAAGCGTGACTAAATATAGACTACTTATTGCTAGAGCAGCAGGAAAGCATAGCCTAAAGGAAAATCAGACACATGGATTGAAATCCAAAACAGGCCATTACAGTCATCTTTTTCAATCTTATGCACAAGTAGGCCATAGAATTTCATCTTCTGAGTTGTGCAAATAGAGAAAACAAGTGCTGGGTTTGGATGGCCTAAATTCTACTCAGTGCAGTGCCCATTTCTGCGCATACATTTCCTACCAGTTCCACTCTTTGATGAGGATCTTGGTATTTGTTTCAGTATCAAGACCCCTACCTTCCTTTTCTTGTCAGCTAAGGTGTAGGGTCTGAGGAGGTATTTAAGTAGTTTTAGAACTGACTGCAATCTCCCTTGCAGTCTTAATCATAAACGTTAAAAGAATTGAAAAGCACGTATGAATTTCTTATGTCAACACAGTGTCCTAAAACAATGAATCTTTTCTGGACAGGAGTGTAAAATGAATGTAAACTGCTTTAAAAATGTATTAATAAGATAAGCAAAAGACTTCTTTGCCTAGGTCTTGTTTTTTCTTTAAAAACCTTCTTCTTTTTCTTTTTTACATTTATTTAAATGGGACTTAAGTCTCGTTTCTATGCAGAATAGATATACTGAATACTTAGTTTTGCTAGAGCCTGATCAACTTACACTAGTGTTGATATGCATTGTTGGTCTTCCTCTGTTGCAAGTGACATGGGAATTTTTAGGTTACAGACATTGGTAAAGTGTTTAAATGTTGTACATGATCTCTCCTGTCACTGAAAATTTGGTACCTGTGTAGATATTCTGCCTGGGTGCTTAAAAGGCATTCTTCTTTGCAGAACACTGGGATAACTAATGCAAGCTGTTTCTTTCCACTATAATTAAAATGTTTCTTTTTGTTACATTTTCTATAATGAAACAGGTACTGATAGATATTAAGTGCATGTCACTGGTTACGTCAATCAGTTGCCCTAAATTATTTCTTCAGATAATCTGGAAGTTAGCATCTTTGGTGCTGAAGTTGTTGCTGCATGTCTTAAACGGCAGCCATTGTTCCTTTATTGCATATGCTTCCTGTAAAAATAGCAATGACTGAAAGAGTTGCAAAACAAGAACTGAGAAATGGGAGTGCTGCTGTAGTGTGAGAGTAGCTTCATATCCTAGAATTCTGCCCTGCCTCCACCAGGAGAGGCATTGAAAATAGAGTGTGGAATAAATTCTCCATCTTGCTACATCTGTGTAACAGTTTTGAACTAATCTTGCTACTTCATCATTTCTTCAGTTCTTGCCTTTTACTGCTGTGCTAAGATCGGCGGTGAAAGTTATGAAATCCCTTTATATTTTAAGTATTATGAAACTTGTGCATTAGGCACAAAGAACTTTTTCAACTTGATAATTTAAGTGCTTACCGTAGACTTTCCTCATGCCTTTCAAGACCATTTACTTGGAGTTTCCTGCTTCAACTGTACGAATGTTCAGCCTGTTTGATTATGCATTTCATTTTCTATTATGCTACTGACATGCAGTTCTATTTCTTATTAATCTCATTTGACCTTGATGCGACTTCTTGCTGACATCATTAACTGTACATTTTCTAAACTAAGAGTGATCCAAATGAGGCTGTGTGACATGACTCGGGATAATGTTTTTAAAATCTAGGATGCCAATCTTTTTAAACTTATGAATCTGACCTAAAATTAAACCCTAGCATGTATATTTTATGATCACTTTAGTTTCCAAGCTGATTTACAATCCTGAAGGAAATAAGTATATTCTTGGTTCTCCCTCTCTCCCTTCCTTCAGAGTAACAACTGTGATGCATAACACTGTGGTATGATTGGTTAATGCCTAGATGTTTTCCCATGATTTTCTACTTCTCTTTTTTGGTGAGACTGCTAATTGTGCAGGGTTTCAGTTCTGGAATATTTTAACAGTAGATGTCTTTTCTAATTATTGTTCATATAAGAGATATTGTTTCTACTGGAAAACAGATAAAATGATAAAAAACTGACCCACAGATAAAATGAGAGAATTGGAAAACATATACAGAAACAACAGGTTGTTACTACTGGACTGAGAGAAATATTTTTACATTCCATGAATTTGCATGGTGGTTCATACTTCTTGGCTACTGGCAGCACATATATTGACATTTGATTATGTTAGTTCTGTTTTTTGCATGCAGTAATAGACAGAAAACTTAGAGATCTCTTCACGTCACAGTTTTGAAGCTACATTTCTCAGAAGCACTGCAGTGAAAGAATAATCCATTGCAGTGACTAACTGACAAGCATAACACAGCAAAATACCCAGGAAATGTGCACCCACATGCAGGGAGATAAATGTTTATTTAAGTGCATGAAATTAAAAAGCGAATCTGAAATGAATGAATGAATGTTGAGATAACTTGAGGCACAATGTCAGCATTGTGTAGCTGAGAAAGATCTGAACAGATATGTTTCTGACTGTAGAAAATGATTATAACATTTTACAAGTGTTGCTCAAAAAATTCCCACTCAAATTCTTCAGCTGTATTACACCATTCTCCAAGTTATGCTGGTTTTTGTGCTGTGTGTAACCAGTACTAAAGAACAAGGGGATTTCTGGCCAAGGAACTATCACTGAACTAGTAAAGATGTCAAAAATGGAGATCTCAAGTGAATGGGTAACCCAGAAGAGCAGCGTAAATCATTTTTTGACCCTTCTCCCTGCTTTTCAGTGTTTGATCTGTATGTAAAAAGTGACTGTGCTTTCCTAGCCCAGTATGGAAGCGTGTGATGATATGCATAGAAGCTCTAAGAACGTTAGTGAAAAATGCAGGTCACTCTAGGAAGAGAGACTGTATTTTCTTTTCATCAAGATATACAACTAGGTATATTGATTAGTCCTTCTTAGTGTTTCATGAGAGAGGTAAATAAAAATGATATCCTGGCTCTGGCATTCTTGATAACCACAATGTTTAAATTTTTTAATACTCTTTGAAATAGACATGTATTGAGTAAAATGAAGACTCAGTCTTCAAAGGAAGCAAGTTCTTATTAAAGACATGAGGTATCATTAGCAATGCCTGTTTCCAGGCATAGATACTTTCTCTAAGCATTACATAAGACTGATGCCTGCCAGAGGTGACTGGCAATGGTTAACAGGAGCCATGATATGAATGTTTACAATCTGAGTGCTTGCTTTATATTCATCCAAATCTTGAATATCCCTAAGATCAATCAACTCTAAGAAAAAAATACTTATTATCCTTTTTATATAAAGAAAAAATACAGATTGCATCTGTCATTCCAAATACAGTGCTCATCCCTCTGAGATAGTAAAAAAAAAAACCAGCATTTTCCTGGGAAATTTATCGTTTCAAGAGAAAATGAAGATTCAGAATTACATTGGGTGCATGGTATTTTTCGCAGGTATAAAGACTTATAGATACAATGCAAATACGAGATAGAGGTAGGGTACTTCTGGAAAGGAAACTGTATAAAATTGGATTTCTAATTCTTAAGAAAAAAAGATTATCTTAGGTTTGAGTAAATACTGTATCTGTGAGAGGATTTTGATGTTGGATAGAAACTAGCCATGTAGGAATAGATTGCTTTTAATCTGAGCTTTGGATATTTTTCTCTGTGGTGTTTCTGTTTTTGCTTCTTACGACTGCACTGAACTACTCATACAGTGCTATGAAAATAACTAAATATTTTTTTGCTTCATATTTTGTCCCACATGTTTAATTTATAATTTGGAAATCGTTTTGATACAAACTTTATTTGAAAAGACATTGGGTATATCAGTAGAAACTGATAGGTAGAAATTTAGAAAGAGAAACTATTAAGTAGTGAAAGAAGCATTAAGGCCCTATATTTTATATATTTTACATATTTTTGTATACTAATTTTTCCACATAAAAGTAATGAACTGCTTTTTCTTTCTGACCTAGCAAGCAAGATTCCTGACAATTACTGAATGTTTTAGGAACTAGTTTAAGATATTTCACAGAAAGCAGTCAGTCCTTTTGGGCTGCTGCCTCCACATCAGTCTTTGCATCTTCCACTTGAAAGATGTTAGGTTAGCGTGCTGGAGCGTTTTTTCAGGAATAATTCAAACTGTATGTTTTTTGTGTTGCATGCCTGATTAAAAATTTAAACATTGCCACCGTAAGTGTCAGGCTGTCACCAGCACGTCCCTAATTGCATTTACTCCCTGCCTCAAGCAGTAGCTGACATTTCTGGGGCAACACCTGGCAGCTGATATGCAGCTGGTGTACACAGGTTTTTTTTTCTCAAAAGGAATAAAAAAAGAAGAGAAGGGGAAAGGAAAGTTCAATATAAGCTTTACTCTTGTTATATGAAGAAGTATCTACTTGCAGGCACATTCTTAACCAGAAACTTAAGAATACTAGTTAATACTAGTTAATTAAGAAACTACTTTTCCAGTAGTTGATATAATGTACTTACTGGACACTGTTATTCCATGACTTTCCAGATTTGGAGGCAGGTGTGCATTAGTTCATGTTGAAATAGCAGAAGAGCTATAAAGCATTTTATCTGAATGTGGCTGTAACTTTGCACTAATGGAACAGGACTTTAGGGGTTCTAACCGTGTATTCAGTAAGAGGCATATATTTAGTAGCAACCTGGAGCCTGGTTTAGAATGATGAATGTTGAGAGAAATTGCAGATGACAGAAAGAGCACACAATATAGTATCTCCATGACTCTTGACTCCTCCCTGAGTGTAAAACCAAAATAGATTTATGACTATGTGAAAATGAGGTAAAAGTTAGAAATAGTGAGTAGGAAAAAAACAAACATTGGAGCTTCAAAGACTGGAACTTCAAATATAGTTATGCTTAAAAAGTGATGATGCAAATATGAGAAGTTATAATCAACAGCTGTTCTTCCTGAGCACAGTCAAATATTAGCATCTTTCATTCTGACAAAAATGACATCTACTACTTTTTTTTTCTTGTTTTTGTGAGTACTGCAGAGCCAAAATAATTATATCAAACTGCTCTGCTTTTTTTTCTGGTTTGTGCGCCATCACTGCAATTGTTCACAAGAGTCCTGTTACGTAAATGATGCTGCTGATTGCAGTTCATGGGCAGAAAAGTACTAGGCTGACTTCCAGCCCTCCAGTGGCATTTGCAGAGCTCAGTTAGTAAAGGTGTATCATAAAGTTAGCTTATGTAATTTGTCTCTCTGAGAAGCAGTGCACATAAAAAAATCATTGCCTTCTAAGTGACTATAAGTTTCGATTTCAGCTTTGGTTCCAGTGTATTCATTTATTGAAAAGACAACACTTTTAAAGTTATTTATTGCCACTATGGATATTAATTTAATCAAGGCATACAGTTTATAATAAATTGCTCAGCCAATGTCTGGGTTACTACCTGAAGCTTGCCAGGGTAGTTTATGGGATAGCCAGGAGCAGGGTACAGGTCAGGAAAATAGCTCAGCTACGTAAACCCTTTTCCTAGCTGTCATTCTCCTTTTGTCTTCAAATCCCTTCCTTAAGTTGAGTTAATTCTGCACATACCAAAAGCCCCTATCCACTAGAGAAGGTGTCTAGAAGAAGTTTCCACCATCAAAACTGTGTTGTCTGTTCTCTGAACTCTTTTTTTATGGAGAGGCAAGTATCTGTGTGCATGCCTGCTGTAACTTATGCCCAGTGCACACTCTGCCACTAAGAAGTGCCAGGACTGTTGTGTGTGTGATGATCCTCCATAATGCACAGGCACAGTAGGTCAGGCTACATGGAGGATGTCACTTACGGCTAACAAGATTCCCTTTAGAACAAACTATATTGCTCTCTAGCTAGAAAAAATTATAGGTTGCTGACAATGAGTCTCTTAATTCTGACACTGTTCACATATTCCTTTTCTGTTCTACAATAATGTGTGACTTCTTTAATTGCAGCGGGTCAGATTGCTGCCTGTCACCTTATCATTTAAGTCAACAGCTCAGTGACAGTTTCTGCCAGCTGAGGGATCTTTCTTTTACATATTAATGCATTTTCAATTATATGGTTTTGTATGTATTACAGATTAAACATTCTTTCTTTCCTTGCTGATTGAATTTTAAAACATGCTCAAGAATATATTCAAGAAGAGATAAAATTCTTTCCCATTCTGTTCCCTTTTTAATAATGATGAAGGACCCTATTTCTTCTGGTTACCTCCAATTGTCACATCCTTACCAAAAGAAAAAAAAAAAAAAAAAAAAAAAAAAAAAAAAAAAAAAAAAAAAACCTACTTGGATGCACAAACACATGTGCACTCATGTATATGCAAAGTGAAAAAAAAGGATAGCCAGTAATGAAAAATACTGTGTAAATGTCCCAGTCTCTTGACATAAGAGAGAACTTTTTTTATGTGCTAGAGCTACAATGAGTAAAACAGCAAGATGTGAATGAGTGACATGGATTTCCCCATTTCAATAACTGGCATTTGGGCAAAACTAGGACTTAAATACTGTCACTAATATTGGATATTCTGTAGCCTTCATGAACTCCATGTAAGTTATTTCAGTCTCTCACTTTCCCAGTTCTATTATTCAGTATGCAAATAACTACAACTAATGAACTTACAGCACAAATTACTCTGCCTGCATGAGCTGCAGTTTCACAAACAGCATGATATCCTATCATTTACAGGTACAGTTTGTTATTTAATGTTTAATCACTGTGCCTGATGGCATCCAGAAATCATGAACGGAGACATCAAAGTGACAGAAACTATGCCTGCAAAAAGTGAAACAAACTGAAATGCAAGCTCATCACATGTATTATGAGTGAAAGTACTTCCAGCTATTTAATTTGAACATAGGGCTGTTCGTTTCAGCAACGTTCAGCCAGAAGTTATAAACAGACTGATCTCCCAAAGATTTATTGTTAGTTAATTATCTAATGCAAATAGTAAGAGGAGTCTTTATTCAGCAGCATTCTACAGAAAAATATATAGGTATGAATAAGCAGATATCCTTTTCCAGAGGGTGCTCCATAACAAAAAAAAAGAAAAAAAAGTCAATAAACAGAGAAAGTGTTTCCACCCAGCTGGACCACTAAAGGAAATGATTTTAACTTTCACAGACTGTATCCACCATACAGTACAGGGACAATTTTACATGGAAATGTAAAGAGATGCATGGAAATCTGGATCAAGGGAGTCTAAACTCAAATTTCAGTGAGCAGTTTTTAAAAATAACCTTTTTGATTGACTGAAGGAGCCCATAAATAAATATGTTTTTGAGTTGACAAATTCAGACCTTTAACAGGATGACGTGAAGTTGGTAGACTAAGAAATCTGATGTGACTGTTGCTGAAAATTTGATTTCGAGATGAAAAAATTATGGTTTTTGAATGGAGTGCAAAGGTAAAACAGAAATGATGTAGGTAACTGAAGAAGGATAAAAAGGCCCATGAGATACTTCACCCTCAGAAATGCTGAGTAGGATTTTTTTTATCAAAGAGTTTCTTGCCATCATTCTTCACAAATCAAAATGTCAGAAAGCTTTCAAAGGACACTATGCTCAAGGGAAAAAACAGGAGATAGATTTAAAAACACAGTGCAGGTTTCAGATCGGATGTCCCCTATATGTCAAAAGTCACCTTTCCCTTAACAGTAATTGCTCTTAAACTGCAATTATTTTTGAGATGTTATTTGTCTGCCAGTGGCATCAGGATCAAGCTTAATCCATAAGGCTACTATCACTTAACATTCTGTGAGAGTTTTTGTTGCCCAAAGGTGACACGACTGGCTTTTTACAACAGTCCCTCACAGAGCTGGTTTGGTAAGAAGAAATCTAAAGTTGCCCATAGGGAACCAACACAAAGCATTGTGGGGCTGCACTCCTTGCAGGTAGACCCAGGAGGGAAGCATGACTCTGGAAAAGACAATTCCCTTCCTCACTGCCCCCCACCTTGGCACAAGGTCTCCAGGCCCTCTCATTGGTTACTTGTTTTCTTTGCTGTCCAGGTTAACTCATCCATGCAGTGAGTGGAGCACTGGTGCTGCATGTCTTGGATTAAATGTATTTTAATTGCAGTAGCAGCATCACAGATAGAGCTGGATTAATTATCTCAGAGCTCAGACTTTATTAAAAAAGTTGTTTTGGTTTATTGTTCTCTGGGTCCAAATTACGTCCAACGTTATTCACTGCATACATACATATTTGTTTCTTGCTGTTTCAGACTGGTAATGAAGTGGTGCTGGAAATGAAGTTTAATAAAGCTTGACCTGAGGAAATATTGTTCCTGGGGTAGCCACACTGACTGAAACCTCTGTCAGCCCATTAGTCACGTGCCTATGTTTGAAGTCTTCTCTAAAACTCTGTTTTATCCACAAGTAACTTTTCTATTTATACATGAGAGCTTTTGAGAGAAGCTCAAAGTGCCTGGTAGGCAAAGCAATTTAGTGATCTGTTTCTTTTGTCTTGGATGTTTTCATGGTATAGCACTTTTCTTTGGTACAGACTGTCTTTTTCTGTTAATGGACTCTGATAGATATTTCTTTTTATAAGTAGGATGGACAACCTTTTCTGAAGTCTCCATTGACATGCACTAATATAAGAATGTTGAGCTTACTTTTTTAACAACCATCTCTTCTACCTGTTTAAAAGTCAAAACTTTGCAAAAAGAAAGCCTCCACAATGAAAATGAAAGCGGAAGAACAAAATGGAGACATGTAAATGTGGCAACCATAACTCTCTATTTTGTCTTGTAATATTCAAAATTCCCATTTTTGGAAATTTTGTTTCCAGTGTGGTTTTTTTGACATGATTATTTCAAGTTAGTTCATAAATGTTGTATTTTGAAAAGCTGCCATTATAGGTTAAGTAATGCAGATAGAATAATAAAGGATTTTCACACTCATATAACTCTATACATAAGAAGCAGAAGTATATTGTTTTCTTATATCTTTCTGTGTCTCAGAAGTAACATACCTATCACCCAGCATGCACCATTTCCTTATGTAGAAAATTTAAGTGTATGAATTTAGAAATAGACAGATTTTAAAATGAATTTGACTGGAAAATCATCTCCCATAGTAAGTTTGCAAAACTCATCCATCTAATTTTAGGAGTGTTTTTTGGGTTTTTTTTTACATTTTCTAGCTTAATTGGTTTCATTTCAGAAGTAGTCATTATTTTCTGAAAGCAGTGTATCAGCAAGTTTATTTGCTTGTACTGTAGTAGCTAAATTCTAATTAATATATTTTTCTTCACAATTAGCATTCTTCTCTTTTGTTCTTCTTTCTGTGTATGTGTGTGTGAGGAAAATAACTTGAAAAGTTTTTAATCAATACAATATAATCTCTTTTATTCAGGCCATTCCCTTTAAAATGTCCATTTAAATGGGACACAGTGAATTATAATATCATTTCTATTATTGTATTAATTGTTCAGTTCTGATTTTCTTCATTACAAAATATCAATTAAAATATAGTTCTGTAATGTAAATGTTCATTTATTTAAAAAAAAAAAGAAAGAAAGACTGTAAAGACGTTATCTACTTTGAGGAGAAATTTATTCAGGCATGGTTGCATGCATCACTTTTTCTGATTTGTTTGTACTGTAGGTATACAAGAATGTTTTGGATATAGATTTTAATTTGATGGTCTGATGAGGATCTAGCACCTCTGGAATTATTCTTATGCAGTATATGGGTTAGACCTGAGAGCCCCATCGCCAGGTAACACCAAACATTTTCCAGTTAAGGACCCTGCTCATTATTTTGACCAGGAAGTGAAAAGCAGAAGGAATCTGTTTTTTCCTTTGTTGCAATCCTGTTTGTTAAAGAAGAAATGTATAAAAATTTCTTTGGAGACTGGCAGAATCATATGGAAGGTATTTATATTTATTTTTTCATAATCCTGAATATTTGTCAACTAGCTCAAAGCCAAAATGTTCTCTCTCTAAAGGTTTTTTCTTAGGATCATTTTCTTCATCAGGTCTGTTTCTTGGTAATTTTTACTTTTTCTTCTTCCAGTGTATGCACCTTTACCATTTTAAATTATGTAAGCAGCAAATTTACTGTCTCGTAAGTTTCTTAGCCTTTCACAAAGTACTCATGCCTATTCTAGAGCACTGGCTCTTGATTTTATATGAGTGCCATTCATTGGAAGCTTTGGCTTTCTGAGACAGGACTGGGCTAAACAAATGCCCTGAAACAGGAATTGAGTGGATGGAAGCTGTGGTACATAGAGAATCCAGGGTCAACAACTCAGTGCAAGTTTATGGATTTTATAGTTAGCTTCAGAAATTCACAGGAGAGTGAATTAGGAAAACCCTTGAAGGCAGAGTTGTAGGAACTACTGCAGGAGTTGGGATAGATGATGAGGAAAGTAATGCAAAACTGGAGAAAATGAGGCACAGAGACCCCAAAGGAGAAAAAAATCGTCTTATTGACTGTGGCTGTTTGCAATGCAGATATGATGGGAGAAATAAGTCATTCTGGGTAGCAGTTCATCTCAGTCTAGGGTGGAAAACTAAAACAGAACAAAATAATCATACCCTGAAGGTGTCTGTTTCTCTTCACTGCAGAATTCTGAATATTGTTGCCCTAAATCACACCCGTGATGTCTGCTCCGTGGGACTAAGCCTTTGGGCAAATTTTCAGTATCAGTGGTCTTAAGACCATGGCAGAACCAGAGTTTTGATACAAATATATGAGCCTTCTGGTGTCCATCAGGAGAAACTGGGATAGATACATGGCACACAACTTAGCTGTAAACTGATAAGTACTTTTATTCGTTTTATCCCCAAGTAGTATCTGAAGTTGAATGAGTTTTATGTGACCAGATCTATGGATTGCAGGACCACTCTCAATACTGGTTGAGTGTAAAACAAACAGATAAAAAAAATGTGACATTTATAATGTTCAAGCCTAAATTGCTCTATGTATGGAGTCAATTCATGCTTCAGCATTTTCAAATCTAATTTCTGCAAGATGGCCCTCAAAGCTTTTCAAGAGATCACACATCACTAATGTGAGGAAGTTTTTTCCCCAATTCATTAATGAATAAAAGCTGCATAGAGAAAACATTCACTCGCTCAAGAAATCATTTGAAAAACAGCAATGAAATATACATACTACCATGCATTATTCAATGTGTACTATCTCACCATTAAGACTTAGGAGTGATGCCTGAGGTTATAATTGTATTTATCTCTGGGACACAAGCTAAATAAATGCGTATTTCTTTGCTAAATATATAATATACTTATATATATAAATATATATATATAGCATAATATGATGCTGGTAGGACAGCCACACTGCTAAGATAAATCTGTTAGGAGTAAAACTGAGTACCAACTAGCAAATTTTCTAGCAAATGCTACTTTCATAAATGGTCACTAATATAGATTAGGCTCAGCAAAAAGTTTTAGCAGTGGAAAGAGGAAAATATTTTCAAAATGTGGAAAATTTTCATTTAAACATTTTCAAAATTAAATGTGTGATATTGAAATGCCATGCTCATTGATAAGAAGAAAAGTTTACAAAAGTTAAAACAGGAAAAAAAGACAACAGTGTTTTAAAATGCCTACATAGTCCGGCAAGATACCAAAACATCATTTTGTGTGGACTATGATTTTTGATTTACATTGAAAATTTTCAAGTGTTTACCTATACATTTTCAGATATCTTGTTCAGTTTGTTTCATTTTTATATAATTTGTTCAGTTTTGTATTGAAACACAATGTAGTTCTCTCAAATGTCATCACAGATGAAAAGTAGGACTGTGTACCTGGCAAAGGTACCAGATTTTGTAAACCCTTTACTAATGATGCAGAAAAGAACTGGAAGAAGCCTTTGTAGTCACAAAAGTGAAAGCATTTTACTTCTCATTACTACCAGAAAGTGCAAATACATTAATAGTTTGGGATGTGGCAACCCACAGTTTGGTATAGCTCTCATCAGGTTATTGGAATTGAATGAACTGATGCACAATTTTTATCCTCCTTTTTCAAATTGCCCTGTGGATGCCCCATCCCTGGAGGCTTTCAAAGTCAGGTTGTATGAAGCCCTGGACAACCTGATCTGGTGGGTGGCAGCCCTGCCCATAGCAAGGGGTTGGAACCAAGTGAGCTTTAAGACCACTTCCAACTCAAGCCATTCTATGATTGTCATGCATCCTAAAACTTTGCAATGGAAGCGTGGATGTGTTTTTTCAGGTTTTCATGAATAATTTGAATTTTTATTTTTTTAAATGTGCATGTGCATCTCTCTAGACTTCTGACAAACATTCTTGTTAACTACATCAGTGGAGTCTCAGAGCACTGTCAACAAGCTACTACTACCAAGATCCAAAAGCACAGGTCTGTTACACTGTTACTCTTGAGTCCCCAGCCTCTTGTAAATTGAATTGTTCTGAGTTAAATGTATGTCCTTAACAGAAGACATAATTCTAGTGCCATTAACCTCTTGATTTTGATCTTGAAGTCTGCAGAACCTGAAGATCTCTGAAATTCATTGTAATTGTAAGTAAAATAATATTATATTCCATACTAAGTACTGCATACAAATAACGTTCAAAATATCCTAAAATTATCTCTGAAGAAAATTGGATGTTTTGATAAACATGTGCTTTAAGTACCATTTTTTCCTGAATTATCTTTATTTTTTTATCAAATTCTTTATTACTTTATTGAATTTTGAATGATGAATGCAAAAAAGAAAAAAAAAAAAAATTGGGAGGGGTGGATGTGTGGATGGCAGTTTGAATTTTTCCAGAATCAGGAGTCATTTCTTCACTGCTACCCTCTTGCCAGAAATTATTACAGTAATGTTCACACAGGAGCATGATGTAGGGCTTTTATCTCAAACTTGACACTGTCACATTCCGTATATGATCCTAGCAGTCCCACATCCCAACTCCTGAAAATCCGAAGCCAAGATTAGATGAGATTTCTGGAGCCATGTTAGTTGCACGTGTTGCTTTTGAGAAGGTGATACACTGCAGTCTTTTCAAATTCACCTGAGGTTATTGTAAACATTTAAAAAAAAAAATCTAATGTGTTAACAAGTCCTATTTTAGCAAAAGATTGGGCACTAGAACCAAACCAGAAAATACATCAAACACCACTTTTAGATCATATTTAACACTTAGAGGTCTTTCTGCTTTAGTCACTATCTCATCCACACTAGGGGAACTAAGGAATTCTTGACTGTTCTACTCCCACTTCAAGTCTTCCAGCACCAGCTTTCCTTGTGGAGCACTTGCAGCTTGCTTCATGTCCCTGCCTTTTCTCCAAGGTTTCCTAACCTCTTTCAAATATCCCCACAACTCTTCCAGATCCCATTCCCTAGTAGGAATGCAAGGATTGATGACACATATGCCAATGATGTCTCAGTCTTCATCTGTAATCTTTGTCGTTCTGACACTCACTTCTGAGTAGTGGTACTCAGAGGGTAGACTGAAGTTGAACAATGCCAAATAAGAGAGGTTTGATTTTATAATGATTTAAGAAGTGCACGATACTCTGGCAAATCATAACAGAGGAGACTGGGAAGTACCCACAGCTGCAAGGCAGGACAGATACACACTGCCAGTAGTTTTTCCAACTTTGGCTTAGAACCATAGAATTATACAATATCCTGAGTGGGAAGGGACCCATAAGGATCATGGAGTCCAATACACAGAACCACTCAAAAATCAGACTGTATGACTGAGAGCATTGTCCAGACATTCCTTGAACTCCACCAGTTTGGGGATTTGACCACTGCCCTGGGAAGCTTCTTCCAGTGCCTGACCCCCTCTGGTGAAGAATCTTTTTCCAATAGTCTCCCTTGCCAAATCACTCTAATGTTTTGGTATTGTGCAGTGTCTTTTTTTTTGTTTGCTTGTTTGTTTGTTTGTTTGCTATAACTGACCTAAGTGTCGTGTGATACAATTTAATCAATTATTTCTAAACTCATTCAGAAGGTGGAGAGCAATTCATTTCCTTCAAACAACTGCCTATTTTAAAAATGATACTGTTATCTGCTTGGCAATTTCTTCATTTTGAATTATACTTTTTCCTTTACATTTATTTTTTCCTCAAGTCTAGTTTCCTAAAACTCATGATCATTTTTATTGTTCTGCTCTGATCTTTCTTTAATTGATCCATGTATAATTCCATTAGTAGTTCATGGAATTTTGTGTTTATTTTATACAAGGTTCCTTCAACTCAAAGGCTAAAATAACTTCCATTTACCTTCTCATATTGAATGTTGTAAAAATATGTCTATCTGTCATTTATTATGCTTTAGAGGCTATACTTGGCAGAGGTCTCATGTTAGAAATACCTCCTTCATACATCTGTTAGATTTATGGTGCAGTTCGAGGGCAATTGGCAGGACAAGTACCATTCTGTGGTTGTATGAGGGAATCTGGAGAGATAAAAGTGACATTGACTGACGAGAAAGAGACAAGCAAGACAGAGAGATGGGATTCTGCAGGAGGAAGCAGATTTAACAGTGGGAGACATTTCTCAGATATATATGTGTAAGACAAAGGTAGAAGAGGATCTGCTTTAAAATATCATGCTGCAAATATGGGTTTGCTTTTTTCCTTCCCTCTTTGAAAAGCAACATGGCAGTTGTAGACAGTAGTGCAATGAGATTATTGTAGGAAAGAAATTCAGCAGTTTTGTTACTGAGTTAATGGCACACCCTTCAGTAACTACTAGCAAGAACATAGATAAGTACATGCCATATAATTTTAATACCATTTATTTCCTAGCCGATTCACTGCTATTCTCATATTTGAAAGAGATCATGCCTGAGTGTATGGGTGTTTGTACAGAAATAAACGTGGTTTCTCTATAAATTGACATGACATGATTCAAAACACAACATTTCTTCACTACTTCTATTGCACATACTACAATTTCTGTATTTTAAATATCAGCAAGGATAGCCTACAGAGTATGAACAATTATAATTCCTTAGATGGTGATATTTTGAAAAAGTGTCCTGTAGTTTGGATAATTTCTAATGTCTAGTACTGTAGCACTAATGGAATTTTTCCCCAGTTTTAAAATATCTTTTCTAGTATTCCCTGTGGCCCGGCTGTTTCGTTTTTAAGCAAATTCTTTTCAAAAATGTTTGAATTATAATTTTCAGAGCCCTTACTGTATGAGCCATATTGACTTTTTTCAGAGATCTTATCTAATGGAATTGTAATTTTCCAGTCTGTAAATCTTTGTTATAGAAGAAAAATTCTAATTATAATGCTTTTACAAAGTAAATAGAAAGTGGGATTAGTAAGTGAAGTGGGATTTTGTCTTATTTTTCTTTTCAATTTGCATTTTTACAATTTCCCACACAAGAGAATGAAACTGATTGCTGTAAGCTTACCAAATGCATTAGTTTCAGAGGTACAATACGTGAGAATTTCAATTCCGAAGTTTTATACTGAATAAAAGTATCTGAATAGTGCTACAGAGTTAGAAAACGTTTTGATAACTTCTGTTCCGCATTTGGAATGTGAATTCTCTGCTGCAGCCCTTAGTGACTCAGCTCCTCTATGGAAAGGGAGCAAATTAAAAGATTCCATAAACCATTACCAGCAGTGTTAATTCTCTCAATAGATAACAAAGATTGCAGTTTCCTGAGCTGAACACCTGTCTTTTGCTAGATGAAGTCTTTTAAGTAGAATGGATATTTCTTAATCTGTAGAAAAAGATGTTACTATCTATTAAGCAAAGTTCTTCATTTCAGTGGTTTCCACAGAGCAAGTGAATTTGGAGGGGAGAATCTTTGCCAGTGTGTGTGCTACATGGCACCTTATTTTTGTCATGTTATAGGAGCCTCAAATTTCAGTATCACTCAGCAAACAATTTTAGGATAGTTTCATTACATTGCAGCATATGCAATCAGATCAAAACTAACATTATCTCACTTGATGGTGACATCAGCATTCAAGCCAAAGGAAGACTTGTTCTCACTAATGTCTTTCATTGTAACTTCATGTAAGAGGCCTGAACTAAGAGAGCAAATCATCTTTGTCCTCTACTGCATTTATCTGAACCATTAAAATACTGAGCTCCATCTGGTGCTGCTTTCCCTTTCTGTGTCACACAGAAAGAACACAGTGCTAATAGGCACATTGTGAATGGCAATAACTCTTCAACACTGGGCTAATGTTAGGTGTCTTCACTGTTAGTTCATTGTGCCATGAAGGGATTTTGTTTCAGTATAACAAATTAGAACAATCCAGAGTAAAATTATAATTTGTCATTTTTATATATTGGCCCTGTTTCATTTAAAGCACATTGAACAAATGAAGAGATTTGTCCAGAAATGCATAAAGGAGCTAGGAATCTCCCTTCTTTATTTAGAGATACTATAATATATTTAAATTTCATCTTTTGTGTTCAGTCAAGTTCTAATTATGCTACCTTTGTTTAAGAAACTGATTTTTTCTATGTATACAATTTTAACATCAGAGGATGTCATTATATATGGAAGTCAAACTACTATGAACATAGCTTAGCAGAGACAGATCCATGATTCTGTGAAATCCTAGCATTGAGAGCATGTAGATGACTTGAATAACTGTGGGCTGCATTATGCCATGCGGACTTCATCACAGCCTTTCTCCTGATAGTATCATTTGAATTAGGGCCTTCTGCAACTGTAGTCTCAATGAGTTCACTAGAATCTCTCTTTAGAAAGAATTATGCAAATACAGAGGTAGAGGACTGTAATTGAGAGCTACACCAAAAGCACTGGCAGGTATTCATATAAGTAATGAATATCTTCCTTGAATGTGTGAGCTAAAGAGCAGGGGTCTGTAAATAAAGAATTGAGCAACCAAATGCCTTCACCTTGCTGGAGCACAAGCAGGTGCTCCAGCCATGAGATGCTGCAAACGCTTCTGGATCCACGTGGAAGATCAGTAATGTTTTTGTCCCTTTCTGTCCAGAGTGGCTGCAGTGCCCAGGAGGCTTGCAAGGTGGCCATCCACAGAAATATTCAATGCCCCATAACCCACTGGGGTTTGGATTTCCGGAAAGCCTTTGCAACCTCAGTTGTCCTATGCTATGACAAGCACTTTGTTCAGTTCCTCTAGGTTACTTGTATGCAAAAGCTATAATAAGCCTGCCTGCATGTTTTGTGTGTCTGTCTGATTGCTGAGTTTGTGAGATTAACTGCTGGACAAAAAATAAATTGTCTTTTTCTGTGCCAAAGCAGTGTTTCTCCAACAAGCCTCTAAAAGCAAATATGAATATTTGATAGATACTTCATTAAATGTAAGCACTTTTTTACTTCAAAAAATGATAAATGAGGCATATAAATGTACTGGGAAAATACTGTTTCTGTATTTTACACTTGGGATAAATCACAGTGGAAGCTGCTTGATAAGATGTAGTTCAATGGTATGATGAATTTTTCACAGCCAATGATGCTAAAAGTAAAATATTGTACCTAGGGGACATTTTTTGACCAGTTGTACAGTCAAAAAGATTTTATGATCTCAACTATCACTGTATAAAATATTAACATTTTTCATCTGAAATTACAGTTTACAGCTGAAATCTCATATTAACAGACATTATCAAACAATGAGTTTGTAAGTAAAAATGCATTCTTCTCAGTGGTTTTATCTATGTGCATTTTTAAACATGCAAGTAATGATTTTCACATATTTATACTATCTTCTCATCCAGAAAAAAATTAAATCTGCATTTTATCATTTATATGATCAGCTATTTTGTCATGGTCAAACTTGTATTCAGTATACACTAAAGGGATTATCAATTAATATTTTATCATTGCCTCTCTGTCAGTTCAACCTCTTCCATTAAGATGATCATGCTTTAGGTATTTTTAATCCTTTCTTCAGGAAGTGGAGTCCAAATCAGAGAATATTGTTTCCCTGGTAGATTTACTACATCTAAGTTACCCTACTGGGACATTCACTCTTTCCACCTCAAGTGAATGCAAATGGCTTTTGTTGGGATTAAAGGCATACTTTCTCAAGTTAATTCTTGATCCAGAGGGATTTGTTTCTATTCACTGCAGACTGTAAAGTCAGTGTTGGACATTAAACTTTAGCAATGGCATAGTATATACATTTTGCTTCTATTCAAGTAGACCATCCTGTTCCTTAAGTTGCCCTCCCACTCATGTATTTTGTCTACATGAAGGGACATTTGTAAACAGTTCCCCTTCTTACTAACTCTACACTGTTCCAGCAATGATATCCTGTCAGCTACTGCCAAAAAATTAAGCACTGTGACAATGACACCTGCTCTGAGTTGGCTTAGATGACACACTGCCCAGACGCTGGCAATAGCCAGCCACCTGCTTGTATTACTAACTCCACTGAAGCTGAACCTCTGGAAATATTTTGCTAAGCAAAGATAAAGCTTTACCCATCATCAAATTTTCATATAAAAATCATAGTGAATTGTAACCCCTTCCCTGTGGCTCCTTACACAGTTATTCTACATTTTATATGTCAATGTCCTCCTATGTCAACACAGTTTTATTAACAGCTTTCTATTTATTAGTTAGGGCTTTATTTCTTGAATCGTATTTTCACCCTTACTGCTTTTGTCCTAGAGATTCTCCTAAGTCAAAAGCTTCTTAACGTTCTGGTTGAAATGTGGGCAGTATGTTCCTCTTTTCCATCACACCTTTGATGTGATTGAAAGGATATATTTGAAAGATACAGGCACTATTATTTACTAGATTCCTTTGATCCATGAATGTAGAGGTTAATGCATTTGTGTGTGTAATGTTTTCCCTCAAACAGAGCACATATTGGGAGTGTGTAAGTACTTACCCAGTGGTAAGGTTTGCACTTTTGAACAGTACTGGCAGAACATTATTGCTGCTTGTCTAGTTCTATGGAATTACCTTTGTGAATTTATATTTATTTTGGTTTTGCAGAGGAAGGATGATTTAATCAGATAAAATATGCTGGCTTTTGTTTTTATCCACTTAATTCACTCCAAATGGCAAATCAATCTGTGCTGTTAGTATACTAGAGTCATTTTCAAAAACAACGGAACCTGTGACAGTTACTATTTACTGCTCTGCACTGAGATATCATATGGAGCTTGATTATAGGCAGAATTCTTATCAGAGGACAAACGATTTTCTCTTCTTTTCTGGCTTTTCTTGTCTGATGTTCTTAACAAAAATTAACGGTTTGCAAGTAGCTACAGCACATTCTTTCTTTTTAAGTTAACTTGCAGAGTCTTCCTAATTTAGGTAAGAATTGAGTCTAGATGCTGGATCTGTTTCAAAATCTTTTTATCTTATTTTACTTTGATAAGGAAGACATTAAAAGGTAGAAAAAGGTCTTGAGTCTTTTTTCTTAAACAATGACAGGGAAAATGTGTTTGTAGTAAATTCTGATTTCTTTTCCTTTTACATCTTTTCCCTGTAGATAAGCATACACAAATTAGAGCATTGGTTTTTACAGTTGTCTGCCTAGTAGCCTCAAGGCAAATAAATAATTACACCACTCAATTGGAGACTCTGTAATTTTATCTTTCTTCAAGGTTATCTCCTGTGCATCTCTTCTTCTACTTTCTTAAATTTTTACTTAAAAAAAGGTGAGTCCTGCAGTTGTTTTTGTCTCAAAATGACTTGATAATATTAATAATATATTTTTTAATATTTTTGTTGGAAAATAATATTTAAGAGTGTATTTGATAAAGGCCACAAATCTCCAGCCTTGATCCTAGATGGCAGCCTGCAAATACTGCAGAATTGGGCTTTTCAAGAGATGTTCAAAGTCAGCATAATTTTGCTTCCATTCAGACTAACAATGATAACTTCAGAAAGAGCAGAGTCAGGTCAATAGTGAATACATATTTTTAGTCCTACCATCAGAAGAACTTAGAATGCCTGCAGAAATACTAGTGAATTTGTTAGCCAGAAGTTAAATTCAACAGCAGTTAACACCACTCTGTTTCTAGACATGAAAGCTTGCTTTCAGAAAAAGATCAAGAACATGATGTTTCTTTACAAATTTTCCTTGGCCTAGCTGATGACCCAAAGAAGTTGCTTATGCTTTTGAATTTAACTAAGTAAATGGTCCTTACGTCACACTCTCCCATTACTTTTACAGTGATACTGAAGTAGAATACCGTGTTTAGTTTTTAAGGACATTTGTGGTTGATTTGTTTTCTTGGTGAATAAAGTGTCTCAGCAGACTTAGTGGTAAAAGATAAAGGTGGTCATGTCAGAAGGAAGAAGTAGTCATTTCTACCTATAATACGTGGTCCTTTGGCACTACTTGTATTGTCAGATTGGCAACAATAATATCATGATAAAAGTGATTTTATCAGTGAAGACAGAAAGGATGAGAATTAATGAATACCTCATACTGAAATGTAGGCTTTGGAAACATCTACTTGTGGTTATTAAATACTGGTCTGGTATTTTCAGGAATACGATAGTTCCAGATCAACTGAAAAAGGAGGTGAGTGAGCAGGGAGAAAAAGGAAGGAAAAATAACAGCAGTCCAATTTGTGAAAAATAGCAGATTGATGGCACCACAGAGAGGCACTCTTTGTATGTTGACTATCTGTGACTGAGGTTGTGGTGATTTGAATTCTATCCTACAGGACATTCTATTATGTTTTGAAGATGAGTGTTCAATTACTAAGTATATAAGTAATAAACTAAGTACACCTTGCTAGTGTGTTTAATCAGAATTAAAAACAAACAAAAAATAAAATAAAATAAAATAAAATAAAATAAAATAAAATAAAATAAAATAAAATAAAATAAAATAAAATAAAATAAAATAAAATAAAATAAAATAAAATAAAATAAAGAAAGAAACATTCCTCTAAAAAATAGGTTGCTTTATAAGTAAACCCTTCTTTGCATGTTCTTTGAATGTTCTCTACTTTCCTATGTAAAAACTTGTATTACTTCAACCAATATTTCTCTGGAAAAGTGTACAAATTTTACCAGAGAAAATATTTTTTCTCAACCAGTTACAGTAAGTGACTTGCCCAGAGAGGTTGTGAAATCTTTTTCCATGGAGGTGTTATTCAGAACTCAACAGGACAAGCCCCTGAGCAAATGATTAAAACTGTCCCTCGTTTAGGTAAAGTGAGTACAGATGACCCCTAGAGGGGACCTAAATTAATCTGTGGTTCTCTGTTTATAATCAAGTCTCTAGTCACACACTGCATATTCTTCCTCAAGGAATAAGTTTCAAATGGACGATTTATGTGAACATTGGTGGCCTGGCAATTATCACAAGGTGATAATGATGACACTGGTGTCATGAGTCAAAGGTAAACACATGCTCCATTTTAATGTTTTCAAAGTGTTATATTTCATTTTCTGTTCCCTTTATTGTTGTGTTAGTTTTTATTTCTTTATCATCTAGACATCACTTTCTAGCAGATCGCTCATGTCAATAAACAGTTTTTTTATTTAAATTTCCAAGCTGAGCAGTGTTAACATTGATTTTTGTTTGCATGTTTCTATAATGTGAAATTGAGTTTGTTTCTCCAAAGTTTTTAATGAGCCAAGTCTCTAAAGTCAATTATAAAAGAACAGTGTTCCTCTCAGTGGAACATTAAGAAGACAGAGGATACTAAGGGGTCTAAATACTAATATAACAAAGGCAGTTTAGCAGATTCTATTCAATAAAGTATTTTTGTAACTAAGATAGAGCTATTGATATTTCCTTTTAGATGCTTTGATTTGCAATTTTCTTCTTTAATTAGGTGAATGTGACATTGCATTCAATTACTCTTCCATATGGATTGTTCTTTTAGTTCCAATCTTGCTTTTCTCAGTTTTTCCATATGCTTTCTTTTATGAACACTTAACATGAAGAAATGCAATTGAACTGGATTTGCATATTCATAATTTAGCATTATTGTCTCTTCTGAAAATAACCGAGCCTCATAAATGCATATTTATTAGATCTTCTGCAGACAAAATTGATAAAACAATATTACAATGTACTGGTTAAAAATAATAGATATCTTTAAACTTCTGTATTTATTTTTCTCATAAGTATTTGGAATCTTTTCATGTTTCTGTGTGAAAATATGTAACGCCTAAGAAATCAAATTTAGATAAATATAGGTTTCACTTGTAAAATAGCATATCCACAAGTCCTGTTACTGTGACCACTGTACTTTGTATGGCTTAGATTGCAATGTGCTGGAAAATGCATATAACATTCATCACTAAATTTATAGACTGTTTTAAATGAATGTCCTCAATTTCTCAACTATTATTAGTGTGTTGGGACATTACTAGAAGATTCTTTGGTATAGTTTGGTTTTCATGCATGTTGTTTATGAAAAAAATTGTCAGTCTTCTGCTGACTTAACCACTATGAGAGCAGTTTGCAGGAAATTTTTCTAGTAGCAGTGTGTAGTCTCGGTTGCGTGTTATCTACTTGATGAAGTCTTAGACTTCAGAATCCCCAGTAACTTGTAATAACTAAGAATGAATGTGAAGAGCTTTTAATACCGTACAAAGTCTAAAAGACTAGGAAATCATTCCCTAATGTCTAACTAATTCTTAAACTAACAGATTTCCCACCTGATTGAGTCCTCACACTGTCCTTCTCTCATACTCGGTACACCTTCACTCAGTTCCTGGACGTTCCTTGAATTCAGCCTGTTGTAGCTGTCTCTGTTAGTGTGATCCATTCAGTTGTTGTAAGCTGCATGGAATGCAGTTTTATGACAATATCGTAGATTTCCATTAGAATTTGTACAATTCATCTTTCAACTTTCCATCTCTCATCTTCCATTCATCTTATGTGAATGTCTGTGTTCTCAATGAAGGCAGCATCAGCCAATGCTGTTGTAGTTTTACTGAAATGCACTTTTTCTCCTCCTGAGAGCAAATAAACCCACATTTTTCCCCTTCTCTATACTGCACATTCTCTGTTCATCACTGGACAGCATTCTATTAGGTAAAAACTGTTCTGATGTGAACATGCTACATAAAGTTCTCTTGAAAATACATACAACCCATAGGAAAGAAAACAGTAGCAGAGGAAAGAGTTAAAGATCTCCTTGCTGCTGTGATCGTGACCCTAAACTGTCACTGGCTCCTGGCAATAAATCTGAGCTGGGTGTGGCATCAGGCATCCTTTTTCCTACTGGCTTTAGGTGTAACACTCAAATTCTTGCAGACAAGAGTGACAATGGAACCATGGTTCTTTATCCGTTGAACGTCATTATATGTCCATCTCCTTAATTTTTTCATGATCGCTAGATGTGTCTCCATTATCTGACTCAAAAAGAGACATCTATGTCATGATGAGTACAGAAATCAGGTCAATTAGCAGATCCAGATCCAAAGTTGCCATTTTAGCTTTAGCTGAAGCTCAGGACCAACTTTTTTTCCCATCCCACACTTGGGTGATCCATAACTCCCTGTCAACCTCCTGTTCATGCCCTCTTTTCCTTGGTGAAGGAAATCCTTGTACAGGCTGGAAGGAAGTCAAAACATGGCTCTCAGGAAACCAGAAGGAAAATAAGTTGACAATATCTCAATAGAACAACACATGCTTCAGGAAGAGTCAGGAAACGGGAGGGCTGACACAAGGGAAGAATAGGTATTTCTTTCTTATCTGAAAAATTAAGCCCTGGTGACTGTTTTCTTTTTCTTTTGCAGTCATCTCTAACAAACAGTGACATCATCTTTGTGAAGCTGCACGCCCCTTGGGAGGTCCTGGGCAAATATGCTGAACTAATGAATGTAAGAATGCCATTCAGGTAGGTGTAGTTGTATTTTGTCTTCACACTTCACTGTAAAGCTAAAGTAAAAAATAGCACCAGAATGCACATGGAAAGCTTGTCTATAAGATACCACACGTCCTTAGAAAATGGAGTGTCATACATAACATATTCACTGTTCTTTCTTGTTAATGCCTGCCTACAATTTCAGTAGAGTATTGGTTTGAAATTAAGGTGAGCTGTAGCAGTGCAGCTGTTTTCATGGGGTATTCTATCCTTAGGCCCTTTAACCCCTTCACTGCTGGAGCCCCCTGCATACTTGTGCGCTGCTGTTTTTTAAATGGACATTTCATTGAAATCAATGGGAGGTCAAGAAGATCCAGGTACGTAAGGCAGCACAGAAAGTGCATGTCTGTTGGACGTATCTGGTATGTTTAGCACCTGTAAAATTTCTGCTTGTATAATGCATAAGTTCAGAAATACAGATTATAAATATGTATCACTTCTAGTAGGAGCACAATTCAAGCTGTTAAGTGCTTTGCCTGCAGAGAAAGTAAATTTTATTGAGTGCCACTGACAACCAAATTAATTTCACATCATCATTCAGATTATTTTGATCATTTTTTTAAATATTATTTGCATGTTGGGCTATGGATCTTTTTGTGTAAAATATCAATTTTACTCTGCTGGCTATCAGAACTGTTAAAATAACTTTAAGACTTCAAATCAAACTGACCAAAACCCATGAACTGAGAGGTCTTGATTTTTCTTTTAATTAGCAGGGTTTACATTTGCTTAATTCCACTGATTTTACTGGAAATACTTCCGAGCGAGATAAGGATCAGACCCAGATATGCAGCTAGTGAGTTGTCCTTTGCAGGATTTCTATTCCTATTTTTTTTCTTGCTTAAGGACAAAAAAAATACCTCTAGTATGACATAAGCTCTGTAGCGTTAGGAACATGCTAGGAAAAGTGGATATGAAATAAGGACTAAATTGCAGGCTTATTCTATATGTATTGGGTTTTGTTTTGTTTTGTTTTTTCTTTACACAGTAAATCTTCAACAGCTCTTTCTTGAGCTTTTGCTGCTAAAGAGAAAAACACAAAGGCTATCGCGAGTCATTACAGGATGTTCGTGTTCTCTTTTTAAAAACCATTCTAGTTATAGAAATAATTGACTAGGTCAAAAGTGTACTTTCTCAGTATTTCTTGGCATTACTTGAGACGATTCTGCCCCAGTAAGAGGGTAAGATCTCATGATTAAGAAGTACAGCAGGAACTCACGTTTTAGTTGCTGTGAGCAGATTGTTCTTTCCTGGTCCCAAGTCCCATTTTTGAGACCCATTTCTCAGCAGATAGAAAATTAGGTGCCATACAAATTATACATAAAGATGTGCTTCATGACCACATCTTCATTCTTTTACCATCCATAGGGAGATCATTATTACTGTTCTGTTGGGTTGAAATAGTCCAAGGTCCACACATCAGTGAAATTATCCTGCTTCAAAACAAAGGTCCCAAGATAGTGGACAACCCTGCATATTTGAAGAAAAATCAAGAAGCAGGTGGCATCATCAGTAACACTCATTTTTGACTCTTCTCTGCTCTTGCTGAATAAGGCAAGAGATATAGTGCTACCTTGTGGAGGATTTGCCCAAGGGATTCTGTGATCTCTTTAGTGAAGGTCACAGCTGTGGTATTTTAGGCAGCTATGAGGAGAACAAGAGCAGCAGAGTGGGACAGGAGGTGGACATCCCCTTCTGCATCTACACAGGAGGGTTAGGAACCACTGTCCTGGGTGATGTGAGCCCTACAAGGCCCTTAGAGAAGCAGATCATAGAATTATAGAATCATACAATCACAGAATCATAAATCATAGGATCACCAAGGTTGGAAAAGACCTACAAGATCATCCAGTCCAATCATCCACCTACCACCAATAGTTCCCAGTAAACCATGTCCCTCAACACAATGTCTAAACATTCCTCAAACATCTCCAGGGTCAGTGACTCCACCACCTCCCTGGGCAGCTCATTCCAGCTCCTGGCCACTCTTTCAGAAAATTAGTCTTTCCTAATGTGACAAGGTGGCAAGATCAAGAGAGTGTGGTCACCATGCATCTGCTTGTGCACCCTTGTCTGCCCACTGGCTCCCCACACACACCCCCACACAGCTTAGTGCATTGACTATAAAAAGCAGTGGTGCCTATACAAGGGGCAGAAGGAGTGACTGTATCCTGGGGTGGGTGCTGGCCACATACTCAATTATTTATGTAATCTATATTCTGTTTCAAAGGATGATACTCCAACAGTAAACACTGGTTCTGGTTCACACTGCATGTGTTACTGGCATATTGCAACATCAGGAACAGCTTCCCTGGCTTTTCTAAATGACTCCCCTTACATTTTATCAGATGCGGTTTTGGTAAATCACTGGTGAATTTGAGATACACAGAGGATAATTTATCTATCTTTGCATTGGTCCTGCAAAATTCCTGCATCTGTTTGTGGACTTCTTGGAAATAGACACATCTTTGTGTCCCTGTCTTTCACACATGACAAGTAGCAGAAAAAGAGAAGACAGTGAGAAAACGATGACCTCCTTGCAATTCAAATGCCACCAGAGTCTGTGTGGCTTCCTGTGACAGTTCTGTAATCTCTCTTTTAGTCTCTTCCTCCACCTCTTACAGGCTTCTGTCTTCAATCTCCTTTCCTTCCTTGCTAGTTCATACTGTAACTGACGATGGGTTTTCTTCTCGACTGGCTTCATTTTTGCTGTTCTTCCAGGAGAAAAATCTATTACCTGCACCGCCGATACAAGTTCATGAATAGGTGAGTACAATTCTTTTGCTAGCTCAGTTTATGTTAATTTGGACTTGATCACTAAAATAATGGTTAAAGTCAAGTTGGAAGTAAAAGGTTATTAGTAGTGTTTCTAGGAAGGTTGGAGGGTGCAATTGCATGCAAGGATATCTGCAAAAACACATACAGCAGAGTTACACTTTAAAGGCATTTGCCATGCGAAAAAGGCAATTTGTTTTACCGGTGTTGCCTTTTTTAATAACGAGGAGGTATTTTTTGATTGATGGAGACTTTAAAGAAAGAATAAGTGTGTTACTGCAAACTCTTCATTTTTATGTCACGCATTTGGAAGTTTTTGGGGGGATTAAAATACCACAGTTACTGCTTTTTTCATTTCCATGCACCTTGCTTGCTTGTTGCAGTAAATGGTGTTATTTATTGCTTCCTCTGTGAGGATGCTTAGTACTTTGTTGGTAGATTGGAATGCAATGAACCATATCCATCTGTGGTGTGAAGCTGTTCAGCTTGAGAGATGAGTACTTTTGAAGAACCTTTGAAGTCCTTTCACTCAGTTATTAAATATCTTAAGGTTATATTTGATCTCTTTTGTGCCTGACTTTATGGAATAGGAACTTCCAGTATGCATTTTCTTTCTGATACCTCAGACAATTGAATGAAAATGTCACCAAAGAGCCCCAAAAATATACAAGTTTGGCAAAAACTAGCTCATATATTGGCATTTAATGCTGCAGTGCTGCTGATGCAGTTTTCAAAAGGTCTAGCATTTGATTTACTGTCTCACTCTGAGATCAGTGGAAAGACTCACATGAACTTCTGAGGGAGAAGAATTAGATTTAAAAAATCTGCATATTGGAGAAAACAGCTGTATCACTCTGCAGATAATGTCACTAGATGAACGTACATGAGAAAATGAATTATGTATTATCACTCTGCTGCATGAGCACATTAAAAAGCCTTTTATACATTAAATCCCATCTTGACTTGAGAGTTCCAACACTGATCTCAAATTATGGTATGTGTTTCTTTTACACTTGTAAACACCAAATGAACTCTTTGTGGAGTTAAGACATCTTATGCAGTCGGTGTCAGCTAGTAAACAAATACTATTCTTCTGAAGTTGGTCAGTGTTCCCTCATTTGCAATCTCCACTTTTCAGTGAGTGCATATCTCCTGCTAAGTTTGGATTTTATTGGGATTTTAGTTGAGACATGGCTGCTATCTCTATAGCAATAGATTAAAAGGAAGGATTAGAAGATTCTAACATTTTTATTTGGCATACAAAATTTTGCTTTACATTCATTTTCTTATCAGTCAGCATGTGATTCACAGTCAGAAAAAGGAGGAGTGCAATTTTTTCTGTGTTTTGGGTTTTTATTTTAGTTCCTGAGTGATGACAGCACTTGGCTACATTCACTTTTTATGGTCTGCTCTGTGACAAGCTGCTTGAGACAGAAAAGCTGAATAGTCACAGTGGGAAAAGAAAGAAAACATATTCAGCTGTATTTTCATTTATGTTATGCTCAGACCTACAGCTTCAGTAAAACTATTTCCTTTACTAGTTCAGTGAAAATTAGAAGCCTTGGTCTGTTTTTTGAGCTAAGACAAATATTATATTGATACTGAGGCAAAACTATTATTAAAGAGGGCTTTTGTTACAGAGAAAGTCCAGAGAAGGTTTCTTGCAACTTATCAGTCTCACGTGAATTTTCTCTCTGAAACATTCTAGTGATCCAAAAATTTCAAATAATGAAACTGCCCTAATCTATTCTAGAGGAAAGGAGAGGAATCCGGTATGTATACAATATCTACAATTCTACCTGAGCTGCTGTTAAAAACTTAACTAAAAACGTATCTAGAACTACACTATACATAAAGCTCCATTGAAGTTGAGCCAGATATAAAATCAATCTCAATTCTAAATGATTGTTTTGATTTTTCTAACTTCCTCTTTCCTCTTGGGAAAAAAAAATACATAGATAGATAGATATAAAAGATTCTATCCCTACCCTGCTTTCTAGTAATAAAACTGAAATTATTTGAGAAACCAGTTTGTGTGTGAAGCACAATGTGCATCTTTGGAAACAGGACACTGGGTAAAGGCTGAGCTTGGGCAGCAGAGGCAAGGCCAGGACTGGAGTGGGATTTATCTTTGAGTCACCATGTGCTCTGAGACCATTAATTTTTGCCATATGAGGTTAACAACTGTTTCTTAGAAAGGTATTTAGGAAGGAAATTTTTAACAGCTCTTCCACTTTCCTCTGTCATTGTGGTTGACTACAGTGCCTCATCACTCCATGCTCTGTCCTGGTCTTGTGTAGGCTTCTCTGTTTTCCAAACACCATTCCCATTATTCAGGGAACATGGAGCCCAGATTAGTTATGAAAAAGTAATAAAACACAGTGGATTTTTTAACACTAGTGTCTCTTTTCTTTAGAGAGTGGATCATGTTCAGTACAAAGCCTGCACTGTTGGCTCATGGTGCTGTTGGGGTGTTCTGGAGGCATTTTAAGCTTGGTCATTTTTCTTTTTGAAGGAGAAAACGATTTTTTTTTCCTAAGGATGACTCTGCTGTACTCTGAAGTTGTCAACTGTGCAGAAAGTCGTTGCAACCTTTCTAGATCTGCTTGCCAGCAGGAAAGGAGCAGGCTCACTGAGCATGCCAAGTAGTCTGAACCTTGGGAGTGGCAAACCAGTGAAATTCTGGGCATATCCTCAGTGAGAAGACAACATGAATAATGCATTGTTCTTAATCTGGGAAAGCACTGTGTGTATGCCTGCATGTGCTGTGATAAACTTGCAGCACACATATCTCAAATGTGCACTTGCAGGATGAATGAGAAAGGGTTGCAGATTAGCAAGGACATTAATAACTTAGAGAATTTAAATGATTTTAGTCAACAAATAAGCATGGGCTGGGATATTTAGAAAATCCTTGTGCCTGATTACTCTTCCGTTTTCCACACCAAGGGTCACTAAGTCTGCTGAACATACAGTAATACAAAACTTGTAACCTTTGCAGAGGAGAAACTGGAAGACAAGAAAGAGGGAATCCCCCAGGAGATAACTTACTTTTCCCTTGTCATTCCTATCAGTCTCTGCACAGACTAGCTCAAGGCTGGGAATCTGGAGAGGACAACTGGAGACTTACATGGGTCTGCCTTTCACAGCACTGGGATCTGACAGTGTTTTCCATGCACTCAGGCACAGACACTTGCAAACTAACTCAACCTGCACACAGAGCAACTAGGCTGGTGTGAATGATCAGTGCCCATTAAGATTTTGTGATAACTTTAGTATAAGTCTCATGTTGTGCTCTTATAGGTATTGCCATTCTTCTGAACAGATCTGATGGTATATTTATACCCCCGCTCCCATGTTATTCACAGATAGCGGATACACAAACTGTACCAAAATGGATAGGGCTCTCGTGGTTACAATTTTGGATTGAATGTCCATGTTTAAAAATCATCATTAGTTTTCTTGTCTAAGATAAAAATATGTGAGGAGAAAAGGCTGAATAATCCAGGAAACATTAAACGTATTTTGAATGGAAGTAAGTAATAATTTCACGTCACTGTCCTACACTCTTAGCTGCATGGATATAGATTTCCCTTCCTTGAACTGTGCAGAGCTCACAGCATTTTCTGGAGTCACGGAGTTATTGGGCTGGCTTTTGTTGAAAGTGAAAAAACAACTAGATTTCCCATCTTTGAATTTCATCTGCAACTGGTCTTAAGCTTCATAAGATACTGGTTTATGCTCCCTAACTGGAAATATTTACCCTGTGATAGAAGTATGGGCAAGCCCATAATTTGTCATCTGATTTTTGCAGGCAGATATCACTGTTTAGAACTTGAAGGTGTGAGAGAGGGTAGGGTTCATTTTGCCAGACACATCTCCTCTTTGTTATGTGTTTTCATCATAACATTTTCATTATAACATTTTAGTTTGGAAGTGGATTTGTTTCAGATTGTCTCCTCCAGTCAACACTGATTGTTCCCTTTCCTGTAGTTTCAGTGTGCATCTTTGCATGAGTACCCTTGCAATTAAATCTAGCTTAATCTTATTTGCTTTCACCTTCTATATGAAAGAACCTGTGCAGCTGTCCACCTATTAATCTGTACACTGAGTATTTTAGTTTTGTGTAGGCTACCTTATTGCAAGACACTACAATTAAACCAAATGAACAAAGTAGTCTATTTTGTATAGCACCTTTTGCGAGGTAAGAATCTTTACAGAGAGCAGGAAAAGGACGTAGCTGACTGAGGTTTAACTTTCAGAGCTCTCTGTCATAGTCTGTACTGTTCTAATGTTTATATGTCCAAAGTCTAATAGGTCAATTAAACCTGAAATTTAAATTAAGTAAATAACTGATAAATAAAGGCTTAGAGAGTTGCCAAGAGATTAATGAGCTTAGAAAGATTTTTAGCAGCATGTAACACTGGCATTGCTTTTGTGCTGAGACAAAATAAGATGCTCTGTCACTGAAAGCTGCTTATTAATAATGAAGTTTGGCTTGTATAATTTGGTCAAAAATGTCAGACACTGCTCTTTTGTAGCTGTAGATATTAAGTGGCCTAGTTTGCCAGCATCTGTTCTTTGCAATGAAAAAATGTAATTAAAAAGCAAGATATTTTTCACTCACTCTCTCAAATGCTCACACTTTTTGTGTACTGCAGGATCGAGAAACAAATAAGCAGGTTTCGAGGATGGTTACCTAGAAAGCCAATGAAACTGGACAAGGAGACACTGCCAGATCTGGAAGAGAATGACTGCTATACTGCTCCATTCAGCCAACAAAGGATCCATCAGTGAGTACTTTATTACATCACAGAATCATAACTTAATTATAAGACTAAAACTTTTCCTTCTGGATTCACCTTTGAAAAAAATCAATTTATTAGTGCATGCCTTAAAGACTAGTGCCTTCAGATTCGTTCTTTGTCACACAAAGGTATAGATAGAGAGTCCTAAGAGAGCATAACGTTTGTCTAATAATTAAATGTCCAGCTCAAAGCTCAAAGAAATCAATAGAAAAGTTCCTTTTGATTCACTAGAATTTCAATTACATCCTTGAAGTAGTCAACTGACTAATTCTCTCTTGGGTCAGAATTGCCTTTTCTGTGCATGTTAAAGATGTGATTAAAACTTCTTATTCAGCAGTTCTGTTCTTAGTATAATCAATATTATTTCTTCTAGCATTGATGCTCAAAATAAATGGATACTGCATTTCATTCCTAGTTTATGTGTAAAAGGACAGTGTTATTTTGTTTGAATTTCTTTAACTTTTACAGAAGAAAAACTGCTTGCATAATGGCAGTGTTAAGGTCAGTTGTACTTGTCCAAGCATGCCAAAGGCATCAGTGTTGCAGTAATGCTCCTAGAGAAATCGTCTGAGGAGTAGAAGTCTTTATTCACTTGCAGAATGCAAAATAGAAAAAGGCTTAGCATTTCTTTCAGATCCCATGTTGAAATTTTAGTACTAACTTTGAAGAAAGAGGTTGTCATATAGTTAGTTACTGTGTTTCTGATATTGGAAGTGGTCATTGACTACCTGAGAACAAAGTCACAAAGAATTGGCAGCGCTGACCAGGGTACTCACAGAAAACTGAGGTGATATGAAATGAACCATGGGCAGCTCAAAACATTAAAAAAGTGTGTGATTTTATTTGGGGTGAGGACAGGTAGAGTGACTGCTCTTTGAATAAACACTTCATTCAGATTTTTTACTTGGAGTGAGCAGTTTTTCATGGAGTGGATTTACTTCCTGCAAAATGAGTTAATAAAATGAACATCATCTGCTGCATGTCTTTTCAAATGCAGCAAACAAAAATAGGTGCAAATCTCCAGGGAAATTTCAGTATAATTCTGCTCCTACCACTGGCCACCAGTCAGTTACCTCCACTAAACATTTGTGCCCAGAATAGATGTCAGATCCAGACTAAAGAGTCTTGAGATATTTGAACAAAAAGATGGGTCAGTTATTGCGCCCTGCAATGCAAAGAGTATATGCAAACTACTCAGGAATAGACCAGTGACATAACAAACTAAGAAATGAGGATGTCTGGACTGATACTTTTGTTAATAGTAAAATAGTCCCTTCCAACTGCAATTATTCTATAATTAACCATTAATAGACTTTTAATTTATGGCACATTACTTACTTTTTTTTCTTTTTTCTTTTTTCTTTTTTTTAATGTGATGGGAAGGAAAGTAGGCATATACGAACCACAGTATTTTATTCCTTCTTCTACTTTGCTCATATTTGATTTGGTATACTAGCAAGCTTCTTAGTAAATACTGTTTTGGGTTCATTAGCATTCCTGTTGTTTGGGATTTATTTCATATCATTGCAGATTTTGAAACTCTACTCCCCAGAAATTGTGATATTTTCTATTTTGCATTCTGTTTAGTCTTCAATTCCTGCTGTATGGGGACTGATATAGTGCTAGCTCAGCTGCCTTACTTCTGCAAAAACTCTAGGCTCTGGGAGGGTCCTTATACTCCCACCATGATCCAGCCTGTTGACCGTACCTGCCTTACTCATCCTGACAAGAATTTTGAAATATAGTGACTTGTTCAATATTTGTGTTGTGGCTTAAACCAGCAGCAGTTAAACCCCACACAGCCATTCACTCACTCCCCCCAGCTGAGACTGGAAGCAAAATAGAATTTCTGAGTTGAGATAAAAATGATTTAATAAGGCAGAAAAGGAAAATTGACAAAAAAAATGCAATTATAACAATATTTATATGTGTATGTATATATATATGTACGTTTCCACAACACAGTTACTCTCCACCTACTGACCAACACCCAGCTACATCACAACTGGTCAACAAGTGATACCCCACTAGCAATGCAACACAACATCTCACCACCCACTGACCATCTTTTAATTACACTAAAAATAATTTTTCTGGCTATTGTACAAGTATTTCTGGAAAGCAAGCGATGTACTTTTGCCAGTTCAGCATATATAGGAATTCTGTTTTATTGTTAATCGGTACTTATCCAACACATTTATAATTATTGCTTAATGATCATGTAGTAAAACAGTCACAAATACAAGTATCTTGAAAGTGTAAATCTTCATAACTGAGTTTGCAGGCATGTCTTCACTGTAAATTCGACCACACACTGTACATGGAGGTAGCAGAATTCTTCAATCTATCGTGATTTTATGGGCTTTTTATTTTCTAAAGTATTGTTCTTTAAATGAGCTTGTTCATCTTTTACGTTTGTCTCATTATTGCAATTTGGGTTTCTTCTTCAAAATTTCTTCCTTTCCTCACAGTCTCAGATGTTTTTCACCTCAGTAAACATTAGCAGTTTACCTTTTTTTTCGATCTAATCAAGTTTTTACAGTCAAATCTCCAGTCTAATATGGATGATGCTTGAAACATGGTCTAAGTACAGTCTTCATTTCTGATAGCCACTGTTACAGGCATGGAATGAAAGAAAACTGACTGTGCTTAACATGTGGAACCAGCAAAAAAGAAAAGCAAAATTCATCATATTTCCTAAGCAATAGGAAATCTCTTTTAGGTGGAAAGAAGTTCTGGCTGGCTGAGGCAAGCATTTAGTTGGGGTTTTGTAGATTCTTTTCAAGATAGTCTTCCAAACAGTATCTCTCTTCTGCAGCCACAGCTTAGGAAGGGCTTTATTTATACCACACCATGTATTCTGAAAATTATCAGTTCCGAGAATACACAATTCACTATATCTGAAAAATGTTTTCCCTCAGTCTTGATGGTAATTAGTTATTTTTTACCATTTCTTAGTTATTTTCTGTAGTGAGCTGCTAGTCATCTGGGAATAGTAACACTAGTGATTATCTGCAGTTTCATAGATACTGGTATACCAACTAGGAAAATACTTCCAAGTGCTATTTAGAGATTTCAGACTTTATATCAGGAGCTGTTTCCTGTTTTTCCCTTCCAAAGGCAACTACCTCTGCTTAAATATTAATAGACTATAAAATTGACTAAAACCTTTAAAATAATTATTTATTATTTCAGAAAAAAAAATATTTACACAATTAGGAGACTAAGACAGTACCTGGATTAATTAAAATCAATAAAAAAATGAAATTAAAATATATACCAGAGATTCGTGCAGTTAGTTCTCATTTGTACTGAGTCCCCACATACATGAAGATACTGTCCTGTTTTTTTTTCAGGTTTCCAAGATGTTTGTCTGTCAGGGTGGTGTTGCTTTTTTTTATCTTCTCTGGTACTCAAATTGGCCTTAATAAATACCATTCTTACCAAAATGACCTGCGCCCCTGTCCCAGTAGCTACTTCACACTGAGATCATGGATGGGTCACCACTGGCAGTAAGGCACAGAAATGCATGAACACTTCCTTGGTTTGAACCAAGATGGTCATTCTTGTGTTTGTACATAGGTCGCCCCAAACGTCATGCCTCCTATATATTCCCATAGAAATTACAGAAGATACAAAGAACACAACACCACTATTTGATAGAGCAAATTCTCAGCTATGCAACACTAATTTTCAGCATAGTCACTACCATTAGCTGTGCATTTTCACAAGCAATGAACAGAAGTCTGAATGCCATGCTCGTAAAGATCTGTGCCAGTGGAGGTGACCCACTGCTTCACAGATCCTATGATGGCATCATTGTAGAAAAATGTTGCCAATGCAGTCCATCTTTCATCTACCCAATTGGATGGAAGTCAGAAAGTTTCACTACAGATGGACTATACAGTGAGTGTGGTAGGACAGTCCATCCAACACTGGTAACATGCTCCATGGTCTTTGAACTCGTTGGGCTTAGCATTATTGTGTTGCAAGAAAAAGGTTGTCTTCTCCTCTGACCTGACTCTGAAAGTTCAAGCCTTTCTATTTGTGTTACAGGCAGTCTTGTAAGTCACACAAAATGAAAATAGAAAGCAATCATCATATACCCATTTTCAGATAAATAACTTACAGGGATTGTGCTAATATTCTCCCTGGAATACTGCAGGCTCATCTTGTTGCTACTATTACAGCTGTTGACTTTCTTTCCTCTGATGCCAAATGAGGTAAAGACCTGCCATTGCCTCAGCCAACAACAGCAAGTTTGTACCAGTGGTTTACCTGGCAGTGCAGAAAGGTGGATGTTTTTTCAGTACAAGTGGAATATAATTCTCATATAATAATTCCTATGTTCAAACATCTTCTGTGCTTCAGTTTTCACTGAAGCATTTACTTGAATCATACATTTTAGCATGGTGAGCATCAGACACACAGCATTTCAGTGTCAGGTGATCCCCTTGAAGCAAAGGTGCACACTGGTATGAATGTGCATGCTCACTTTGTAGCTTTGCAACCAGGCCATGGTTGTTCTGTTTTCAGCACATCTCTTACTCATACAACAAAAAATAGCCTTTCCTTGCCTTTTGCTCCTCCAAAATAAACAGAAAAGAAAGAGTAGGTTTTTTTCTAACGGGTACTGGACACAGACTCAAGAACTAATTCTACTTCTACTGTGTTTGTACAACCTAGAAAATTGTCAAAGAGAATGTATGAACAGCAATCCATTAGCAGTTTGCTCTTTGTTGAATTTACAGTTATTTGAGGGCTTTCTCTAGATGATGGTTGGTTTTGTTGTGCTTCATCCATTGAAAGTCAGTTTGAAACCTCCAGTTCAGAATCTAGTTAAGAAAGCTAAAAAAATAATTTCAAAGCAATTAACCTTCAGTGACTTGTCACATCACTTACAGTGGGAGTGTAAGAGCAGTATTTCCAGAATGACATTTTTAAAAGGGACTTTAATTAAGGATCAGTTCTGGAACCTTTCCTGGCAGAAATGCTCTCATTATCTTCTTTGGGATTCTATTTTTCTTGTATTTTGTGTGTGTGTGTGTGTGTGTGTGTGTGTGTGTAAGGACATCTCACAGAAATAATGCTTACAGAGCTAGGCTAATGGGTATAACTCTTACAGAACAAATCACTGGATTTATTATCTACCTATACATTACCTTCACAAGGAATAATGTGTTAATTCTTGCTGATTTTTTGCCTTTCAAAAGAGGTGACAAAGTGACCAAAACCTTGAACTGAACTTTCTCCTATAGAAAACCTGAACTCACTGAGCCTGAAAACGAGCTGTATCACTCTAATGAATATGCATACTTTTTTGCATAGTGCAGTTCCAACAAGGGCAACAGAAGTAGAATAGCTAAGGAAACTGTTCCATCTGAAAGCAGCAAGGATTAAAAAAGCTCTGTGGAAAGTCTCTACTTTGTGCATTTTATAGCACACTAACACCTAATGGATGTTTATCTGCACCTAATCTGGAAATACCTTCAGCTTTGACCTCTGTGAACTAAAATTTGAAGGGTGAGATTCTCCACAGACTGAAAAAAGTCTTTTCTTTTGAATATGGATGCTGTAGATCACAAATGAGCCCTGATCATTAGTCTGTGAATACGGATTTATCACTCCAAAAGATGACAACTTGGACCACAACAAATTTGAAGGAAAGAAGTCCCAGAAAGTGCAGGCGAGAAGGGTGGTGGTACAAAAGACTAAGTATTGCAATGAATGCATGATTGTCAACTGACAGAGGCAACCTCTCTGATTTTACGTTGGAGGTAAATGGTAATCTCCACCAACATTGTTCTAATTAAAGTCACTTGAGATATTTTCCTCCTTTTAGTGCCTCCCAGTCATTTCTGCCTGTTTTTCCTGCACCAACCTCCTTGGCTATGCTAAGACCATTCTTTTGGGGAATAGAAAATTTCACAGAAACGATCAAGATGATCAAATGACCAAAGGAAGACGATCCTTGGTTGTTTGTTTTTTTTCCAAAAATTAAGCAAGGTTGAGTATTTTTATACCTTTACATCACAAGCTCTGTATCCATGTCTCCATGAGTAATATTAGAAAACACTGAAGGATGTGTTCGTGACCTACTCCAGCTGCGACTTCTTCCACTTCTCTCCCCTTCCTGTTCCCATATGCATTTTAATGGCATAAGGATGGGCAGGGCAGAACTCTGTAGCAGCCATACTCATATATGGTTTAGTTCTGGAATAGGCAGAGTTTTTCACAGTAGCATTCAGAGTGAAGTGTTAACAGCTGCTTCTCAAGCACATCTGCTTGTTCCTTCTTAGCCAAGTGAGATCAACAGCTACAACAATACAATTGCTAAGTTTACAAATGAGTGCAAATATCTACAATGTTCTTTTAATCAAATAGTTCTTATTTCCTTTTAAGATTGAACAGTGTTTGATTTTAGTCTTTTTTTTTTCATTCATGACTCATTAAAATAGTAGCAACTAAATGCAGAAAGGCTATTAAGCTACTTGTCCAGAAAAGTGGTTGAAAGAACTGCTGATGGTTGCAGAATGTCCTAGTCATGATTAAAAAAAAAAGCAACGTTATATTGCAAATGTGTGACCCAGAGTAGGGAACCTGCTTTGGCAGAGGGGTTGGACTCGATGATCTCTTGAGGTCCCTTCCAACCCCTATGATTCTATGATTCTATAAATGCTACTGATTTTTACCAGTACCTGAATCACTGTTTACATTCTCAATTGAATCCTTCAAGAGCTCATAGATAATGAAAGTAACGGTGCTGGTTTGATTTTGAAAGTTATCTTCATCGTTCTTTAACATTCAGTGCTACCTAGGAGGTGAGATCTTGGAGATGAAAGTCAGGCATGAAAAGAAAATGAAACAAAGTGGAAAAAATGCTAGCTATTCATTTCTGTTTTATTACTGTCTTAATTTCTCTCTGCTGCTACCGGAAAAACCTAATGCATAAATACAGCTTCAGCTGGATACAATGCTTTTTTATCTGCTTCAGAGTTTAGGCTGTTCATAATCTGATTTCCTTAGCATTATGAATTATGTGATAACAGCATTTCCTTTTTTTCTACTAACTCTTATATTATGTGCTGATTATTTTCAACTACATTTGGTACGAGTCCGTTCATCTCAAGGATAAGCAGAGTCTCATTTACTTTGTGAGTATCAGCTGACTGAAATGAGACGGTGGCTGAAATCTGTGCCTCTGCAGAAAAGACAGACAGTATACATCAAGTACATACTGTTCAGTACCAGCCCATTGGTAAATGATCACACACATTGTAGTCAGTCAATATGCAGAAATGACAGCAGGCACTCTAGGGCACGTGTAGGACTTTGGGATATGGGATAAAGCTGGAAGTGTGCTAATGGATTGATAGTAGACACAGAAATGACCTGCAAGTTTGTGAGGGGGGGGTGGGAAAGGAGTCATTTCTAGAAAATCAGGTTTTATTAATTGTGCTGCTATCAGAGCAGTTTGTCTTTTCTATCTTTATTTTTGGAATGTTTTGCTATGTGCCTTTGAAACTGAACATTTGTCTTGTATGGAAAGTTCAGTAATAATTTTTGGATAAAAAAGGAAGGAGCATGTAGAGTCCCTAAAGTGCAGAACTTTGACTCCTTGCCTGGTTTCCCAAATGAATATAGAGGTACAGAGCCATATTGCATTTACTGTAGGCAAAGATTCGCTCTGAAGAACAGAGTTTTCATTTGGGAATATTACCTGAGAGTAAAACTGAGCAGTAAAGCCTTTGTTATGCAGAAGATAAAGTGATGTAAATTACATTAAGTATTATTGTAATAATATGAAGATGTGCTAAAATAACTTTTTTTCCTCAAGAATGTATATTATGGCCAATAAATCTATATAAAATATACTATGCTTGAAAATCTAACTAATACAATTAATTTTGTGGGTAATTCTTTTTAATTTCCTGGACCCTTCACAATTCTGTCTGAACTACAAAACCTGCACTCATGCATAACTCCATGATTAGCTTCTGCAAGCTAGTTTTAAGAGTCTTGTATTGCTGAGTGGATGCTTCCATCTGACTCTTATGTTAAAGCATAATAAAGAAGCCAGAAATAGAAATCAAATGTGAATCTCTACAGCTGCATTTACAAATCTTATTCTTTGTAATTTTTTGTGCAACTATTTTGTAGCCTTCAGTGAATCTATCTTATTGTAATGCTTGGTTAAATATCTTTGATCTTTCTCCACACTTCTCCAAGCCATTCTTTGCTAGGGAATGGAAACAGTTACTGAGATCATCTCATCCAGTGAATCATCGCAGTTAATCTTCCTTAAACTTGCTTGCATAGATTTAAAAAATGCTACAGAAAACAGTGGGATATTTGCTACTACATATTCCTAAGATGACGTTGTTTGTGTGTTTTATATAGCTTCATAATACACAACAAAGACACTTTCTTCAATAACGCTACAAGAAGTAGAATTGTACACCATATCTTACAAAGAGTGAAATATGAAGAAGGGAAAAATAAAATTGGTAAGTACTTCTAATGTGGGTGATAAATCCTAACAGAAAAATCGTAAAATAGTAAAATCTTGCTCTTTTGCTTTGTTTTTAATGACCTTTTTAGAACTGTGCACATCTCTCCCATTGCTAGGTGGCAGAGGCTTTTCCTGGAGAGAGATGACCATTTCACTGGAATGCTGGGCTGCTTTCCCAGACATTTATGTCCCCTTATGAAATTTATTACCTCTACAAGGAAAAAACCTGACTCACGGGAACCTAGAAGATCAAATAGGTTTCTGTAGAAAACCTTCTACTCTTTCAAAAGTATATATTTGGAAGGAAAGCAAAATTTGTGCTACTGTTCATCTCAGCCTGTAGGGCATCTCCCTGGATGTCTGTTCCACCACAAGGAAGAAGTGAGATAGTGAGACACTGTAGCTCTGTAGCTGCCATAGGTCAAAAGGCAGGGATGAGGGAAGCAATAGCTCTGAGCAATGACAGTGAGAGGGAAGGAGAGAAGAAAGGGGAGAATTCATGCAGTGAATGTAGCACACACACCTGCAATCCCTACCTGCCTCAAGATCCCAAGTTCCCTCGCATATCTACTTGCGCAGTAGCTACATGAACTAAACCTTGCACAGATCACTGGGCTGTACAGAGCCCAGCTCAGCTGTACGTGTTTTGCTTTTCTGCCAAAGACACTTCAGGAGTAAAGATATTCTGCCAAGCAGATACTAGTGCTATCACTGAACATGTTATTTAAGTCAAATTAGTAATTCTCATTGCTGTGTTCTCACTGCTGTCATTCCCCGTGAATCAGAAATGGAATTGGGATTCTTTTCCATTGCATCAATGGAGCTCAAATACCTCCAGGTTGTTAGTGCCAGGATTTCGTTTTACATTGCGCTATAGTTGCTCAATTCTATCTGGATGCCTTTCCAAGTGAAAAGTGCCCACATATCAGCAATCAATCATTATTTATGCCCCTAGTTCTCACTGAGGAGGGACAAAGCCAAACTGAATGGGATGTATGATTACATTTTTTGTGCCAAAGAGCAATTGTTTTGATCGTGTTCAAGTATATTCCCTGTTCTTCTACTACTTGAGCCTGTCGTGTGCCTGTTCTGTCTGTTAGTCTAAGAGCCTTTCATAAGACCTAATATATTCTACAGCATGTAGGAATTAAGCATTTGTGTTGTTTTACTGGATTGCTGTTAAAAAAAAGTAAAGATCCCTGTAAAAAGAAGTAAAGGTCCCTGAAAGTTTTCCACTCCCAAGAAATGCAGCCCTTCATTTGTATAGCTTCCTTAGTCCAAAGTACACAATACCAAACTCCTATCTTCCTGTGAGATGCTGGATTTCACTGAAGTTACACTGAAGATGGATTTTGCAAATGAATATTTAAACCTCAGGCATAATAAAAGATAGATTTTGCTTCATATCTGAACAAATCTTCTTTGCTTGTGTTATATCCTAGGTCATCAGAACCTATAAAAGATGAATTTTCTATTTGAAACTCTGACTTCAAGCTTCATTTAGCTGTGTATCCTGAAACTGTTCTTTTCTTTTCTCTTAACAGTTTTCTGGTCCTACTGTTAAATAATTGGATACTTTTGGTTTTTAGGTCTGAATCGATTGCTCAGTAATGGCTCCTATGAAGCTGCATTTCCTCTTCATGAGGTATTTTCTCTTTTTCTTTTTTGAAGAGACACTTCCCATAACATGAATATTTAACTGTGCAAAAATTCTCAGTCTTACTAATGTTATTACTCTTCTTTGGTTTCCACAGCTGCCTCTGACATCTCTCCATTTAGTAGTGCTTTAAAAAAAAACATGCCTTTTTTATTGCAAAAAGACGAGTAGAAAGAGTTGTTCTAGATTTGTTCTGTAAAAACTATTTGAATGTAATAAATCAGTATGTTGGCAGAGGGGGAAAATATCATGTGGTTTTCTCTTTGAGATTCTCCAGTTTATAGCCTTTAACTTGAACACCAGTTATATTTCTTAAGAAGAATTGTTTCAAGTCTCACTGTATACAGAGGAAATCCTCCTTTTAATGTAAATTTTAGATATTATCTCATAAGTATTGAGATTGCATAAAATTGTATTATGCATACTAGGAGTGAGAGCTTTCTTAGATATTCTTTTGCTGTTGTTCATTAATATCCAAATCTGAATTTTAGGGAAGCTACAGAAGTAAGAATTCGATAAAAACCCATGGGGCAGAAAACCACAGGCACCTGCTCTATGAGTGCTGGGCTTCCTGGGGAGTCTGGTACAAATACCAACCACTGGATCTAGTGAGGTAAGACTTTCATGCTTTTAACATGCTTCAGCCTAGGTGGTGTGAGCATAGATTATCTTTTTTCTCTCGAAACCACAAAGTACCCAGTAAATTCATGTGGGTTTTAGAAACTGATCTTGAGGCTGGGGAATCCATTTCATTCAGGGTGCAACTACATTCAAAGAGGTGTTTATAAAGGGGTTTGAACGTGAAGGGAGTTTCCTTATAGTGGTTTCTGACACCATAACTTCTCATGAAGGAGTTGCAGAATATTTAAGAGAGAAAAGAAAGTGGAGGCTAGGGAGACATGAATGCATGGATACCCATTGAGGGAATCCATGCAATTCCTCTTCAAAGCATGGCTTTGATAAAAAACCTCTCATCGATTAGTTCTTCCTATTTTTGTCCACAAAACAACCACAGAATTGGCCTCAACTGAAGTTCATTGATTCTCACAGACCATATAGAACTAAAAACTCGTACACACTATGTGCTTAACAACACTAATGATGGGTGAAAGTTTGTTGTTTCTCCTATACTACCTCCCTATCACTGCAGTCTGGATTTATTTTGATCTTAGAAGTAACCTGCAAAGATGAAATGCTGAGAAAGCTTAGATGAGACTTCAAATTCTTATAGTTCTTTTAAATAAGGTTTCCAAATAGGCTTGCATGCACTAATAGAGGATTACATAGTTTTTATGCAAGGATAGTGTTTGCTGAACACAGTGGCAGAGCTATTGCTGAGCATTAGTGGGCTTTTGCTGCTTGAAAAGGCAAATGTGAAGCTACAAAAGCCTGTAAACACTCTTAAATTGTACTGGGATCACTGAAGATATTGTTATGCATGCAATTGTTTTGTCCTCTAATAAGTCCTGCAACTGACAGAAACACTTGTTTTTTATTGATTCTCAAAATTATTGCTAGATAAAAATATTCACAAAAGGTGCCCTGGAGTCAGAGGATGTTAATGTTTAAGGCCATATAAAACCCATCCATTCCACAAAACAGGAGATATTCAATTTCCATGGAGAACATTTCACAAAGAAATACAATAAAATTCTTTTACTGAGTCGTATATTCTTAAAAATGCTTTAGAAAAGAAAGTAATGTATTTGTACCTCATATTTAATTCTGAGCACTTCCTAAATCTTCTTTAATATGCTGACCTGGACAGATACAGAGAAATTTTGTCTAAATATGTAAATTACTGATTTGCTTAGTCAACAGTTATAATGAAGGAGTTTGTTGCTGTTGTTGTTTTAATTTCCAGTTATACAATATCACAGTCACAATACGAACAACTTATCTTTACAATTTCTATTTAAATAATTTGCTCATGGTGGTCAAGTCTAATGTTCTTCATCAACATTTCTTGTTTGTAAAACTACTGCAAAGCAGTATCAAGGTCTTAGTTTAATTTTGTTTGTGACTGTGGCCCATCAGGCAACTGGGGGACTTTTTAAGCATAAGAATGAACAATTGTACAGGACCTTGGTAGAAGCATGGGCATTAAGTCTGGGTGTGATCACTTAAATTTTGTATAAACCTTTAGCTTTTCATCAGACAGTGCAAAGACTTTTCCAGAGTTACTGTGCAAGAGAAAATAAGGGAAGTAGCAGAGCCCCTTAGCTGAGGTCATGAGTGGCATGTCATGGCTCAGAACAGGTGCCTATCCAAGCAAGAGAGTGGGAGGGGGAACTACGAGTTCACAGCAGCGTTTCTCCATTGCTTCATGCTCAGCAGGGGTGAAAGCTGCCGCTCACACCCCGCCTTGCCATTAGCTTCCTGGAGCACGCCATTGGTATCTATGAATGCACAAAGGGAGGGGTTATAGAAAAGGGGTTATAGGAAAGGGATGGAATGCCTTCTTCTTTTCACTTCGTGGATGTTTGATCCCTCCAATTTCCCTATATCCTGCCAGATCTGTTCTCTCTCTTGCCAATCTCAGGAGCTCAGATGTGTAGTGAGCTGGAGATTTTGTTTGAAGAGCTGATTCCACCAGCAAATGTTCATTTCACTTGGAAGTATCTCAGTAAGCATGCATTAAACAAAAGCTATTATTTTACCAGCTCTGCAGCAGGAGCAACTTCTTTGTTCTTTTTCCCAGAACAACAATTGTGTGGGCTGTGCTTGAAGGGAGTAGTATTGCGATCTGTACAAAAGGAGTGGATGGGTGTTATTTCTTCCACAGACATCTGGCCAGAACTTACTGCTGCTAGCTGACGTTTCCCTTCAATATATGCTTTAGAAAAACTAAGGAATAAATTAGGTGAAGATAATAATACCTTTATTAACGGATACGGTATTTCTACCTTAAAGTCAAGTTACCACAGTGATAAATGAAGCCATCCCTATGTTGATGCTGTTTTGTTTTTCCTTAGCTGTTAAAAACAACCTTATGTCTCTGGTGTTGTTAATCTGATTCCTTCCAGATTTCATTTAATCTCATCATCTGGCTGTTGTTGGAGATACTAGACACTAGAAATAAATGCGAAAAAGTCATTTGAGGGGAACTGTGTGATTCTGTTTTCACTCTGCTTTGAAACACAGCAGTATGAAGATACAGACTTGACATAACTGCAGGGACACAATTATAAAATAACAAATGTGGTACCATGATTTTAATTACATTTCTGTTGGAATTTGGCATCCATAGTTACATAACAAGAATAATTTAAGGTCCTTAGAATGGATAGCAGTTGCAGAAAGGCAGGACTTTTGATATTTATATGCCTGGGGATTACATAAATCATTGGAAACTGTTGCAGTAATTCCTAGGGGCTTTGGGTCACCTCCTTTACACTTTTGAGCATAGATTATTTTCCCTACATTGTAAAAAGTGTTAGATAGCTCTAGCTCCTTCACAACTTCTTTCAGCGGTGTAAAAAGTTTTGTACAGAATTTAATCTGACAAGCAAAAGCATTAATAAAGATAGATGTGCTCTTGGCTTAACTCCAAATTTAAATATATTTTAGTTCCATGATTTCCTCCTAGTCATCCTGAAACCAAAATATGTCATAGAATTATAGAACCATAGAATAATAGAATGGTTTGGGTTGGAAAAGATCTCAAGGATCACCAAATTGCAAACCCCCTGCCTCAGGCAGGATTGCCAGCCGCTGTATTATATAACAAAGGTCAATAAACACAACATTTTATGGGTTTGAAATTAGACTTGGTTACTTCAAAAATGTACATTATCATTAAATATGCAGATTGAAATTTTGACCCATTTGAAGTCAGTGGTATTAAAATGGAGGAAGGGGAGAAAGAGTTAAACATTAAGGCAGATTCTGTTGGAGCGTTAATAGATTTGTCAGCATAAAACTGAGAAACTGAGATTTCTTACTTTTTTTTTTTTTNAAAAAACAAGAAAAATGTAGTTTTTTTTTTTTTTTTTTTTTTTTTTTTTTTTTAATTCAGCTGTATAGTTTATATAAGGATAGGAGACATGGGTTATCCTGTCAGGTGCTTGGGGATTTTTGGTTTCTTTGCTTTTGAGAATTTAATGCGGAGGAAATTTTATGTGGGAGAACCATAAAAAGTACACCTTTTTTTTTTTCTACTATGTCTAACAACCTGAGAAATGTTATGGAAATGAGATACAAAAATTAACAAACATGCAAATGTCATCAAGCCTGGAAAATTGCAGAGTGATAACAAGTGAAAATTAGATATAAATAATGCACTCTAGAAGAAAAAATCCCATGACTTCTTTACATATAAAACAGAGTTCTAGGTAAAGTGTCAGCATACAGGTATGAGGAATGACTTCACTGTAGACAGCTCTATGAAATTTCTCTTCTGTAGACAGTAAACAGACAAGAAACAAAGAGCTTTTCCATTTTATGTGGTACAACCTTAGTTGTGAAGGAATCTCTAAGCCATCTTTTTCTCCTCAGAACTGAGAGTGTCTAGGTAAACCCAGTTACTGATGGGAATAAACATAGAAAGGACCTGAATGTGGTACCTGGGCAGGTCTCTAAAGACCACATCATTGTCATAGTTTGTTTCTTCGCACTTAAGCTGTAGAAATATGCTAACAGAAATATGCTAACTACAGGGCTGTAGGAAATGAATATTAACTTTATCCCAATGCTGCTTGCAGTAGCACAACCTGTTGAATACCTTTTGTGAAGCAAAGGGGCACAGTGGAAGACTAATACTGTTTGTCCATATTAAAGTCAATAGATATCAAAATAGTGTCAACGTACAGCCCTTATTTTTAAAACCAGGCTCACAAGTGACCTCAGCTGCCTTTTCCTTCCACTGAAAATATTTGAGTCATTCCCTAATGTGCCCATGTTCCCTTATGTACATGTTGATACTTGTTTGTGTCTTCCTCTAAGATCTGGATGCTTCCTTGATCTTTAGATCATGAAAAAATAATCGTACTTTGCACTGTTAGATGGAAAAGCTCAACAGGATAGAAAAAAAAGTTTATCAGAAACGTTTTCCAGAATGTTGGGTGGAATGGGGAAGCATTCGTTCTCGGATACAGGAATTAATTCAAAAAGATAAATCTTAATGTTAACTTCTCTACTTTGAATTTTGTACATGGAGAAAGACAGGACCATAAATATTCAACTGAAGTAAGTTCAAAATGTGAACTTTCCATTTCAGTGGAGCATGCCCAGCTTGACATCCTGTGCATCAACCAAACAATTAGGGCAAAGGGTTCATTATCATTACTAAGTCAAGGCTCAAAAAGCAGTTTCCAGTGTGTCTTTTTACGGCCAGACCTGCTGCCCTTGTCAGAACTGAGTGTGTTATTGTTAGCTTACCACTTCTTTAGACTGTAAATTTGAGTCTGTCAAATTATAGAAGAAACATGACAATATCTGGCTTCTCACACAGTGCTGGTAAACTCAAATGCTTATAAATAGTGGAGATCAGTCTTGTACCTGTCAACCAGCAAAGCATGAGCTCAGCTCATGACTTCACCAAGAATAGAGAACTCTGCTATTTCATGGTCTCTCTGCCCAAGGCAAGTCCTGATCTCCATATCTCCCACCAGTCCTTCTATGTTCGTGAAAAGCAGATCCAGCAGGGCACCGCCCCTCGTAGGCTCTCTTAACAGCTGAATAAAGAAGTTATGATTTTCCACACACTCCAGAAACCTCCTAGGCTTCTTCTTCTGTGCTGCACTGTATTTCCAGTACACATCAGGGAGGGCTGGATATTGCACAACTTCTGCTAGCTACTCATAGAAAAATGTTTCCATCTCTTCATCTTGGTTAGACAGACCATAACAGACCCCCACTAGGATGTCTGCCTTGTTGGCCCTCCCCCAGTCCTTACCCTTATCATTCCCAGCCCAGTTTGAAAACTGTTTTGTTTATACCAGACCAAATGTTTCTTTGTCTTCCTCACTGCTTCCAAGCCTGGAGCACATCATAAGGCTCCTCCTGACCATGAAAGTTTGACCAAAAAAAAAAGTTTTATGGTAGCATAAAGGAGCCAGCAAAGCTCCTTTGTTTCTGGACAGATGAGAAATTTCATCGTTAGTATAAATATGGGTTTTCATCAAATTCACTTGACACACACATTTAAGTTGGCTTTGAAGTCTCTGAAGTGCAAGAAAATCATCTTGTCTCATTCTTTAAAACTGTGCTTGCAAAGAATCTCTTAATATTTTGATTATGATAGTAGCATATTGATTTGTAAAGTGTTCAGATCTGATCATCAGCTTACCATGCACAATACCCAAATAAAGAATAATGCACACAAATTGCTCCTGTGCTGATAAGTCCAGCAGGTCTTTTGTGTGTTTGATGTATAAGCAGAAGTGTGAGTACGCTTGGAAACATGAAAAATGTTGATGAATATATAGCAAATAAGAAGTTCCTCACCAATCTGTGGTTAGTTTTTAAACAATATAGCTAATATATTAGGATTGATTCAGATTATATTTTTCAGACCTCGCTTGCAATTTTCTCTTCACCCTTAGTAGAATCATGTGATTAGTTTTCCAGGAATTGAGATAAGAAAAGAAAGAAGCAAGTGAAAATGAACTTGTTTGGAGAATAACATTTGATCGACTGATTTCTTAGAAATAATTTCGGCTCATGTCATTTTTCTGTTTCATCAGTTTATTGGTGAAGATGGTTTCAATTCAGTTACTTAGGAAGTACAATACACAGCTAAAGCATAGAAAGCCATCCGTTTCCCAGACATAAAAAACAAGCTTTTAAAAAGAACTCAGTGTTGTCTCTCTGAGTTCTCTGCTAATCTTATTATAAACACTGGTTTGTGAACTTTCAGATTCATTTTAGAAATAAATAGGCAGGTTTTTCAGTGTGGATTGAGAAGCCTAATTCAAGACTTTTTCTTTAGGAAATTCTGGCCCTGTTCTTTAATGTGTTCTTCAGATATGATAAAAATATTCATTTTCTAGTAACAGGCATGATTAAGCAGATTTATTCTAATTAGCAGGAAACTTCTCTGTGTTGTATTTTAAAACAGACGATACTTTGGTGAGAAAATTGGGCTGTACTTTGCCTGGTTAGGCTGGTACACGGGGATGCTCTTTCCAGCTGCCTTCATTGGATTGTTTGTCTTTTTGTATGGAGTCACTACTTTGAACCACTGCCAAGTCAGGTAATGTGGGCACTTTTATAAGGGAAATTAAAGCTGTGGGATATTAAGAGTAATCTAAGACCTCTTTATAAGTACTGCTAATTATTTCATTTCGGATGTTTGGCTAAATACTCAGGAAAACAATCCTTGGTTCTCGTAAGATACCCAATATTGAACTTCCTCTCTATTGTGTTCCTGAATTGGGATGGGAGGTAATGTTTATTGCCCAGCTGCAGTTCCTGAAGGTGCTGGGCACTCAGCCTGAATTAGGAAAAGTAGAGTTTGGATTCCTTCATTACTGTGATAACAAGCCAACAGAAGAGTGGGAATTTTTTTTCACTTTTCAAGGACTTTTCCAAAGACCCACCTCAGGGAAGCATTTTTCAGATGAAGAACCCTGCTTGTTCTTACCCTTTCCCAGCTGAAGATCACTTCTGACTCAAGGAAAACCTGGAAATGGTAGAGTTATTGCTAGGTTGGCCTTGAAGAACTATTTGTTGCACGTAGGACTACAAATGCTGAAGTCTTTGACAGTCAACAAATCTTAATTATACCCATACAGTTAAGTACATCTTGGCTTCAGTTATAGAGAGAACCAGTGCTTTTCAATAAGTAACTGACTTTTATTAGTGAAACATCTCAATCCATTCTATGACTGATTGCTGTGAATCAAACTACTAACTTTTATCTATTTTACTTTTCAGTAAAGAAGTCTGCCAAGCTACAGATATCATAATGTGTCCTATATGTGATAAATACTGTCCTTTCATGAGGCTGTCAGACAGCTGCGTTTATGCCAAGGTACCCTTTAAACTATGCAAATAAAAATGCTTCCCTGGTAACAGAATTCCTTTCACCTTTTGCAATTGTCTTTAGTGAGCTTGAATAGATAAAATCTTCAAAGGACAGATCAAATTCAGCCAATGTTAACATCCATTGTCTTTTACAAGGACTCATTTTGGACTGTAAAACATCTGAATGCAGTTTGCACTTACAGATTCAGCAGTACCAGAGGTCACATCCTACATGCATGTGCTACAGTGTCCTTGGCATCAGGTTTTATCTTATGATCCATCCTTTGTACATGGTTCCATAAAAAGAATGCTCTGGGTCTGAAATTAGGCACACAGTTACTGTTGTCAAGGGTCAGGCCGGAGACTAGTGAGTAAATGTGGAGTTCTCTGAAAGATGCATGTCACACATCAAGGGAAGAGTTTCAGTCCTCTGGATTGTGAGGCCAGCTGCACACATGACTGTGCTAATTATATTAGTGGAAAATAGAAAATAAGTAAGTGGGAGATGCTAACACAACTGCAACATTGTAATGAAAGGAATGGAAAGAAATAAGTACAAAAATGCAAAATGTAATCTGTATTAACATAAATTAATTGGATTGTTGATATCTCCATTAGGTAACACACCTTTTTGACAATGGAGCTACTGTCTTTTTTGCTGTTTTCATGGCAGTGTGGGGTAAGTTTTTGTTTTGATATGAATGATTGCAGAATGTTTTTCTTAAAACTTGTGATGAAATGTAGGTCATTATAATTTTCAGCACACTTCTTTCAGAAACTGAGAAGAACAGTATAGGCTTGATTCTTTTCTGTTCTGCAAAAGGAAAATGGAAGTTGTTGAAATCAGTAGGGTTTTTTATGGGGTATCATTTTAATGTAAAAAATAAATGCTATATGCAGTGTCTATGTAGGTATCTGTATTCTGGTTTTATGTGTGTGGGGGTTTTTTTATCAGTCAGAAATGAGGCCTATTCACTGTTAACTCATAGGGCTTCTCTTAGCTTAGAGAAGCCCAGTTTACTATTTGTACTAGAATGAATTAGTATATTGTTTTTCTTTCATGCAGAAAAGCAGCAAAAATTAGATACATGTGAGCTGGTTCTAATTAAAGTAAAAACAAGGTGAAATAAATGTAGGATATGTTTGAATGTCTAATTGATCCAGGAGTTGTCTAATTGTTTCCATGGAGGCTGAATTTTGCCCATAGGACGACTCTCTTTCTGGCTCAACTATATTTTCTACTCTGGTCTTGTAAGCAAAATTTAAGACAAAAAGAAACAGTCATTTTTGGCAAAACTGAAGTCTTTCAAACATATCCTGAGTATACCAATATTCTTTGCCTTTGATAGTGCCTTTAGATAGTGGCTTAATGAAGTGCTTCAAAAATGACTTCCATCTAGTAATTCCAGATAATTGAACTATCCTGACTTAGTTGTTGTTTTCTACTTCTTACTCACATCTCAAACTGCTTGGGAAAAGCATCCAAGTAATTCTTATATTCTACATTTTAATCTGCAGATCTCTTTGCTGTTCTGCAAGAGAGATCCAGAAGACAGTGTCAGAGCCATCAGGAGAACATAGATTATCTTAGTTGGCTGTCGTGATTCCCTCCTCCAAAGCTATGTTTTTTATCTTTGTTGACTTAATAAATTAGGTCATATTCTAATGAAGCCTATTCATGATATTTTATGTAATAGTGATAGTATTAAAATACCATAAGTTATATTAAGGGAAAGCCCCACAGAAAGAGAAATGAACATACACTTTTTTCATCATTTGGCATGATGAAAAATTTGAAAAGGAGAAGGTTCCATTTTAAAGCCTATGAAAACATTATTAATTTTAGTAATCACAAAATTGTAGGAATTGGAAGGGTCCTCTGGGGTGATATACCACTGTTTCTAATTGTTGGTGAACATGCCGATAGACTGAAGTTTTTTGCACCAGTGTTTTTGTTCTTCCTTAGTGTCCATGTGTCTTCAGCATCACAGGGAAGAAAGTAAAAAGTAGAATGAAAGCTATCCTCTATTTTTGGCTAGTGGAGAAGAGGCTGTAGGACAGTGGCTGCAGTAGGAGATTTCTTCTCTACTTCTGCAGGCTTACACTGTGCTTGTGAGCTTGCCACTAAGAGGGTTGTAAAGGCAGGAACAAGAGGAGGACTTGAGTACAGGGTGATAGTTTGGGGAATGAGCCAATGCTATTGCTCTACCAAAACTGTAGTTTCTAAAATGACACTTTGCTGAGACAGCAGTGAGATTGTGGAGATATTCTCAACACATTAGGGTTAGCAGCATTAGAACAAGGGAAGCCACACTTCTCAGTGACTTTCTGGTAGTACATTTATAAGATGGCTTACCTTGTCTTTTAAAAGAATTTTCATTCTGCAGTAGGCCTACTGACAGCTACCATCATTTCAGTAAATCATAGAGGAAAATTGACCATGATAGCACCTTCATTGTGGAAATGTGTTTTGTTTTTTTGTTTGTTTTTTTTTTTTTTGTCAGCATGAAACAACTGTTGAGTGCATAAAAAAGTGGCTGTGAAAAGTTTAGCTTTCTAGATGACCTGGTTTGGCAGAGAGTAACATAAAAAATAATAATGGCAGTGGTTTTTTTTTTTAAGGAAAAAAAAAAAAGAGAGAGAGAGAGAAAATGAAAGCAAAAAGGCAGCTAGAATTATATTACCTATTTTTTCTGGGATTAGCCACTGCCTTATTATCCAAAGCACCTTGTTCACTGTCTTTAGGTCCATCACTGTAGTACTCTGGAACACAGGTTTTATAATATTTTATAATGTTTCACTGTGGGGTAAGTAGGTCCGGTCAAAATAAGGCTAGGATATTAAGGTGAAGTAGGCAATACTTGAAGAGAAATACACTTTTCTTCAAAAATATTTTGACTCATCTCTTCACTTATTATATTTTTGCCTTTTTTTAAGTAAAGTGCTATATAAGAAGGAAAAGTAAATCATATGGTAGGGGAAAACATGATACTTAAAGTTTATCCAAAATACAAAGGATTTAAGGTAGATCATTTTAAACGGAGCAAAAGACAGAAGAACAAAAGATTCCACTGAAGGATTTTGCTGGTAGTTTTTGTTTGTTTGTTTGTTTTGAATCTTTTGTGCATTGAAACTTTTGTTTCAAGAAATTATCCATAATGATCAAAGCTATAAATCTCTTCTGTTTATAGGAAACAGTAAGTCCCTAAAAACACTAATACTTTTTCTTTCCTTGTGGACAGGTTATCATTTATAGTCATAGTTTCATCTCAGAAATTGGAAAATAATTTTTCTTTGAGAATCTCTGGTCTTGATAAAGTTTTCCAAATGTTCAAAGCTTTCAAAAAGAGAGGATCAATAGCATAGAGGGAAACATCTACTCTTTGCCCTTTATGTGTGCCTGAAGGTATGTCAAGCTTGACAAAAGCATAGATCCAGTTTCTAGAAAATACTCATTCTCTGTTTTAACCAGTTGACCTGGATTCTTACCAAGGACAGAATGTGTAAGAAAGACATTCATGCCAAGTAAACATCATTTAGTCAGAGAGAAGTAATTCCCAGAATCACAGAATCACAGAATCACAGAATGTTTTGCTTTGGACACATTCCAACAGGTCTGAGTCTCTCCTGTGCCAAGGATACAGTACACCAGATGACATCCTACCTGTGCAGAGCACAGGAGCAGGATCACCTTCCTCTCTCTGCTGACTGTGTTCAGGAGTTGGCTTTCTGGGGTGTGAGGGCACACTGCTGGCACATGTACAGCTGCCATCCACCGGTACCCCAAGTCTTTTTCAGCAGGGTTGTGTTCAATCCTTTCGTCCTCCAGCTTGTACTGATAGCGGAAGTTGCCACAACCCAGGTGTAAACCTTGCACTTGGATTTATTGAACCTCAGGAGGTTCTCCAGGGCCCACCACTTAAACCAGTCTAGGTCTCTTAGAATGGCATCCTGTCCCTCAGGCATGTCAGCCATACCATGCAGCTTGGTGTCATTCACAAAATGCAGAGAGTGCACCCAGTCCCACTGACAATATCATTGATGTTAGAGTCCCAGTACTGACCCCTGTGGGGCACCACATGTCATTGGTCTCCATCCAGACATTGACCACCACTCTCTGGGTATGATCTCACAACCCATTCCTTGTCCATCGAACAGCCTACCCATAAAATACATATCTTTCCGATTTGGAGAGAATTCTAGATAGATGGCTTTCAGCATGCTGTTGAAAAGCTGGACAGAAGTATAGATTTTACTTTTCTACGTGGAGTAGTGGGGAAAGCTAGTGTCAAGATGTTACTCTCTGTATATTGCCTGGAGTTCAATAGTGAAGTCCATATAGAGTTCAGTTATTCATCATTTCTAGTGTTTTGCTCAAGACTCAGTGAACTGATCTTAGTATTACTGTCTGCTTCTTTGGATGCTGAGGTTTGAGTTACAAGGCTGAGCTCTGAAGCAGGGCAAGAATAATAAAGACAAATGCTGACAAAAGAGCTGGGAGTTATGGTCAATGAGAAATTCAAAATCCCAAGCAGGATTTTTGGAGAATTCTTAGCGTCTAGTTTAAACATCCCAATTGGAAAATAGCAAAACATTGAGTGCAAGTGTGTTGCATTATTCTGTCAAAGTCAGGAAAGAATGCAAAGTGTGATAATAGAGTATCAGTGATTACAGAGAAAAGCAGAGACATTTCAAAATGCAGTGGTTTTTCAAAGACATCAGTAGTACAGTGAATCAAAGATGATTATTTATATCACATTTTAAGATTTCTAGCAAGGTAAAACTGCCTACTGACCTGGATAGGAGGAAGTTTGGCACAGTAAAAGTTAAAACAAAGCTGTGCAGATCATCCTCTTAATGATTTGAAAACAGGTTTTGAAAAAAGCTTCAGGAACTGCACATACTAACTCTGACAGGTGCTAACTGTTCAAAATACGTAGTGTAAAGATTCCTCACTACAGGTGAGTGAAAAACAAGAAAATAAATAAGTATAATTTGTCACAGACATATCTGAGAGCTTCATGCCTATGGACTCATACACCCACATGAATAGTGCTTCCAGCTGCTCTTGAAATGGTAGTGTTCAATCAGACTTGTTTCTCCCAGAACTCCAGGAAGAACAGAGCTACAAAATAATTCAATATGAGTTGACAGGGGAGAAGCAGCTCACCAGAAGACAAGTCGAGGAATGTACTAATGTGGTGGTTCAGCAACAGCACAAGAACCTCATTTGCACTAAGTAGGTTTGTTGATACCAAGCAATCACACAGCGATTATTACAAAAAGTCATAGACTTATTAGTCTCAGGAAACTAAAATGACATTCTTAGTGATAGCAAATAGAAGCAGCCAGTTACCTGCTGTAATGCAACTCCAGCTTTCAGAAAAAAAATGTCATTTTGTATGAAAATGCCTTCAAACTTAAAACAACTTCCTTAAACATGCTGTCGATGTTTTACTTTATCTTCTTGCAGTGTTAATTTTCTAAGCATATATATAGTAGCACTTGTTAATACATTAAGATATAGTTATTCTTACTGGATAAGAAAAATCACTTATTTATGCCCGTGCTTAGTACAATAACCATGTCATTACCAGCATGCTGCATTAAGGCAGATGGTCCATTAAGGAGATCTTTGTAGGACTATGTGTGGAACATATTGCCAGGTTATTCTGACTCTGTGACAGTGGGTACTGTCCTTGTTCATCTGAATTAGAAAGATATGAGACAAATATTCCAGTTTCCTCACTAGTAGTCCACAGATTCACATTTGCCTGAATGTGATTCCTCTGGATTCTGATTCCTGTGTATTTTAAATGAGCTTCAAAGAAGAAAAGTTACTACTTTACCTAGTAGTAGCCCCAGTAAACATTTAGCTTCATCAGAAGTCTGCTGTGTTTAGTAAAGATGATTCACGGGAACGGTTTTATTCTTTTAGAACCCTCCCCACATTTGGTTGGAAATTAAACTTTTTTGTTTAGAACTAAATAAAATCTCCAAAACCTCAATCACACTTGACTCAGAAACAGAGTAATCCTTAGAAAGCAATGCACCTTGAAAGCAGTCTTTATCATCAACCTGATTTTCTGTTCAAAAGAACCCTTTTATGCAAAGAAATAAAAATAATGTAATAGCTTCATTCAACGGTTCTGTGATAGTACTTTGTACTTTCTTGACTTAAAAACAATTCTGTGGTTTCTTTTATGATCGTTCCAGCTACTGTTTTTCTGGAGTTTTGGAAACGAAGGCGAGCAGTAATTGCTTATGACTGGGACTTGATAGACTGGGAAGAAGAAGAGGTTTGTATTAAAAAAAAAACAAAAATTACTCTCTGATCTTTAATACAGAAAGATTTTGTAAAACATGTAAGTACAGTTTTCTTTTTTATTATTATTTAAACATATTTTTCAGAACTTCACGAACTAGGAAATAAGCATTTTCTCCTTAGAATTTTCCTCTGGAATGTGAAGAAACTTCCTCAAGGAGAATTGTTCTCTCCTTTACACCTTTCTAATTTCAAATTGAGGATGACAGATCAGCTCAAAAGACTCAAGTCATTCCCTGTTGCTAGAAGAAATCTCATTAGTTAGGAAACTAAACAGTGAAAAACAGCCTTAACCTTTTCCTGTGATGGCTACCAGGAAGGAACAACATGCTCTTAGGACTGAGATAATATCTAGGGGGAAAAAGCAGATTTGATGTTGTGGGAGTAAAGTAAGTTTCAGTGGGTATGGTAGGAAAAGTGCTCCTTGAGCGTGATTTGGATGTACAAGTGTCCACAGAATCTGTATTCCTTCCTCCCTGAAGTCCCCTTGAAGGGATATTAGGACAGTAAAAATAAACCAAGAACCTAAAATGAGATAACTTACACATCTGGAAATGGTTGCTTTACATCAGCAGGTCTATCACTATTTGTGCATATATGCTGCTGAATCTTGGTGATACTTCAGGACTTTTTTTGTATATTTAGAGAATACTCTGGTACACATTTAGCTCTCCTGAGATTAGCAGCCTTCTCTTGCCATTGCTGATGAGTCACATTCTCCTGCGCTTCAGATATTGAACCAGGATTCAACTTCAGTGATCTTGTCCCTCATGCCTAGCTGCAAAAAAGCCACTGCTGCTGCTCCTGGCAGGCAGGGCATAAGGAAGGTATAACAAACTATGATTTATAAGTTGAGATTCCAGCTCAGTTTCCTAGAAGGAGATTTTAAACTAAAAAAATACACCAGTGTACAGTACGAGGCCTTTTCTGTTTTCCCAGGAAGTGTGGTCTTGCAGGCATTTGCAATTTGTTATGTATCTGCATATTTTACCATTTAACCTTCCTGGAGTTGAGATTTATGCCACCCAACCATTTTTTTTAAATGATCTATTTATTTACAAATAATATATTTCCTGATATTTCCTGGTAAAATTGGCATTAGGCAATTCCTTGCTTTTATTTTTTTTAATTTATTTTTTATTTTTTATTTTTATTTTCTTTCCTGTAATAATAATGCTGCTATAGTGTATTGAAAAAGACATCCTGTGAAGTTGACCGTGAAGCTGTACGTATATCATAGAATCATAGAATTGCCATGATTGGAAAAGACCTCCAAGAACATCCAGTCCAACCATCCACCTGCCACCAATATTTTCTCACTAACCCATGCCCCTTACTGCAACATCTAAACTTTTCTTGAACATCTCCAGGAACACTGACTCCACCACCTCCCTGGGTAGCCCATTCCAATGCTTTGCCAATATTATTTCTGATAAGAAATTTTTCCTAATATTCAACCTGTACCTCCCCTGACTCAACTTGAGGCGATTCCCTCTAGTCCTATTGCTAGTTGTGTGGGAGAAGAGGCCAATCCCCACCTCACCACAATATCCCTTCAGGTCATTGTAGAAAGTAATAACGTCTCCCCTGAACCTCCTCTCATCCAGACTAAACAGTTCGAGGTCCCTCAGCCCCTATCAGTGAGACATCAGTGAGAACTGTCTCTATAAGGTGAAAATTTTACTTCTAAAAATGCTGTTTTCTAAGAGCAAATTAGATTCCCCTACATTCTGTTCAGTTTTTGCTGGACAAAATCAGCCAACTTCTTTTATTAGCTGTTTCATAGAAATCAATTAAACTGTTCTAATTACCATTCTAAGTCACAAGCTTCTATTAATGAAGACTGTTATTTTTACTAGCATTCGCTGCCACATCTAGCTTTCTCTTGTTTTAATTTCATTGTCAACTTGAAAAATAAGGGTTTGCTGCAGCGGGAGATTTGCCAATTCCTACCAACAGTAGATAGAAATTAAAAAGATTTATAGGGCTTCCTATCATGTTGCATATTTCCATTCTAAAAGAAGAGACAAAGAAACAGTAATGAAGTAATGAAGATGACAGGAAGGAGAAGTCAAACTGTTCAGATACATGACCTTGTGAATTCCTGACCACTTTAGCTTTTCACCCGAATAGGGAACGCCACAACTACCAGCAGGTTTGGATCCCCAGCCTGGGGGCACAGGCACAGTGTGCTGTGACTCTTTCAGCCCTGTGTGTTTGGATTTCCTTTTCTTGTAAATTAGGTGCAAGGTGAGATAAACGGATGGTAACTGGTTCTTGTCTTGAGTGTACAAGAAACCAACTGCACAGTGTGCCTGGGACTCTTGAGCTCAGATACAGTTTCTGTCAGTATTTGCAGTGGACTTTTTCTTCAGTGCCACTTTCTGTATATCATTAATCTGAGCCAGATACAGGACTGTTGATGAGTGTCATTAAATAGGTACGAAGGTTTGTGCCAGAGTTTCAGTTTTGTGTGGGGATGTATCTATAAAACAGCATTTGCATGATCTGAATTGACTGTAGATTGTAGAAGATACATAGGTTCATGGAGAGCTGTGTACAATAAGAAGACTTCCTTATAGAGCAGATTGTAAAATATAATCAAACACTGGCTTAGAGAGGACTGCAGAAAAGAAAAGCGTTTCTTGAATACAGTAACTCAGATGGAGAGCCCCTGCACAGTCTACAGAGCACAATTGTCAAGTGCCCTTCTTCCATGCCATCACATTCTGCCCTTTTAGATGTTCCTGGGTACACAGGAATACTACTTGTATTGTTTCTCTTGGTAGGTTCTGGTCTTCTTGATGGCCTTCTGCCCTGATATGGCAGAAACAGTGTGAGCAAGAAAGAATAAGAGTACCCTCCCTCCACAGAAATGTGCTTAACTTTTTGTGCATTTCCCAAATAAGCTTATTTCCTGTATACCTCGTTGCATTCTCATTTTCCCTAATAGTGTTACACAACCAAACTTTGTTTCTCAGAGTTTAATGATAGCGTTAAAATGAGGAAAGAGATATTGGCTTGTCTCATTTAAGTACTAGCATATGTGGGACTGGTTCCCTCAAGCACATAGTTACACAGACATTGCAGCTGAGCATACGTGACTATCATCTTTATTTACGTTATCCACATGCTTTTTTAATTTGGAAGTCACGGGGACTGAGAAAATACTTTCAAAATTTGAGACCGAGATATGACTCATGGAAACCACAAGGACGTCCCTGACCTGATGGTGAATCCTGCTCTGTCCCCTAACGTGGATGTAAGCAGTTGTAATTTTCAGTCTAAGAAATCCCCAGGTTTTGTTTCAGAAGAAAGCTATTATACCAAAGTAGGACCCAAAACTGCTGCTGTTAGAAGTTGCTCCTGCTATTAGTATTGGCCAAGTTATGAAGGAATCGAGCAATACTGAATCACATGGCTTCTTCAAATAACAAGACCTTTGTGCTGATGATGGGGAGGTAACCACCTAGCAGGCAGAAATTGGATTTGGAAAAATCAGTTGTTGGTTTTTTTCCCCTGCATTGTTGTAAAATTCTGGTATCAGTAGGACAATACCAGGCTGGAACAACCCATAATACCAGCCTTGAAATAATACGGCTTGCAGCCGTGTATTTGGAAAAGTAGTCAATTGAGAAGTTTACTAAGTGCTTCCAATATGGTTTTATGGGTCCTCATGATGGGTACCTGATGTCCCAGCTCAGCTTTTATAGTAGCTGTGCCAGCTGCTGAATTCAAAGATGTAATTCTTGGTAACAGTGATCTGATAAATGATAGGAGGTTTCCTACAGAATCTTTCCTATCCATGCTGTACATGAACACTTTCTGTTTTTTTTTAGGAAGAGATTCGTCCGCAGTTTGAAGCCAAGTACTCCAAGAAAGAACGAATGAACCCCATATCTGGAAAGCCAGAGCCTTATCAAGCATTTGCAGATAAATGCAGCAGACTCATTGTTTCTGCATCCGGAATTTTTTTTATGGTTTGAAAACTTTTATTTATTTACCAGTTAGAAAATATACAAAATAACATAATCTCTGCTGAGAAAGTATGGAGATATTGGATATGACTGCTTTAAAGTTAATAAGATTTAGCGTGTTTACTGCAGGTTGAAAATGTATGCACAGCAAATATCCTGAGTTTCTGTAAAGTCCACGCTAATTTACTCTTCACTGAGCCTCACTGTTAGTTAAAGCTTTCCTTCAAGGTCTAGATTCAGGAGTAAAATTAAGGCTATGTGCATAGATCTATATGTAAGTATGAAACTGCTGGAACAGTGATATTACATTTAGGCATCAACTTACTTCAGCTGACTGAATTTCATCATCCTTCCCATGTAGAAACTGCAGAGTGATGGAGAGGTGCCATGGAGGAGGTGGTTCTTTCTTTGTAGACTCTGCGGAGAACCTAACTTAGGTGCCTAGAGTGCTTAACAATATTTTTATCTCCTATTTTGCAGTGTACTGCAGAGGTAAGGAAAGAGGGTTCACCTTCCTAATGTAATTGAAACAGAGAAACTAATGTTCCCTGTCTAAAGTGAGGAATTTCTCCCACTTCCAAAGCACAAATGCAGCAATGAAGTCTCTAACAGAGCTGTATGCATTTCTACTCAAATGCTCTCGGTCCCCTAACTTCCCCGAGCCTGATACTTGTTATTCATATAACAGTTGTAGCAGTAGGATTGTCTTGAAAACACAGTTGGCATTAACTTGGATCCAAGATGAATTTACTAGAGCTTTTTTACATGGCTAGAAAATGCTAAATTAGTATAACTTGAGGAACTATGGAGAGCCAGGTAGGTGATGCAGCCCAGAAACTCATGCTCAAAGTGCCAGAGAGTGCCTTGCTCTGAATTTTGTGATCCACAAGTCTTCTCTATAACGGTCCTTGAGTCAAGACAAGGGTTATATTCAGTGAAGACACTTTCAATGTTGACATAGCGTGGGCTTCCAATGAGCTAGAAGAATGCTGATTTTTCCCCTTTTAGCTAAAAATATCCTTTAAAAGTTTAGCTCTTAAAGCTTAACACAGGAGATATGCTTATCAAAACTGTTAGAACATTTCTCAACATCTCAGAGCTTTGACACACAGCGCAGTTGTAAGTGTAGCTTGAAACAGATTAATGGTTCCGTTACCAAAGGAGAAGAATCCTTCTTCTCAGCACTGTGCAGGGAGATCAGAGGCAATCCTCTAGCTCAGTAATGTTTCTATTGGCTGCCAGTGTGGAAGAAGTGGATCAAATAAACTAACCCTAATTCATGCACACTCAACTTTTTCATCTGCACTGACATTATGCCAGATAATATTGTGACTAATAAAATGTGAAAACAGCTTGGTTAGTCTTCGGTATTTTCAGAGTCATTTTGCTCATTCAGTTAGCTTAGATATGCTCCAGTTTTGACAGGTTTAAGTTGCTTATGCACAGCCTCAGAATACACTGAGCTTTTGCAAATACCCATCTGACTTCTACTGAAGAAACTCTATCTAGTAAGAGAGCTAATGATACTGTGCCATCATTTGTGTGAGATGAGTCACGCATGTAATTCCCAACCTGTTGTCCTTCAGGTGGTTTGCTAAACTGTGACTTGAATTGATCATGATGGAAAACAGTTGTCACTTAGTGCTCAGTTGTTGCATATGGAGCATCAAATGATTTTGCAACCTGGTTCAGCTGCACAGCTTTTGGGTTGGAGCTGTCACATTTGCTGAAAGTCTCATCAGAGAAAATAACCAGGGCAATTGAAGTTGTTACCTTCCCCAGATAGAATCTTTGCAAAACTGTAGCAAGAAACAGGGGATCTTGCTGGACTGTTTCTGAGGCAATCCTTACAACTGGAGATATTTTTTCCTGTAAGAGTGAACTGCCCCAAAGCACAAATTCTATCCCAAATATGACATCATCACACTGATACATCTGCTGCGAGACTCATAATTGCACATCGTGAAATGTGCATGTAAGGAGAATTCCCATTTCCCAAAGCTGACAACACCATTTTCCACAGTAATGCTAATGAGAAGGTACAATGTCAAGAATATGTTTAAAGCTAAAAATATATTTTAATATGATTTTAGAGGTATTTTGCATTATAAAAATAAAAAGGAGTTCACAATAGATGAACATTCTTGTTGAAGCCTTTCTTTAGAACCAATGTTGACATATTTTGCAAGTCTTTCTCTTCATTTTCTGAGTTCACAGAGTTTCATAAAGAAGTTAACTCCTACTCTGTAAGAAGTTTTCAGGTTCTTCCCTCTGTTGTTTTTTTCTCCTCTAGATCTGTGTGGTGATTGCTGCTGTTTTTGGCATTGTTATTTACCGTGTTGTGACTGTCAGCACTTTTGCTGCCTTTAAGTGGGCTTTAATCAGGAATAACTCTCAGGTTGCAACTACAGGGACTGCAGTATGCATCAACTTTTGCATCATCATGTTACTGAATGTGGTGAGTAAAACTACTGTATCAAAGTGAGCCACCAGACTGATATCTCAGTCTGAAGAGTATATACAGATGCTTTAAAATCCTGACTTCAACCGGAACACAGTGCATTGCTAAACTGGACATGACATTTTTGTTGATGGACGTTTATCACCACTTACATAAAGTACAATTCTGTAACCAAAACTTTACATAAAACACATTTTATTGTTCTAAAAAATATCTTACGGACACGTGTCCATGCTCATATTTTATCCTTTTCCTTTTTTTTTTTTTTTATGCTTTCAGATTTCAGTCTCTTTCATTAATATTCTTATTTGTAATAACTATTTCAATGTTCCTTTTTAAATACAGTAACCAAGCATATTTCTTATTTAAACTAGTTTCTGTTACTTAGGCTTCCATTTTCCTTCTAGTTTACTGGTGAGGATAGGCATGTACAGATAGAATGCTCAAAAGTATAAGGACTGTAAACTACATGAGACTCCAGCAGACACAACTTATTCTAAGAGTTGCTTATGGCCTTTGCCAGAGTACAGCAGAGCTGTGAACTGGGTGCATTAGGATGTTGGTGCTGGCTGTGGTTATCTTACTGTGGACACATGCTGTGGTTTAGAACTGGGCCTGAGACAGAATAAAAAGTGACATTTTCAGGTGGTAAAAGCCCCAGTAAGAGAATTTAGCATAGATTAAATGGGATAAGACTTTCAGCATTCCATTGAGATGCAAATACTTCTGAATATTGCTGCAGTAGCAATGTGCCTTGTATTAGTTGCTCTTAGCAAGAGATGTATGGCCTTTTCCTCTCAGGTAAGTGTTTTTTGTAGGCTATCATTATAACAATGCATTTTAATGAAAAGAAAGAATCAGCCTACAAATCTCAGGTCCTGAAGGCATGGCAGAATTCCTCCGCACACTCAGTGGCATGAGTTTTTTGCCAAAAGTATGTTAGGCTTTGCTCCATAAGATACACTGATTTTGTTCTGGGATGTTTGTAAGGGTATTATTTCAGGCCTGCATGTTTCTGAGTGCTGGCTTGGAAACTGTTTTCTTGCCTGTGCAATATCCAAGCACATTCGTAATCTAAAAATTAGTTTTAACAGCTCCTCCGTTATAAAGCAGGAGGTTCTTGTAAGCTTTGCTCCAGGACTTTGCTTCTCCCTGGGCACAGGCAAGGACTGGTGATTAGACTTTGTTTTTCCTAGGGTGGGACAACAGGTTGAGCAAGGGCAGAAAGAAGCAGCAGAAGCTGTTACTCTCTTTGAATTTGTACTGAGAACTCCCTTCTTCTATGCTATTTTTGATTTATTGTTTGCTGTCTGCAGCTTTTGAGGATTTTCTTTAATCTACCTAGAGCACAGAATAAGCATAGAAGAAATAAAATGAAAACTGTATACCTCTGCGTCAGTACAACATCCATTTCTAAGCTCTCAGTATAAGCCATTGTATATGCAGTGAAGCAGCAACAAAGCAAATGCACAAACAAAATATTTGGTTCTCAAAGAGTTCTGCAGCTTAGAGAAATTATTAAAATAATGGAAGATGGCTTGAAGGTGCCTTTTGAGAAACTTTGTTTTATTTCCAAAAGTAAATAAATAGAGCACTACAAAGATGAATTGCTTAACCTTACACTCATTACCATGCTATAAGCACCACAGCCTTACAACTGGATATGGCTCATGGAAAGAGAAGATTAGTAAGAGGAGTTACAAACATAAACCTTTCACTTCCCATGATGGATGAATGTAGTCTACTGAAGAGCAGCAGTAAGATTTCTTTAGGAAAAAGAAAATAAAAAAAGAAAAAAAATTTCTGTGTCAGCAGTTGGGTAGTTGACTCATATACAAACTGTGACTCAAGAAAAGCTGTAGGAAAGAAAGCTAAGATAGATTAATAAAACCAAAATGGACCAGGATCTATATAACAGTAGGGAAATTGATGCTATAGAGCCTGGAAAGCAGCCAGTAATTCTAATACAACTTGACAACCTCTCTAAACATCAGGGGAAAGGTCTGGACCACAGGTAACTTCTAGACTGGAAGCTATGGGAGCTAGATAAATGCGTTGATGCATCCATCATGACAGAATGGTCTGACCTTAAGGTGTAATGGCTCCCAGGCAGCCATGCTCCCCGACCTGGGAACATCGCTGGTTTTACCTAAGTTAATAAAAACTGTTAAATCCAGTGATTCTGTCCATAGAAAATATGAACAAAGAAACATAATCCTAAATGGTCCTCCATGGGACTTGTAGTGATAAACTGCAGTAGCAGATAATCTGGTGCAGGAGTTGTTAACAGAATCCCTAACACAATCTTACAGTTCCATGAGGAACAGTAACAGCACAGAGTTTCAATATCCACATCCACAGAGAAATGTGCACTTATAAAACAGTATAGTCCCTGCTGGGATCAGGAAGTAAACTACCCAGACATTTAGCACTTCCACAGTTGCCCTTAGGAGATGATTTTAAACCTAGAAGAAACCATCTATCTTATTACTTGAATCAAAACTGTTTACACCAAAGGTGCTAAAAAGCAGTTCAAAGCAAGAAGTGGTTGTTAGTGCCGATGAGATAATTCAGGATAATTTCAATTCTTAAACAGTTTGATCTGTAAATCGTATATAACTCAATTTAAGTAACATTTTATAAGGATAAATTCAAATGTAATAAAACATTACTTATATGTACTTAAGGAATAAGTACTTGAGCCTGAAGTATGAGGATTTTGATGTCCTTGTAGGCAACAGCGAGAGTTAAGGACATTTAACATTTTTTGGGAGTGCCCTACCCTCATTTAAAGGAAATTGAATTGATTACATTTATTTACACTGGTACTGATGGTGGTGATGTATTTTACAGGTTCAAAAAGTCCTTGTGAATACCAGTGGTGGAAACCCTCCAAGTTAGTTTTTGTATGCTTTATTAAATAAGCAGTCTCCCAGAGAGCAATAGACCTTAGTACCTGCTAACAACAGCAAGCGCAACTTAGGATTTAGAACAGTGTCACCAAGATCAGACAAGAAATGTGTCTGACTAAATATTAAGAAATTCCTTACTGTAATGGTGGTGAGACACTGGAACAGGTTGTCCCCCCCCTAGAGGCCTTCAAGGCCAGGCTAAGTAAGTGGGAGGTGTCCCTGCCTATATCAGGGGGATCATCTTAAAGGTCTCTTCCAACCCAAACCATTCTGTGAGGACTACTAATGACTTTTTCTGAAGAGCCCTTTCTCCCCAGTAACTTTGATTCCTTTCAGCGGAATAATAATAATAATAATAATAATAGCAATAATAATAATAATAATATGACCAGAAAATGAGAGAATATTCTTAGCAGAGCATGATAAATGTTCCACAAGGTAAGTAAAACAGAAATGCTATTGCCCTGCTTTGTGGTTTTGAAATAATTGCGAGACTTTTTCAGAGTGTATGTAAAATAGGAACACTGACAGCACGATTTCGGTATGTATTGTGGATGAAAAGAGCTTTGCAATTATTACTGTTCCTGGATTGATTATATCATTATGGTATTATTATTATATAGTTTTATTACAATCATTATCAGAACATGACAGGGCTCAATCTGAATGTCACATCTAGCAGGTAAAATCAATTACCTGGAAAACAGTGCTATATTTTTTAGCTGGCCAGATGTCTAAGAGACTCTTTCTTCTCTGTTTCAGCTGTATGAAAAAGTTGCTCTTTTCCTGACAAATTTAGGTAAGTGGTGTTAAATACAAAATTGAATATATTGTTCTGATTTTTTTTCCCTGTACTGTGACAGCATTCCAACTGTCTGTATGAAAAATCTTGATTAATTTGAAATCTATTAGGAATATATTATTTTCTTAAGTTTATAATAAAGGAGTATTATAAACGAAGCTGTAATGCAATTGAATTAGCTACAATGAGAATCACTCACCTGCAGTCCTTGGTTCTTGTTCCAGCCCCTTACCTTGTAAAAAGCTGAAGTGTTACTACATGGACAAAAGTGTAACTTCGAAAGTTTTCAGAGACTGAGCACTCAAAACTCCCAGGTTTTGCAGAAACCTTGAAGCGGGAATCACTTTTGGAAGCCACATTTGTTGCTTGAAAATGAAGTTACTTAATGACTCTTAGACACATCCCTTCAGGAGGGGCAGTAACTAGGAGGGATAACTAGGTGTCTCATCAACTTTACCAACACTGGAACTCTAGTGGTGTTCTAAGTTTAACTGATTTTTGAGATCAGACTTAAAGATGCTAGAGAAAGGACGTTGTGTTTCTTTGGTTGTACAGTCAGTACGTACTAGGGTAGCAGTGGACTATTACTGAGTCTTTGGAGACCCTGATCACTCTGGATGATCACAGTTGTTGGTGGCAGTTGGCAGTGCCTCCTTGGTGTCAAGAAATCTGAAATGAGACGATTGCTGGAGGCCTATTAAATCAATCAATAATTGCTTGTGTATGAGAAGTTTTTTTACATTATTTTGAACTTGTGGATTATCTGTGTACACTGATAATATTCAGGAGGACAGATTTCCACAGATTTCCTCAGAAGAAACAGTTGATTTTAGCTAGTGTTGGGGCTCTTTTACATCGAGACAGTCATCTGTGATATATTCAGAATGTGTCTAAGGTAGTATTTTATTCTGTTTTTCTTAGATTGAGAGTCTTTATTTTTATATCTTGAATTTAAAATATTGTTGACATCCTCACTTACTGGTTGAGAAAAATGACTTTCAAGTATGTGATTTGCATGGGCTATTTCCTTTTATTCCCTGTGACATCCTGTGGACAATAAGATATGGTATAGAGACCTTGAAACTTAATTACTTTCTGCCAGGTTATCATCAAGGTAGTCTGCTTCTTGTAGCCCCTGCAGAATACACTTTTGTGAGGACTCAGTGGGTCATGCTGCTCTGACCATGTCCAGCCTCTATTGTGTTATTTACTCTGGTGGCCTAAATAGCTGATTTCATTTGAATGATCTTTATCAGTGTAATAGGCTCAGAGTGGAATTGGAAGGACAGTCAGGATGCTCTTCTTCAACCGTTACATCACCTTTTCTGAACTCAAACCTGTGTTGCTCCCGAGTTTTGCCATTCTCTTTGAAAGGCAAATGAGCAAAGCTTCAGCTGCAGCAGTCCTGTTAAAGTCAACACATGCTGGCATCAAAAATCTCTAATGTTTCATTTCCTTCTGCTTAGCTTCATATGTATGTATTAGCGTGCACAGACTTAGTGCTCTTGACAGGCATTTCCAAATCTCTAGAGCAGTTGTTGATGAATAGTCTGTTCTACAGTTTTGTTCCGGTGTCTGAAATTTCCTCATGGGTAGGATGTCTCCAACTGAACAGAATCTAGTTAATCTTTTTTGTGCCTGTAGTTTAATAGAGATTCCTTTGGAAGTACATACACAAGTACTACCATTATGATACCGAGTACCGCCATTACTACCTCTACTTTCCTGTGATTACTCCTGTTTACAGCAATGGATGAGTTGGCTCACACCAACTGGAAAGCAGTTGCAGGCCACGGTACTGGTGTGTTGGCATCGCAGTTGTGTGGTTAACTCATGTCTTGATTACTCTTTAGATGGAGATTAAGGGCCAAGCTGAAGAGAAGACATATGTCTACCCCTTTCCTGTTTGCCTCACCCATCCATTGTGAAGTTTTTTTCTCGTTGTTCTGTGAGGAACTCCTTGGGACAAGGAAAGTGACTCTCTGCTGATGCCTGTACAGAGTCCTTAGGTGCCAGCATGGTGGGCACAATCTTGAAACAGAGCCACAAGGAAGACTTAATTCATTTCAGTGTGACATCTGCAGCAAAAAGGCTCTTATGCAGCTTATAGTGGTGTGTCATTATGGTAGATTGCAGAGCAGGAAGAATACACATTATCTTGCAGTTTCCTGGGAATATACATATCCAGATATCAGAACTGATTTCAGAGTCTTTACAAGCTAGCTTGCTGTGTGCTTCTTTTGGACACAGTTTCTACTGTCAGCTTGTACATTGAAATCAGCAGGCTGATTTACAAACACCTTGCCAGCTCAGATAGGTGTCTACATCCTTTGTGCCAAGCAAAATTGTTAATCTGATTAAACCTCTCAAACTCTGCTCTCTTTCTTCACAGAGCAGCCTCGTACAGAATCTGAGTGGGAGAACAGCTTCACATTGAAAATGTTTCTTTTTCAGTTTGTCAACTTGAACAGCTCTACCTTTTATATAGCATTCTTCCTTGGAAGGTAGGATTGATATCTGCATCCTCATAGTCACAAAATGAAGTAGAGAGGAGTAATAAAATTGTCTCTAATGAAACAAAATAGTACTGTTGCACATCTTAAAATGCAAATTTCGTAATAGCAGGGTAGGACAAATTACAGTTTTATTTTCCTTTCCAAAGTCTTGTAACGGAATATTACCTTAATACTAACTTAACAATTTCACCACTGGAAACTGATGCCATCCCCAGTAATATACATGCAGGCCACTTTGCTCTGTATTCATGTGGATAATTTATATAGTTAAGTAAATAATGTAACACTGAGCTTTTTTCTTTCTCAGCACTGAATACTTTACTGCTTTTTTTTTTTTAGTGAGATTTGAACCATTACCTGAGAATCAGACCATTTTTCTGTATAAAATGAAATGAATATATATATTTGTGTGCTTCTTCCTGCAAGTCCCCTTAAAGCAAAAGAAAAGCCATTCAGTACAGAGAGATAAACTATCAATGTGGATTATTTGTATGTGGGATGTTGGGAATTATTCAGGGCAACATCATGAGGAAATTTTAAGAAAATAGTATTTTCCAAGTGAAAAATAATATTTTCACTGGTTTCACAGAAAGGCAGATACCACAACCTGGGTAAGGAAATGAGCTGGCAGTCGAAAACCACTTTCCAAATAGATATAAACAGTTTTACTCAGATTTTCTCTTTGTTTTGCATATGCTAAACATCAAACAGCACAATACTTCATGTTCACATAAAAATGAAAGTAAAAATATGTTTAGCCCTTCATGTAAATTATTCCAGGAATCCCCAAACCTTTTTCTCATGCAGTGTCCTTTATAGTTAATCATGCTAAGGTGACATTAGATTAAAACAACAGCGTAAGCTTTCTTCCACTGCTGTAAATTAACTGCTCATACAACATCACTGATGTATATTCATGTGTTAAAGATTTACAGGACACCCTGGAGCTTACCTAAGGCTGATAAACCGGTGGAGATTGGAAGAGGTGGGTGCTTGCTAACTCTTGTGCTCCTTAAACAAGGTACACTCAGATATATCTGCTGCCCACAGTTGCATTGCATGCAAGCAGAGACAGACGTAAAATTCTGTCCAGGTATCTTTGAATGTGGTGTTGCATTTTCAGTTGTTCTTGAACACAGCAATACCAACACTCCTCCACCTGCTACAAAAACAGCTGTATATCACCTTGCTTGCCCTTTACAATGTTAGTAGTTTAAGTAGAAGCACCACATTTGGTATCAAACAGTTACTTCTTTACTTGTATTTTCATGCTGGGAATGTTTTGTCCTTGAAAAAGGTCGGCTTGATAAGAACATTACAACCTCTTCTTCTAAAATTTTTCTTGCTTTACAGATGAATGATGGAAAACCATTTTGCAAATGCATGACAAATGGCAAGTAAAAAATGCAGATCTTTACATTACCAACATGAATTTACAAACAATTCTGGGTATCTGAGTATTTTGGTTAATATGAATCATCCAAACACTAGCAAAAAATGAATAATTAGCCATCCTAATTTTGAAGCAATGGATTCTGTACTTTAAAAGAAAATGTGATAAATGGGCAGACAGACTGAACATCCCTTCGAAGTCTGAGAGAGACCAAGCTGACCTAACAGCTTGCTGCTGCAAAAAGAGATCATTTCTACTCTTTGAGCCTTCTCCAGATGTTTGCACCTTCTTCTTCTTCTGCACTGACTGTGGCATTTGTCCAGCCCTGTGAGGAGCCTATTCAGTTCCCCACGTCAGCAGAAAACTCTTTTCCTGGTGAAATCATTTTTTTTCTGTTAAGTTACTGGGCTGAATCAGCTCACAGAAGAATCTCAGAGCACAGGGGACACTTGCAGGAGCAGAAAGGGGAGGAAGGAAGAATCAAGTTTTGGAGTGAAGTGCAGCAGTGACATGTTATGGGTTGGGTCAGTTGCTGGTGGAACCTACTATTACTTTGTATTTTGCCTGTCTCAGAGTAAAAAAGAAAAAAAAGTTCATTATAAAATACCAATAAAGAAGTCTCAACTTTATCAACCATATCCATACAATGTCAGATTAGGAACAGGCTTTAGAACGTAATGCCTAGATATCCTCCAATTGCCCTCTCTTCACCTATTGGATGAAGACAAGTGCAAGACATTGGATAACATGATATACCCTGGTGCAGTGTTCCTGTGTATGTACAGACAACAGTGCATATCCAGACCACAGGGTGAATAGTATATTGGTGGTGGTATGTCTGTAACGTTGCTAAAACTTAACTTTCCTTTCTTAGGCTGTGTTTTCTTGTGTGTCTGATTCCTAAAAATAGAAGGGTAGTGATTTAATAATGATGCTAGTGAAGTTAATTAATTAAAAAAAAATCGATCTGCTAGCTTGCTAATCTAAAGAGAAGCTGAATGAGGTCAACAGAAACCTCAGAAGGAGCCCTGGCTCTGAGGACTGTAATGCAGTATGTGTAAGAAATTGATACTGCATTTTGTTAGATGTCATAACTAAGTCATTTTTTTCTCCCTAAAACCTAAAGAGAAGTAGTTCCAGTTCTGTGGAAGCAATTTGCTTCACTTATCCAGAATACCCAGGACTTAATACATCTTAGACTTCCCTGTTTGGTTCTGCAAATTTTTGAGCACTTTCTATTTTTTCCAATACTAAGACTTGAAATAGTGGCATCACCTGAACTGTTACAGAGCATCTCTCCCCAGAGCTACAGCTCCTTTCTCAGGGCCTGGAGCCACAGCTAAAGTAAGCAAGCACTCACCAAGAGGAGCTGAGAACTGCTACTTGACAATCAGAGATTTTTAGGTCTTTAAGAAAAGAATAGTTCTGAGGAGTCCTCTCAGTCATATATTAACTACTGAGTAAACAGTAACTGGACTATCCTCTAGTTGTAAAGTCTTAGCATGTACAACGAGGAGGAATTTTCATTTTTTGACTTGAGGCAAAGTCAGTCTCCCTAAAAACTGCTGTAATCAGTGGAGAAATTTGGGAGCTAATGTCTCTGCCTTACCCACTGCTGTACAACTTATTAGCAGTATTGGTGTGAAAGTTGCATTTGTTTCAGCTGATTCTGACTCCTGCAGAGAATTAGATGACAGACTTAAAGGGATCATGGTACAGTACAGTTTCATATGCTCCCGTGAGTCTATATTAAAAAAAAATAATAATAATAAAGAAAATAGCATTTAATTTCCTTTAAGGAAATGATCCAATATTAATTTATGCTCTTTAAGAAATACTTAAAACTGAGCATTCATTTTGTTTAACATTTTGTTTCTTTTTTTATTTTCTGTAGTGCCATCCTAGTGGATGCCTTATTGATCTCTGTATGCAAATGGGTATCATAATGGTGCTAAAGCAGACCTGGAATAATTTCATGGAGCTGGGCTACCCGTAAGTAATCTTAATGCTTATGTTTTTGTAGATCACAGAGGAATACCAAGTTTATTGTTTGGTTATGGACTGTTATGTAAAAGCAAGGTAGATTTGTTATGAGAGTAGAAAATACCCCTTTGAGTGGGGAGCTCTTAAGTTAGATTTCCAGACACGTAGAGATAGCTGGTGTTGTGAGTTTTTGATATTGAACATAGTTTGCAAAACTGAAAGTGCAGTATTAATACTAACAAATGAACATGTGGGAAGTACTAAATTATATTGTATTCCCTTTTTTAAAACTGTAAAAATATCTGTGAGACAGCTGTATTCCTTGCACAGGTAGTATTATATGTACCTTTTTTTGTCTATATCTAAGTTCTAAATTGGATTTCTCCTTGATGAGTGATAGAAGTCGCCCGAAAGGGTGGGTGTGAAAAAAAATGCACTGTGGGCATATTCACTCTCAGAGACAGAAAGATGTACTGACTGGTATGTAGACACATACCCTGGTGATCTGGGTACTGTGGAGCTGTGCCCTAGCTAAAAAGGCTGACGATTATTCATTTCCTATCAGTTCGTTTCTCATTGATTAGTATTTAATGAGTATGATTAATAGAGACAGTTGATGCTACAGACAGTGTGGCAGGTCATCAGGGGAAATTAGCAAGTGTGAAAACATGAGAGACCTGACATTGTCAGAAAGTTTGCCCTTGTCAAGTTCTGCAGTTTGGAGGGATTTGCTTCACTGCAGGATCCACAGAAGAGCTAATGCAGAGGTTGGTCCCTGAGCTGCAGAATGTGTTGCAGCAGCGATTTCAGGCACCCTCCGTGCTGATCAAATACAGCCGACATGAGAATAGGGTGAATGATTTAAATGCGCAGTGCAATGGGCAATCAAGGTACTCAACATTCGCTATTCATCCATCTGCCCGAGTTGGCACCTAGCACCACTCGTCAGGATTTTGCAGCTGAGGTTGGGAGGGGGAAGCAGCAGCAGCAGCTTTGATCCTTCTCTTTCCACTCCCTTCCTGTTTTGTCAGTATTCATTAGATCTTTCTCGTACCTATTAATAGGGATATTGAAACCTAATAATGAGCATTTAATGAGATTACAGAAGTTGACAGAAGTAAATAAGAGATTTTTTAAGAGCAAGTGCTATAATAGGAATAAACTGCTGTAAGTCAGTCCCTTCTCTTTAAAGTCACAGCACAAATCACACAGTCACAACAATGTTGAGAAGTTTAACCTCTTTCTGGTGCTCTCCAGCTTATACACCTCCTCTCTAGCCCTGAAATGCTGCAGCCAAGCACGTTTTGTTTCTCTTTTGTATGAAAGAACACAATCATTTCTGCAAAAACATGATTTGGAGGCAACCCTGTAGTTCAGAACATCCCTACCCCCCTATATTTGTGCTGGCTACTGTGCCACTCCACTGTTAGTATTTATCCACAAGATAGCTCTATGAGAGTAACAGCAGCAGCTGCTCTTGGAGTGAGCTCTTTTCCATCATTTCAGGGTGGCAGCCCAATCCTGGCACTGGCTTGTGCTTCTAGAGTCATGTCAGGAGAGTTAGTAATGCTACCCAGGGTTCCAGGTGTTCTTTAGTGGCAGGAACCCAAGCACCTGATATCACACCTCACATTGATACCTGTGACATTGGTTTGAGTTCTGAAATTTAAAAACTAGGTTTCAAAGATATCAAAGAGAAGTCTGAAGATGTGTGTGCTACTTCATGGTTTCGTGTGTTCACACAAATGCTGGCATGTCAGAGTGGTTTTCTGCTTCATACAACCACCTGAAGACCTTTTTATATTTGTGCCAGCTCTCCTCTTCTGCACTGTAATCAGTATTTGCAATAACTAGGAAACAAGGTATAGGTTACTGCTTCATTTGGAGGTGGGAAACTGAAATTTCTTGGAAGAACACATGTCAATATTAAAACTCATTACATTACATTGTTCATATTTTGCCCAAATATAAATCAGAAAAATACTTGAATTTTACTGCCAATCTTTAATTTTAGTAATGCTGATTTTGGGTGTCTGCTCTCACAAAGGACCCCTCTCAGAGTATAGGTCTCCTGCCTACCTTATCCCTTAATTTGCCTTCTTTGCAGGGATTCAGTTCTCAGCTCTCTCACCTCCTGTTCAAGATAGGAGAGGCAAAGCCCTGCAATAATCAGTCACAACTATAGCGCATTCTCAGGAAAGGTCTTTGTAATCTATATCCACAGTGGTGACAGACTGCAAGCTGCAGAAAAATGTGTTGATGTTTTCTTGTACTTCAAAATTTTGGCTTGAAGTTCATGCTTGCACTTACATTTCCAGTAATTTTTCTTGTACTTTTAAATTTCAGTGTTCTGCAGTCAGTTTTACTTCCACTTATTTAAGACAGACAAAGCTGTAACCCCTCTGCAAAATGGCCTAAATGGAAAAATCATTTCCAAGTTTTAAGAAAACAAGCAATTGGCCAACTCCCTACCCAAATTCAGTGGCCAATTGCCTACCATTCACTGAGACCAGGATATTCTACTGTAAAGGCAAGAAGCTAAGAACAGTGCAGAGAAAGGACTGAATTGTTTGGATGAGTCAGTACCTCCTACCTTGCTGAGATGAAGGGTGCACCATATTTTTGGAGGAAGTCTCTCATGTACTGTATTGCTTTCTGTGTTAGCTATAGCTCATGCCCTTTGTTGGCCAAACCAGTGCAATTCCTAGACCTTTAGAGTCAAAGGTGTTTATTTCAGACATCGACACATGTTTCCGTTCTGGCTCAGTGTCTCCCACACTGCCCCTACATTTGCTTTTCTTCAAAAACAGAACAAATCCTCTGAAGTTTGGTTCAGTTTTCCCCCATCATGGGGTGGAGAGATCTCCTATGTCTGCCTCTGCTGATCTTATTATGGCCACTGCGTGTTGTCAGTAGTCCACACACTTCTTTCTGCTCTTCATTCCTCTGAAGGTTAGGTTGCAGACACTGTAATTCCAAAGTTGTTGACAGTTCAATGACTGTCACCTCATATAGCTGTGCAGAGATGCCAGCTAACATATAGGAAGAGATCAAGCAGCATTAGAAGCTGTTGGACAGTTTCTTGTTCAGAGCTTAACTATCTCCATGCAACATTGCCTAATAAACAGACCTTGAAGTGATTTGCCATTTAATGTAGACAAAAAGTAGTAATAAAAGGATGTCAAAATCTCCTTTTCATTTTAATAACATCTAGACCTGAATAACAGCCCATCGGCCTTATCTGTTTTTATACCTATTACACTATCAACAGCCACATATATTACTAATGCTCTACTTTCCCATGCAGGAGAAAATCTGTTTTGCATGGCATGTTGTACACATTTACCTTTTTCCAGTTTAGTTATGAATAGCCAATAGCAGTCTTCACTTTCTTTCATTTATTTGAAAATGCAGGCTAATCCAAAATTGGTGGACCAGGAGAAAACTACGCCAAGAGTATGGCACACAGAGAAAAACAAGCTTCCCACAGTGGGAAAAGGACTACAATCTGCAGCCTATGAATGCTTATGGACTGTTTGATGAATACCTAGAAATGAGTATGGCACTGACATTATTTCTCTCTCTTCAGTAGATTTTTATGTTGTTGCTTTTTTGTTGATGTGAGTTGGCGTGCTCTTTTAGCAGTTGCTGTATGAGGCTAAGGAGGCTACAAAACAGTTTTCATTCTCTCAAGTCAGGTGAGGAATAGGAGTGAATTTCGGAGAACAAAACCAAACCAAAGACTTTGGGTTTGCTAACCCCACATTTATGAAACACTTCTGATTCTGACACTGGGGAAGGTTGCTTTCTACGTTGCAACCCTTCACTTGTGTATGTTTCTGAAATTCTTTGCTGATTTTTGCTCAGGGTAGTTCCCTTGGGTTTTTATTTGAAACTATGTGGAACAGCTTGTTCGTCTAAAATTCACCATCATTTACTGCCTGTCAGTGGCATTGCAGAGGAGGATAACTTGTATCAAATGTCAAAGAACAAAATCTTTGGCCCTATGTGGATGAACTGTGTATATCTTGAATGTTTTTTTCCCCCCTTTTCTATCCCACACAACTCTTTTCAAAGTAATGCAAAACTTGGGAATTTGAAGACCTACCTCTGGAAACTTAGATGAGGTCTCAGACAGTAGCCCACCAGTACTTTTAAGCTGTAATCTTTGAAAAAATCGAGAGATCCTGATTGATGCTGGAGTAGAAATATCAATTTCTAAAAAAAACCTGTTTGTCTTCCTCCAAACTTCTCTCCCAGCTAAAAATTCTAGATGTTGCAGTTCATCTCAGGGATAGATGTGCATTTGTTCTGGTCATTCTCACTCTGAACTTCTGGAAAGGAAGTTCTCCACAACAGTAACTAGACTATTGTATAGTACAGCATAGTTAAGAGATGTTTGTGAAGTCTGTGACATACTTCACGCTCTTAGTGCTTAGAATTAGAGATTAACAGTTACTCTATGACTTTTCCCTTTCTTTCCTAGTTCTTCAGTTTGGATTCACAACCATTTTTGTGGCGGCTTTTCCATTGGCACCACTTCTAGCCTTACTTAACAATATTATTGAAATCAGGCTCGATGCATACAAATTTGTCACCCAGTGGAGAAGACCTTTAGCTTCAAGAGCCAAAGACATAGGTGAGTTCTTTGCTACGTGTATGTTATTTTTAGGATAAAATATTGACCACTTCAAGTAAGAGTGGGTGAAGGCATTTTCAGTCATTCTCTGCATTAGCAACACACAATGACAATGGTCAGAAAGCTTCAAACACCTGATGCCAATCTATTTATGCAATTAATAGTCTATCCTAGAAATGTATATATATATATATGAAGGATTTTCTGAGTGACTTACAACCAAGATGTCCAGGAGTTGGACTCAATGACTGTTATGGGTCCTTCCAACTCAGGATATTCTTAGGTTTCAGTTTTCAGACCTCCACAGGTTTTTGTTGTGGCAGACACACTGTGAACACATACTGTTGCTCAGTTTGAATATAATAACCAGAAAGAGCTGGAGAAACATCAAAATCAAATTAAAGCAACAGCCACCATTCAGTAAAGGTCCTGTGTGTTTCCCATTTACCTGGCCAGAAACAACATCCCCTATGACTCGGTGGCTATGTCCACTACATCCCTGAGTGCATGAGGCAGGATGAGTCTAGATTCCAAGAAATAATTCACTGTCAGTGAGGAACGCCTACATTGCTAAACACAGGGTTCTTTAAGGTCTTTGAGGTCACTTGGCCCCACACTGCTGCAAGATTTCTCTGAACTCATTATAAAATAACTCCATCCTTGCAGCACGCCAAAGCAAAACACCTTTAGGAAGGATACTACAAAACAAACTTATTTTCCCAATGCTGAATTCCTGGTGCCTTGGAAGGGTAAACAGGATACCTTGCTGCCCAACTGCGATGTGAAAAAAGCATAGCCTCACCATGAAATAGCAGAATCCCAGGCTTTCTGCTCTTAGAGTGCCCTGCCATGTACCTGAGTGAGGCCTTGTTTGTGAACAGTGTGAATGTGTGAGGAGTTCAGATACAAACCTGCATTATCAACCAGTACACAGCATTCACAGCAGACAATTTCTGAGGAGACAGTTACATAATTTAAATAATAAAAGCATTGGAAAACAGTGTTGTTTTTTGTATTCAGACAGATTTGGGTATGGTTACTCAAAATGAGTTGCACTTGGTCCCTATTCAGCAAAGTTTTTAGGGATAGCATGATACCTCATTAAAACCAACAGTTACATCTAACCTACTTTTCATGTATTGCTCAGTGATGATCCTCATGATCAGAGTTGCTATGTCTGTGCCACCAGATCTTTCAGACAGTTAAAATTGGGCCCAGAAGCTCAGGTGGTGTCTAGGGGCCAGGTGACATTATATAGCATTAGCATGACAGGAAGATTATGACTGAGATAGGTATGTACTGACCTGCCGTGCACAAGGTTTATACCAGGCCTGTGCAGCATGCAGGTCATGGATTAAATATACCCATACCTGCCCTGGCTGACTCTTCTCAAAGAGTCACAACAAGCAAGGAGGCTTATTGCATATCTTAAAACTGCCAACATGATTATGGTGTTTGATGGAGCCGAGAATTTTGTGAGCAATTTGCCTGGCTTCACTGAGATGAAGCCACCCTCTGAGTGGCTCACCACCAAGTGAGAACATAAATCTGACCCACTGAGGTCCTGCAGCTCAATAAGAAAACAATTTTTAGTCAGTGTCTCTGATAGAAACTATATATTTTTGAATGGTGGGACAATTGCTTCGAAGTGTGCAGTATTTGAAACCTTTTGGTCTTGTGTTTTTTTGTATGTTTGTTTGTTTGTTTTTCCTGGACATAACACATTTTCCTTGTCATACAGGAATCTGGTATGGGATTCTGGAAGGCATTGGAATTCTCTCTGTTATCACAAATGCATTTGTTATAGCCGTGACATCAGATTTCATCCCTAGACTTGTTTATGCTTACAAATATGGACCTTGTGCAGGCCAAGGAGAAGCTGGGCAAAAGTAAGCTTTTCTCTGGGAGGACAGTTGTGCATGAAAATCTCACTGCTTGAATAGATAGAACAGTTCTGTCTGTGTATGTACTGATTCCACTAACCCAAATTTGTTGATTATGCTTAGGCAATAGATTTCAGACACAGATAGAATGGCTCACAGAGTGACTATAATCTGTGAGGTTAACTCAAGGAGAATGTCAGAAGGTTGGCACGAACCACATTTCCTGGTGTACATGGGTATAGTCTTCTTTTTATTCTTTATGCACATATTTATCAGTTAAATATTTAATCAGCATTTTATATTTATTCATCAAGCTGTATTTCCAGTATTCAGCATGCATTGTTTCAAAAAGCAGCGTCTAACAGGAGGGAGTAATTCCCAACTGATAAATCAAGGCATCCTTACAGAGCAAAGTAATTTGTTTTCCCTCTAAAACTAGAGTCCTTAGGTTACCTCTTTCAGGAGACATTTGTGAACTGAACCCCTGCTGCCTAAGTGGATTTTCTTTCAGTGTTGGTAAACACTGAGATTACATTAAGCAGCAAGCAGGAGTCTAGCTGCCACACGGCAACTAGTAAAATCTCAGCTGTTGGACAGGGGGAAGGTCACTGCATCCAGCTGAACACAAATGGGTGCAGTTTGCAAATGATCTCCTTGGCAGCTCCATTAGTAAGAGCTCACTGTTCAGAGAAACAGAAGCTTAACCAGAGAGGGAATTACAGGGCTTATGTTCTGCTGTCGGACATATGGCAGATTGATTTTTCTTCTTTGCTACAGCAATGGATTCTTCCTCTGCTGCTTTTTTTGCTATCTAGTGTTTGCCAATACTGTTTAATTCTACTGATGGAAGAAGGGCAGTTGATGGGGCAGTTCCTGATTAGCAATGCTGCTAACTCGCTGTTCTACTTCTAGATTGGCATTTTAACAGGTGCCTGCAGGACTGTTCAGTTTATTTTCATGAGGAGTTAAATCTCTTTGCTGGTAAGGTGTTTGGTCTGGTGCCAGTGTTTGCTCTACGCCTCTGCTTGTGCTGTGGTGAAGATCCATAGGACACAGGCACTGTCAGCAGTTTTCCTTGTGACTGATTTTCTCAGAGTCAATGTGCACAGTAAAAAAATGCTCTTAGAAATTTGATTTTGGTAAAGAATCAAATATGACTCGCTGGTTTTAAAACTAGTTCAGCACAGAGAAAGTAGCTTGGCTCACAGAAGAAGCTCTTCTTACCAACCTCTTGTACAGCATTTTCACAACTTTGCTCCTTTTCTGGATGAATTTCCCAGTAGAAATCATTTGCTATTAATCCTGTGGAGGAGCCAAATTGGATAAAAACTCCATATGTCATCATTCTGGATACTGTTATTTGTAACTGCTGTTAGAAAAGACAGAAGCTATTAAAAACCCACAGGAATATTGAACTTTATCAAATTGAGGTGTGAAGAATACCTACTATTGGCTAACTTACGTGAGAGAGATTCTATTTTTCTATCTCAAAACATCTGTAGGTATTAAATCCATATAACACACCAGTGATACTAGAAAAATAATGAGATTATGTTAAGTTTCAAATCTAATCAGTGTGGAGATCTTGAATCAAAACTAGATGGTTCTCAAATGTAATTTCTCAAATATTTTAAAATCCTTAGTTAAGAAATAATCAGCTCTTACTGTGCAGAAAACCATTAAATGGAGAATTTCTCACTGCTTTCTGAACCTCTGGCAAAACAACTTGAAATAATAACAGATTTAAGCTTTCTGCTTTGTTAATGCTGAATGAATTTTAATTATAGTAGTCCAACAGATGAAGCCAAAGTAAGTTTTTGTTTGATGTAATATGTAAGTATATCACCCAAGACTGCTGGCTACCTGCAGCTGTTCATGGCAGGACAAAACTGATTTTCAAGTATTCTCATAAAAGCAATTTTCACACTTCAGTTGTCTGACCCAGAGTTCCACATTTCAGATTCTTGTCTAAATAACAGTAGAATTGTTCTTGAAATCAGAACACTATTATAACAGATTTAGTTCAATGGAGGTGAGAGTTGCTTTCCCTTGCTGTCTCAGACATTCCTGGGTGCCAGAACTGCCTGGCAAAACTGTACCAACCAGGGCATTTAGAAGCTATCCTTATGGTAGCTGAATTTGTTCACTGATTACAGCGGTTTGAAAGAATTAACTGTGTTTTGTGTAGAAATTATACTCATCTTTTGGGTTCTTAAAGACCGTACACGGTATACCATGCAGAACAGTTTTGTGAAACTTGTACTTGACAGCTTGATACACTGCAAAATGTGTTTAAATATCTTTCTCTTTAGCTCAGTTCAGCATGTATGTTAGGAGAATGAAGATAGGTTGGTTCAATCCTTCCTTCTTCCTGTCTCAAAATCTGCCAGCCTCGTATAATTCTGTCAATGGTCTCTAAGCTGTAGGTTTCAAACACTGAAAACAGATGGCCCCGATGGTGATGTGGCTGATTACTGCAGGTTTTGCTAGCTGAAGCCTTTTCTTCTCAGTTGGAGAATTAACGCTTTCTTGGCATGCCAATACTCACCCATTTTTGAGTGAAAAGCACAATGCGTATTCCCTATTTGTCCTCAACATTATTAATACCAAGTTTGAGCCTTCTTTTGACTTTCACAACTCTTTATAATGCAATGTACATTCTGTTACTCTGTTCTCCAAACTCTGCCCAACTCTCCCAATGCACAACCACTCTGGGATCTTTTAACACTGAATTTCTCTCATTAACTGGACATTTTGTAAAAAAAAAAAAAAGTCTTCTTTTCCTTACCTGTTTTAGGTATATTGCCTTTCCATTTTAATTTAATATCCATTTGTGCTTGTAACATGAGAGTGACAGTGGGAGTATTCTAATTATCTCCCTAGTGCCATTCATTATTTTCCCTATCTTCTTTTCAGAGGTAACCAGTCCCAGTCTTCTCCCATAAAAATCTACCCTTATTCACTGATCTACATCAGCATTTCTTCTATATTGCCTCAGTATCCCTTTAAAATATTACTAAGCATTGCAGCTAAACTGCTAATTTAATGAAACCCAGATAAAATCCTCCTGGGTAGAATGGTTAATGGAAAAATCTTGCTGTGTCCTTTCCCCTCTAGGTGTATGGTTGGCTATGTTAATGCCAGTTTATCAGTATTTCTGGTGTCAGACTTTGAAAACCGTTCAGAGCCTACATCAAATGGAAGTGAATTCTCTGGTTCACCATTAAAATATTGCAGGTAAGTACCTGATCAAAATACTTCTCTGCTTTAAAACACTTCAAGGGAGAAACATCCTAATAAATTGGAAACTGGAACTAATTTTCAAAACTTGAAAAATATTAATGGGAAAAACAAATAGATGTGGTACTTGAGGACGTATTTGCAGTACTTCTTGGTTATTATCTATGTGATTACTTCTTTAGATGCAGAAGAAGCTGGCAGGTGCTCCAACTACAGAATTTGTATGGGGTTATGGCTTGAATCACATGCAATCATCTTGGAGAAACATGGTATCAAAGGACCAATAATGAGTGACCGATTGTGTCAGTGGGATGAAATCTTTATCAGATTTTCTCATAACCCATACACAAGGAAGTCAGCTTAGGTTTGCATAGAAGTGACCGCATTCAGTTATTTCATAAGTCTGTCTGACATAAACAGAGCCTGGCCTAAGCTACCTTTATGAAACACCAGGTCTAGCATTTCCTAACAGCTGAATGGTTAACGTGTTTATGTCATTGCTTGCAGGTGTAATTATTAGTAATAATCATATGCTTCTGCTTTGAATCAGAATAAAATGAGCAGTTAATCAACTTTGTGTCTTTGTCATTAGCCAGCAGATTGGGGAATAGCAGTCTGAGACTAGCCTGTGATGAGAGATTTGCAAGTGATTAATTGTAATGGTTCAGAGAATCAAAGTCTTCAGTGGAGTGCCAGGGAAAAACGTCAAAGGACAGATACTGTTGCCATTTTTCTATGGCAGTACTAGTTTACCAGCATGAGTCCTGGTAGCTACAAATACAGGTACCCCAGAACTTTTCACTGTAAAAAAATAAAAAAGTATGATTTAATTTCATGAGTGTCTCAAGAAAAAAAGATATTCTGGGATATAACAGAAGTCACTGGTACTGTGTGATATTGTGGCATTTGTATTAGCAGTAATAAGTTCAAATGGTACAGCATTGTGAGTTGATGGGGTTATTACTGCTTTTATTTACATAACTGATGTTGAAGACACTGTTCTCTGTTGAAACTTATTTCACAGAAAGAGCATCCCAATGTTGAATCCATAGATCAGATTTTCGAGCAGAGCTGCTTTCATAACACTTCATTCCATATAGTTTGCCATGGTACCTTTTGATAATATTTATGAATTCTGATCATTTTCTTCCCCCTCTTTAACTCCTTTCTTTCTTTTAAATTCCTTTCTTCCCCAGCATCATGCATAATGTTGCTGCTACTTAAAGGTGGTGGTAGAAATCCCATCAATAAATGCATAATTTGTCCCCTCAGTGTACCAATCCATTCTATTAAAAATGGTGCCGTAAATCTCTAGAAGATAAATCTGTTCTTGGAGGTACGCTGAACTATTATGTATATTTACCCTTGAAAGAAAGTGAGTGTCTTCCTTTCTTTAGCTGAGTTTATCAGCTATATAACTCACCAGAATTCTGCTAAAACATCAGTCACTTTAATTGCAGTATAAGACTCCTATTGATACTGAGGTAAGGAAATACTGCATCCCACTGTAGTGTAGGCACTTTTCCAGGAAGGCAGTCTGTCTGAACAAAAACCAATGGCCATACTCAGTTAACTTCTGCTCATCTAGAACCTAGATGAAGGGTATCAGGCTGAAAGAACTGAAGATATTTATGGTTTTAAAACAAGCTGTAGTAGGGAAGAAAGCAGCCCTCCAAGAGCATCCTACCCTGCTCTGCATTCTTAGGGAGTGAGGCCTTGAGGAGGTGCCTACAAGGCCCATGCTGCACTGAGAAAGGAGCCACAACTGCTGGTGCCAAGAACCTGACATGCTCTGTATTTGCAGAAAGTGCAGTGATCAAGGGTAGATGGGTTTTGGTTTTGTCTCCCTCGTGGGCAGAAGGGTGGGAGCTTACTAACTGCAGTACTTTGCTTGTCTTTCAGGTACAGGGACTACCGAGACCCTCCTCACTCGCCGGTGCCCTATGGCTACACACTGCAGTTCTGGCATGTCCTAGCAGCACGACTGGCTTTCATTATTGTATTTGAGGTCAGTGACCATTCCAGTGGAAAAGTCTATGTAACAAAAACACCAAAACAAAAGCAATTTCCCCTTGAAGCTTATTCACTGAGCTGTTCCATGATGCCAGCTGTCGAGTTTCTTGTGTTAGTTCTGCTGTTTGTATTGCACTTTATGGTCTCCTTTTTTCTGAACAGTCACGGGTATTTAGATTTTAACAAACAGGGGGACACTGCAATTTAAAAGTTATAATAGTGACAGGAAAAGAGGGGAAAGAAATGCTGTTTTTATTTAACTTCCAAATTTTGGTATTAGCACTCTGTTTAGGCTGAAAGATGTATGCAAACTAGCCAGTGAGTAAGGAGGAAAGGAACATGATGAGAAAGGATGAAATCTGAACAATTGAAAAATGAAGACAGCTTACGTTGCAATATTTCCACATTTAGCTTTTTTCTCTATTTTAAATACCATTCATCTCCATTACCATCACAAAGCTGATGATAAAAGAGAAAAAGACAAAGAGACTTCGGCAAAGTTCATAACATTAGTACTTACTGTCAATATCTCAGTAATCTTTAAAACAAACCAGAGAAAACCCAGCTTCATATGACTGCAATTCTTATTCTGATTTTGAAAAACAAAGGGAAGAGGGTAGGCTAATAAGCTGTGATACAGCTCATACAACCTGAATTTCATGAAGACAGAAACCAGGAGCTCAGCATCTCTCCAGCATGAGTAGTTCCAAAGCCTTTCACACTGAGAAGATAAACAGGGAATAAACAATAAAACTGACCACTCTTTCCTCAATCCACTCTCTGAAACCATATCAACAGGGCCTCCAACACAGATATGGAAGCTGTAATCACCATCAATTATTGGCATACTGTTCAGAAGCATATACTACGTGTCTGACTCATATTACTCTGCACATTCATTCTGTACTGAGCTCTCAAAGCACATCTTTAGATCACAGAACATTTGAGCTTTTAAGTGAAGGGGAAATATTTTCTAGATTATTTCTTGCCTGCTTGTCTTGTCAGCAGAAGTCTGAGGTCTGCAGAGGATTCCTGGTTATAGTTTTCAGCCCTTCCAATATGAAACAGAATATGGCATCACAGGCTGACATCTCTCCTCGTCCCATGCTGCTCTACGTAAAATAAGTCCAGTCGTATGGAGATCAGCAGTTCTGTGATCTCTGCCACATTTAGGGAAACACCAGGAGAAAGAAAGATCTGATTGCAGTCTGGTGGGCTTCATCTTGTCTTTGTTTCCTGAGCTGTCAGCGCTGAGAGCCAGGGAACTCCACTCAAAAGAACTATAAGAACAGCATTAGCAGGTCAGCCTAAGGAGTTTTAAGACCTGGCTTTTAAGGCTTGGCTTTTAGACACTGGTATATATGCCCATGGAGATCTTCAAAAGCCGCATGGACGTGGTCCTGGGCACCCTGCTCTGTGTGTTTCTGCATGAGCAGATGGTGGGACAAATCAGACCCCGAAGTCCCTTCCCACCTCAGCTGTTACGTGTAAGGGCAGCATGGAATAAGGACAAAAGTAATACAGTGAGATTCATCAGTCTTGAAGAAGGCTCAGTGCCCAGCCTAAATACTCAGCCTGTTGTGGAACAGATTTTTGATATGCCCAATGCTTTCATAAGAGAGCTGACCTTGCTTTGCCCCAACCAAAGCCATAGGCTGACTCACTGCTGTCTCTCTCAGTGGAGACAACTCTGTTTATTGACACTGCAAAATGCTTCCTTAACTATCTGTATGAAATAATAAAAGTAAGCGCAGCAGAAACTATACCTGTTCACTATGATTATTATTAATATATAATAATAATTAATATTATTATTGTTATCATTATACTAGAAGTATTCTGGTTGCCACGGTAGTTACAGTGGAACTCACACGGAGGTTCGGGGCAGGTTTTTTCACAAAATAACTACCACCTCAGCTGAGACACCCTTTTTGGCAATGAGGAAGTGGATGCAGTGATGTGTTGCTTTGTTGGCCTTCCTTAAGAATAAAAACAAAAGTACTTCCTATCAGTGTAAAAGACATTACTTATCTAGGTTAAACTGAGGGTTCAGCAACAATGCTGTGACTGAAGAAGCTTTTTAGTTTTTTGCTTTGTTTTGCTTTAAACTAGGCATACAGATAGTAATTATGCTTAAACATGAGGGACAAAGGATCACCTTATGTTTAATTGGGACGTTTAGTAAATGATAAGATGGCTTTAGATTAGAGATGCAGATTACAAGAAAAAGTGTTTTGTATTGCATGGGTGAGTTAGTTTCCAATACTGATACACAAGCTTTCCAGCAACAGGAAAATATTACACTACTTGATCCTCCTCCTGCAGAGCAATCTACTAATAACAGTCCCTGCCCAGACAAACTTACTGCAGAGCAGGACCTCAGGGGTTTGAACACACAGGTCATACAACAGTCCTGAGGCTTTGTTTGGACCCAGCGGTTCTTGACCTTCGGTGAAATACGTGCTCCACTGCCATGTAGTTCTTTGTTGGGGAAATCTTCACAATTTGGTTTCTTCAGATTTAGTAATACATTTAGTTCTAACGCAGCATCTTTGGAAGGAAAGTGATTTCAGGAGGTATGGAAATAACTTATTTTCTTCCCATGGTTTTCATTCTTCAATCATTTCTTCTTTTCACAGCACCTTGTCTTTTGCATAAAGCACCTGATTTCCTACTTAATCCCAGATCTCCCAAAAGATCTGAGAGATCGAATGAGGAGAGAGAAATATCTGATTCAGGAAATGATGTATGAAGCAGAATTAGAACGCCTGCAGAAAGAAAGGAAGGAAAGAAAGAAGAACGGAAAATCTTATCACAATGAGTGGCCATGATGGGGTGAGGAAGAAACTGCTTTAAAGAAGATATGAATTCTATTTAAAGAAAAAAAATCCTGGTTTTATGCTGTAGAGAGCACAGTGGAAGAGGAGTAGTCAGTGTTGTGTTCACTCAGCACTTGTGTACCCATATTTAAAATGGTGCATACTGTGCTAAGTCTTTTTAAATTAGGGGGTCTTACAAGTCTTCTCCAGAGCCAATATTGGCATGAGCAGAACAGACCAATGCGTTAAGTCTCCACACTATTTCCAGGCATTGCTTAAATTCAAGGCCTTGAGCTTCAAAGCAGCCATATATCTTACAGCACTTTACAGAACCTAGTGATCTCATGGCTCCTCATCATGGCTGAGCAGCTACTTCATAACCAGTGACTGCTCATTAGCAACATGACAGCGTGTGTCCACATGCATAGTCACCACATGCAGAACATGCATGGCAACAATGCCCACTCCCATGGTGGAATAAGCAGTACAAGCTAGCATCTACCATGAGTTAAGGTAACATATGGGGATTGTTTCCCTAACTTCAACAATACCTATCTGTGATCATGAGTCCAATCAAATGCTTTAACAATGCTGAAAAAATTACATATGAAGGTTGGCAGATAGTCAAGGACCTAAATGTGCCCAGAGGTGTCTAACTGTAGGGTCATTAATCTAGACACGTTATTGTGCATGGTTGGTAACATTTTACAGATCTGAACAGTGCCTTTTCAGCTGTAGGTCTGTCTGGTCTCTGAAGGAAACAAATCATGCTAGGACACCTCATCCAAAATTGTTCATATACTTGTATTGCAAGGCCACATCAAGGCCTCAGCAAGAGTGAGAATATATGATACACATAACAGAAGATGGTCTGTGTCTTAAAGACCTACCTGCCTAAGTAAATCAACAATAACAAAAAAAGAAACAATGGATGAACAAAGTCAGAAGAGCAAGAGAACACAGCCATCCATAATCTCTGCTCTTGTAACTTGTGCTTTCTTCCTCCTTCTATTGTCTGGAGCACGAGGAAACAAGTAGGCTTCACTATGAAATAGCTTGAAATCCTTCAGGCACAGCAATTCTACACAAGATGTAGATTTACCCAGAATGGGCCACTGACTGTATCTTTTTGCAAATTATTTAGCATTAAGCAATTAAAAGGTTTGCAGGTCATTAGCCCAAAATAGTGGAGTTGTAACTCTGAAGACTTCAGAAGTGGTGGACAGAGCAACATGAATTAAAGCACTAAGCATTGTGAATGCTCCATTGCCTTTTGCCTCAAAGTGATAATGCTGCAATTCTTGCACAGCATCAGCAGCCACAGCATGAAGAAGGAAGTTCAAAAGCCAAGACTGTGAGTAGACTGCAAGTAAAAGTATGTCTTAGTGAGGATACAGCTACACACACAATACTGGAGCTCACCAGTTCACTTAGCACCTTTTCTGAGTAACGGGAGCTTCAAAAACAGTATGCTTTTCTCAGAGCTATTAATGAACAATGACCTTGCTAGTTTAAAGGCATTTAACAGGAGGAAAATTCAGCATGTTGTTTCTACAAGTTCCTCTAGAAACCAATCAATAGAAGGGGTGTTGGACAGATCACACAGTGCAAGATCCTTTGTATGGGTGCCTCAAAGTCCGCTAGACATCAGGACCACTTATACCAAGACCACATGTTGTCAAATTAGATCTGTTTACTTTGTTCTCCTGCAAGGTAGAACTGTGCTATTTCTATGGGGAGGAAGGTTTTGATAAGAAGTAGTGTGGTTTGGTGGAAGAAAATGTTTGCACCCTGATCTCTGTAGCCACTGCCAGCCTAAGTTTTGCTTCCTTTCAGTAAGGAGCCTCCTCCAGTAGTGTTCCATCATCCTGCATGAAGAGAATAAATGGCAGAGGCTTCCACTATCGGGTGCTCCCGACCCAAGCCTGGAGTTCCCATGAGGCGATATAGCCATTGGAGGAGTTTCAGGGTGAATCTGTGCTCTAATGACTTGTTTCCAAAAGGAATGAGGAACACAACTGATGGTTCTGGGATGTATTCCTGCCTAGTAAGCAAGAAAGCTTGTTTGTTCATCTTTGCTTCAGCTTACAGCTGCTGTGGAAGCAGCCTATATGGGCAGTGAATAAATGGGAATGTTCTGTCTCAGTAAATAGGGGGTGATAGTTAGGTGATGTCATTCATTCTTTGATACATACATGCCAAATGGGTTAGTATTTACAATTCCTCACCTATGGATGTATATTACACTTGCAATCTGGATGCTCTCTGGCAGGATCACTGTGCAAAATCACATCCAGACCAAATTCAAATGAGCAATTGGATTAGACCGCGTACCCTCTGTTTTATATCTAGAACAAAACCCCACAAATGACTAGTTTAGAAATTGTTTGCTAGGTAGTAAAATGAGTTGTGAGTCGTACATAACATCCGTCTCACCCATATGAGTTGTGAATCTTTCCAAAATCCTCCAGTTCCCAGAACTGAATTGAAATAGAGTAGAATTTAAGCCGACTTCCACCCTGGAGGAATCGCAACAACATAGTGTGTCAAAACTAATAAAGTGCAGCAAAAACACAGTACAGAATAATTGTGTTTGGTACAAATTTTCAACACAGCTACACTGAATGAATTTTCATGACACTTCATAGCTAGAAGTTATGTCCTGTTCTGTCCAAACTGAGCACATGAGCTGCTGTTTACCAAGCTTGTACTGAGCATGATGCCAAAAGGGACTCTGACCTCCCTGGCAGATCCTGAGTACATTTCTGTCACTTAATGCTGACCAGTCAACACACTGACATTTCAGTCCTGCTGTTCTGCGGAATAGATTTCCCTTTAGTCCTTTAAAGCTTTATAGTAGAACACTCAATAAAGACAACTCCATTTTTAGTTACTTCATTATTTAGGAAAATATAATACCTTCAATAGGCTATATAATAATACATTGAATTTAGAACGGTCTGTAGATAGAAACTTTATGCCATTCTGTTCTTTCTGATCTGATGATGGATGGGTTTTGTTTAAAACTCCAGGTGACAGCCCTGTATATTGTTTACTTATTCCAGCTCCACAAGAGCACTACCTTCAAAGGAACGAGAAAAAATGCAACCTCAATGCATGCCACAGACATTTGCCATAGCAAGCAGGACAGCACACATCAAAGGATTTACTGTGAAATCATCTTGCAATCAGCATAGGATTATAGACCACTCTTGACAGCAAGCATGTACTTCGTGAGCAGTTACATACCAGTTTTTAAAACCAAGGAAAAAAATTGTATATTGGGACTGTTTTTCAGCCTGTTTGCTACGATTTTTGCATTCTGTCCCACATTGGTTTTACAAAGCTTAGAATAACAAATGTAAATGAACACCCTGGATACTTTGACAAATGAAAAAGCCTAGGTATAGAGCACCATCTGTGTTCAAGCCACCAAATACTACAACTGAAACCCTGTTTACAAATCTGTTCTTTATTTTAAATCTTTCTGAGGGAGTTATGTTATTTACCACAAATATAATATATATATATATATATAAAGTATATATAGAGATTGTTTATTTGTAAATAGAAAAAAATCTTATGGAGAAGAATGTCAGGTTTTCACACACTTATGTCAAAAAATCATCAACATAAAGCCATGTTTAATGCTTGAATAATGTGACGCGATAAACTTTAAAATAAATGGCGCATACAAAATATTTGCTGTTTGAGATCCATGCATTATTTTCTATTTACCTTATTTGTTCAGAAAGCAAACAGCCCAGCTGAGTGGACGCAAGTGTAAACTCAGACCAGAAGGAGTCAAGATCCACTACCACCTTCCCTCTGTGAATCTACATCATCAAATATTGTTCCTGTTGCCCTCTGTGTGTCATTTTTTAATCTTTCCACTTGTTTCTTCTCTCAACCCTGCCAGATGCTGTGTGTAACTTGGGCAGTGTGGAGTGCTCCCATTCCCATGGAATTAACGGGCATTGGCTAGCCTTCATTTCTTTGTTGGATGAGCTTTTAACTGGGAGAGATGAAGGATCATAGTGCAGGACCGTGATGGAGACACTGAGAATTATCCTGCTGTTTTTACACAGGCAAAGCCCTGGCTCTGTGTCCAGCTAGACAAGGACAGTCCATAGTCTCAGAGAAAACATTATTCAAAATCCATCGTTTTCATTAGTGATGCTAGTTAAAACAAAAAGCATACAGGAAAAAAAAAAAGTAAAGCAGAAGAGTCCCTTTTTAGTTCTGCAACAATCATGGGAGGTTAGATAATGAGAAAAAGGGCAGTTACCAGGGTCACCTGCAGAAAGAATGCTACCTCTAAACCTCTTAAAACAACGTATTTTCCCTAGTAAAAGCTCATCACAATGTTTTTGTGGGCCAAGAGTTACCATCTGGCCCAAGCTTTCACTTCATACCAAAATCTGAGGCTGATCAGAGACTGATCAGTGCTTAAAGAGTGACTTCAAGCAAAGACTTATGTGTTTTTCCATGTGAATTCAAAGTACTAAGAATAAACTCCATGACACTACATTATTTCTTAACTGTGATGGCTGGAAAGATTAGTCTTCACCCCATGAACAAAACAGGTAGAAGTCACAGGTCATCCAAGGCAGTTATCAACTACAATGCAAAACAAGGATCTCAACCCAGTGCGGTGCAACAAAGGGCTGTGCAGATCAGTCACCTTCCTGAGGATCACGGTCAGATGGGAGCGCAACATGTGGGCTGGGAGTGCTGCAGTCCTACCAGAAGGCACACCGGCCTCACTGCAGGGTTCTGTTCTGCCTGTTGCTTACTACATACCACTGAGCAGAGGCACACAGAGGGACATCAGTCCTCTCCACTTCGCGTTCTGGCTCTCTGCAGCTGAGTGGAGATAGCAGTACTTACTGTTGTTCAGATCCATGGGCCAAGAGTACCTCAGCAGATGAGTGGGAGATGAGGCGATGGCCTTTAGCTCTGCTCTGGATCTTGCAAGCCTGCATCTCAGGTGGCAAAAAGGAAGCCTGCCTTCATCATTTGCACTGCTTGACTGTTGGAGATGTGTTCCCGCTGGCAGCTCATGCAGGGTATATCTGGCCTGTACTCTGATAGGAGAGGCTTGCTCCCATTTTTTCCTCCTAAAGTTCACTGATCCCATATTATGCAGATCATCAAGTGCCCACTGTCAAGGGGCACAGAACAGGTTGGGGTAAGTGCTAAAGGGCCCAAATCAGCATAGGTAAACTAGTACCATCAAATCCCAACTAACAGCAGCTCAGTACCCAGCACAACTCAGTGTAACTTCTTGAAAGAAACAGTCAAACACAGTCAGTGTTTGATTTGTGTCTCAAGTATGACCTTTTTATGTGTCACTGCTTGGCTTTCCTGCAATCATTTTTATTTACCAGCCTGATGCTGCAGCAGGGTTTTAAACTCCCATCAACAGCTGTAGCACAGTACAAAACCAACACAGCTGGTCAAAGAGCCTGTTCCCTGCTGTACAAGAAAGCGTGTAGGACAAGGAATCTACAGGGTTTTCACCGTCACAAACCAGAAGTAATGTAAGGACAAGTATGCTGTTCAGCTCCTCTCAGCAGTGCAGCCAGAGGATGAGCTATCCCATGCCCTGCAGCCATGAAAAGACTTCATCAAACTCCAGCCTTTGCAATCCCTTCCCCTCCCAGGGACAGAATAGCAGACCCTGCCCTCTTAACAAAACATGCTCTAGCCTGATCTGGGCCAACCTTGCAAGCAAAACCTTGGAATGACAACAGGGACTGCAAGAACACAAGTTTCAGCTCACGGCTCCACAGATAACAGCAACTGCAGGTGCAGCATTCTCTCTATTTCAATACAGCAAAGAGGGTCCTCTTCCTGCATTAACACCTTTGCTACAATACACCCAGCTCAGTGCAAGAGCAGTCATGGGCCAGCATATGGCTCTGCTACATGGCACAGCATGAAGAGCCCAGGTTGCTCACTTCATCACGAGGGCCAGCTCTGTTGGAGCAAGATGGGGCTGAAGAGTGAGGTAGGGAGTAAAGGGATGGGTATTACTGATGCTTATTTTTACCCATCTCCAAAGACAGTTTTGTAGCATTCAACAGTGAGCACACATGAGGAGATGCAGGTATCCAAAGAATGAGACTAATGAAAGCAAACATATGACAGAACCAGCAAAATGAATATGCTCTCAGGATCAGTTCTACAAAGCAACTAGAGGGGGTTAAGTGCATCTCCTGCACTAGAAAGAAGATCCACTATTTCCCACAATCTGACAAGATCCCACAGTACTGATCACTTCACTCTATCAATGCCTTAAAAGAAAAAACTAAAAAATAAAAGCCCACAGAGTCATATCTGCGGAACAGTGCTCTTACCAAATAAAACATTTACTCCGAGAGTGAAAATAAAAGATGGTATTTTCCAGGAGGTTCGAAAATATCGGGCAAATATTCCACACTGATACATTGCCTTAAGCCCTGTCACCAAGATCCAGAGTGTGAGAGAGACAACAAGAGCAGGAAAGACCTGATTCCATTACTGACTAATGTCAAAGTTGTGCACAGGTGACAGCACCATGAAGCTCAGCAGACTCTGCCGATGACCCTGTCAGGGCTGGTAACTGACCCGGCATAGGAGTGTCAGCAGTGCTTTACAAGAACAAAACTGTCCTCAAGGGCTGACATGGCCCCGTGTCATATATGAAGGCCATTGGCTTTGTTCTTATCACTTGCTTCATCCATTTCGATGTGGCTGAAAGCAGGGTTGTCAGTTCCTTCAGCTGACATTGTAGATGTTTTCCAGTTCAACACAACCACTTTCTCAGTCTAAAAAAAAGAAAAGGAGATAAAAGCCATGTTGTGAAGTGGAAGAAACAGTCTTCCTCTCTTTGACCTGCAGGCAAGCAGAGCCAGGCCTGACTTACAGAAAGCCTTGCATGAAAATATACTGATTGCTGACAGATTGTTGTTACTCATTGAAATAGCTGGTGTTTTTCTAGGGGCATGGAAAGTTTCTTATTGCATAATGTGCGAGTTGTGCAAAATGTTCTCATCACATAAAATGTTCTTGTCCTGCAAAGTGTTCAAAGCATTTCTGGTTGTGCAAAGTTTTAATTGTTGTTTTCACATCTAGAGATCTGTCACCACCAGCCCCCTGAGCTGTTGGCTCCCAACCCTCAGTCCTTGCCCCATCTTTGACAGGAAAAGCAACTTAACATTCACCATTACTTCAATGTTCCATCTTCACTAAACTCAATGAGATGTTAAGCTCTTCATGTGCAGGAAGTTGCTCAGCTGCCCCCCATTTATTCCCAGCAATTAACTTCCTGCACAAGCTGTGATGATAGCTTCTTCCTACCCAGCTGTACTACCAGGACAACGCTTGCTTCTGACTCCAGGCAGAAACTTGTATGGCAGTGGACATTGGCTTCCATCTGTTTGGTGAGATTTTCTTTACAAAAAGCTTTAGAGATTAAATTCCCAGATGGTGAAAACAGATATTGGTGCATTAAGGACTGAGTGACAACACCTGGATAGCTGCTATCCAGCCGTCACATAGGTGAACAGCATGAAGTTCTGTAAAAAGCCCTCCCCTTCTCTGTTGGTCATACACAGAAGCTACAGTACAGGAGGTCATGCTAAGAGGAGTTATTGTCTTTGGGGAGAAACATTTTGCACACTGGACCATCTCAAAGACATAGTCAATATGATTGCAATGCACTACAGCACTCAAAATGCACTGAACAAAGCTGGGCTGGCATGTTCAGCATCCTGATGGCCCTAAAGGAGAGGTTGGCTTTGTTGATTTTAATAAACAGATTTCTCTTACACTCTCGTTTCTAAGGGACTTTATTTCCATTCTACTTAATAATTTCTCTTATTCTCCCTATGTCTTAGGGAGACTGAACAGGACATAGCCACACTATCTAGAAATGAAATGCTTTCTCTCAAACAGTAACTGATGTTGTAGAAAAAGAAAGGGAGGGAGGGAGGGAGGGAGAGAGGAAGAAGAATCCCAGAACTGAACTCAGAAATCACATTTACAAAGGAAGTTTTGCTGAATCCAACACGTGCCTTGGTTCAGCTTCCAAGGGACTAGTGAGGACTCTTTTTTGTCAGAAACCTGAGAACAACTGTCCCTTGTCTCAGCTGCTGCTCTGTTGCTATGAAGTCAAGCTGTGGCCAAACACAGCTTTGCTGCCTGTGCCACCCTACGCTCTGCTGCTGCCTTAAAGAATCGAATGCAATTCATCCTGGTGGGAAAAGATTGCCTTTGCTCCCAAGAGCAGAGATTGCTTTAAACCAGAGGATGCGTAACTATACTTACTGTGTCAGATTTAGAGCAGGAGAAGTTGGACAGGAAATCTTCTTTGGTCAGCAGGAATTTACGGTCGGTGTTCTGCTTCAGTCCTCCTGCAAAATAGGAAGGTTTCAATCAGCCATGTTTCCACATGTATGTCACAACCTAGCTCTGGGCACCAAGCCAGGACAGTCATGCAGCAAAAGCCATCAAGCAGTCACAGACTAGATGTTACATTCCTTAGGAATCATTCCTTTACAACGTGTCCCCCTGTATCTCTCAAAATACAAAATTATCCTTGGGATCTACTTGAAATTTCTCAGTCCTTTTTCACAGTTTTCTAGATTCTCCCCAGGTTTCTGTTTGAAAAATATGTAAAATGCTGAGACAGCCATCTAAAGGGGAGGGGGTGTTAATGGGATGTTTGGGTACTTTTAGGGCATGGAAGATGAACTACTCTTGTGTAGAAATGTGTGTGGGAAAGAAAGGAGATGTAGATGCTGGGAATTAGCTTTGTCACCCAAGGTTCAGATAGGTGATGCTGAGGTGGTTCTCTGAAGTTTCTGTTTCTTGGACTGAGGATTTCTCATCTGGACTTGCTGAGTTTTTCAGATTTTGCTCTTCATTTTATGGCCCTATGGAGAAGCTTTCAGTGCAGTGACTACAGTGACCTGATCCCAAGGTATTAAAAAGTGAAGTTTGACTACAAGCATCACTGTTAGAGCTCAACCTTGCCTTTTGTAGAGAGCAGCATGTCACTGAGGGAAGTAAAGACAGGATTTAGAAGAAGAGGGAAGAAGAAAGAGTAGCAAACACTCTAGAAGTTTGCTAATGAAAGAAAACAGTAGACATGTATCTTGCACTTGCAAGTTAGAAGACATGAGGAAAGTAGTGGACCAATCAATCTGCTGGGTTGGGAGTTTTGTGGTCCTGACAAAAAATAAAGAGAACTCATCTTTGAAGTAGTTGTAGGTCAGGCTAATAGGTTTGAAAACCAACAGCATCAAAGTCTGATGAGTGCTATAGCAAGAATCTGGCCATGTATACTGAAGAAAGCCACGAGAGCAGCTGCTTTTGTGCTATTTCTGCCATGCACAGTGCAGTAGACAAGTGCAGTTTGTATTTCATCTAGATGGAAGAGCAGAGAGTTCACAGGCTGAACTGATGTCCCTGCTCTCACTTGTTGCTTTTGCACCTTTCATAAATAGTATTGAGCAACTGAGAAAGAAAGCCATGCATGGTCTCTGAATGTGTCTGGGAAATGTGGTGAAATGCATGCACTGCACAGGTGCAGACAAAAGCTGCTGAGTGCTCTGAACTCACTCAAAGTAAAACTGCTTTTGTTCTCTAGAAGAAGGACGGGTGCATCTCCTTGCCTTGAGTTCCTTTCATGTTCAGGGACAACCCTTCAATCTCAGCACCTGCTGAGATCTAATGAAACAGGAAAGGCAGATGGGATTTTTGTCCCTCAGGTTAAAAAACTGCTGAAACTTCATTCTCCTTAGAACTCTGAAGTAATCTTTGCTGTGATTAGAGATCAAGCACAGGATGCAGAAGGGCTAAGGGGAGGAAATGAGAGTTAGGATAGGAACCTTTGTACAACAGAAGAGAATATCCTGCATAGGAAAGGATTCATAAGAACCATCAAGTTTTAACTTAAGTCTCCACAGAGGACCGCCCAAAATTCAAATCTTATGTCTGAGACCATTGTCCAAATGCTTCTTGAATTCTGTCAGCTTGGGGCTATGACCACTACCCTACAAAATCTATTCCAAGGCCCAATGACCCTCTGGTGAAGAACTTTTCCTAATTCTCAGACTTTGCGATAGGGTCCCTGGCTCTTTGGAAATGACAGTTCTCTTTCTGGTCATTGTGGTTTGAAAAAACTCTGAGACTTACATTCAACCTCAGCTGTAGAACCAGTACCTGTTAGGAGGCTGATAATCATTCCCACAGCTATAGTGGTAAGTGTCCCAAGAGTGCTGAAGTAGAGATAGGACAAGGAATACCAGTGGTCTGCCAGGACTGGCCTGAAAAAGAGCAGGAAAAGAGTTAATCTCTGCTTTCCTTTTCAAGGTAACTTGAAAATGTTGACTGTGTCCATAAAGTATATAAATACAGAGCTATTTTCTGAATCAAGTGAGCCAGTATTCTTGAATTATTTCAATACAATTAAATGTGCATTGCGAATCAGTCATAAAATTCTCAGAAAATGTGCCTTTGTAGAGGAGACTGGTCAGTGCATGGAACTGAGCAGGTAAAACAGGACTGTCCTGTTGCAGTTAGGAATCTAGTGCAGAGTTGAGCACTCCAGCTACCCAGAGAAAGGGATAACATCTTCAAAAGGGGCTGCATTATTTATAGAAAAAATACATAGTAGGACATCAGCCATGTGCAGCTCAACCAGTCCAACCATTCACCCATCACCGATAGCTCTCAATAAACCATGTCCCTCAACACAAAGTCAGTGGGGCAGTTCTCACACCTTGGGTTCCATTTTGCTTTGGTCTCCTTCAGAAATGTGCTCTGTTGCTTCCCTACAGCCATGGGTGATGCTGGAGGTCTTGTGTGAGAGGTGCAGTGGATGCTGGGCACCTGTGTGTGCACCAGGGTGTCTGTCACTGACTGTATGGTGCTCTTAAATATAACAGTTGGGAATACTTAGAAATGTGTTCAGCTCCTGTACCAGCTGTTTTCTGCATTATCATTTATATCTACTGTATTTAATGGTGGGTGTCCAAAGGCAGATATACGACAATTGCAGGGGGAAGAAAAACCCTTACATTTTTCCCATTATACCAATGCTCTCTTTTGAAGCAACACAAATGTGAGGCAGATGTTCATGTTGCTTCAAACCAAACATATGCTGTAGTGACTGTACATGAGGAACTTCCATACCTTTCTGCAGCCTGTGTGCTGAAGATTGTTGTTAATGGGTTTTCTGTCGATGTAGTCAAGTTGCTTGAGATGGATATATTACAGCCTGCAGTTGAGAGCGGGAGAGGCATAGTCCTCTCTGGGAGGGGAGGATAAATCTGAGAACCAATTCCAACCCAAAGTGAAATAACAAAGCCAGTGATGAGACCCACAAATGCACCCTGCAAAAGAGAAAATGAAACTCGGGCTTGCAAGGAAAGCAAAAGTACACTGAAAACAATGACAAAAATTAGGTAAGAAACACTTGAACTGAGGGCTCCATAAGAAAAATAAAATGTACAGCTGGGGAAAACTGTTAAAATGCAAAGGTTAGTGATTAGCAAATCTTACTAAATAACAGTCTTCCTCCATCCATCTGTATGACCGATGGATCATACTCCTAAAGTTGGTCAAATAAATTTTTGATGGATTAACTTCTTCCTCTTGAAGTGCTGATTTTTTTATACCAAAGCACCCTAGTAGAGCAACCCAATTCAGATTGCCTTTTAAAAGCCTGTTTATCACCTTGGACTTCTGGATGAGTATTCAAGACTCCCTGCCCTCAAGGCCATCTCGTGCATTGGGTTCTTCATCCTACCCAAGAGGCCATTCCCCCAGCTGCCCACATTGGGGAAGAAAAGGGTAAAGATCAACATAGAAAGTATCAAAGAAATCTCCTTGTTGCCCAACAAAAATTTATTGGGAAAGAAAGGAGACAAAATTATTAATGGATTTTGGTCCACAGAGCTTTCACAGAATCACGGAATTGTAGGGGTTGGAAGGGGCCTCTAGAGATCATCTAGCCCAACCCCCCTGCCAAAGCAGCTCCCTAGCCCAGGCTGCACAGGTAGGCACCTAGACAGGCCTTGAATGTTTCCAGAGAAGGAGACTCCACCACCTCTCTGCAGCCTGTGCCAGTGCTCCATCACCCGCACTGTGAAGAAAAGCCCATGCACATCTGTGCGGAACTTCCTATGTACCTATTTCTACTTACAATTCCATTTGCAAAGGAGCAGAGGATTCCCAAGGCAAACAGTCCTAAAAGGGGACCGCCAACCATGCCAAAAATGCTGAGTGCTGCCTGTGGAAGGAAGAGAGTCTATCAAGCATTGTGCTGGAAAAGTTAAAGACACAAATAGGAAAAGAAGATGAGAAGGGAACTAAGAGATTTTAATTAGTGTTTTCTCAGCTGCTGATAATTTGTATAGGGACATGGGTGCTTAGAGCAGAGGCTGAAGCTGTTTGAGCCAGTACCCAACAAAGAATAAAAGCTAATCTTATAATGATATCCAGCAATTATTTTCTTACACAGTTCATTCTAGATTATTTGGCACGGACATGGAAAAAGCAGCCTGACACTCACCTGCAGCAAAGCACCCAGGAGAGATGCCAGTGCAGCCATAGCAATGCAGACTCCTCCATAAAATAGGCCTGTGTGGGAAAGGAAAATCATGAGTGCACCATTTCGATCCACTGATGGAAATGGTTCCCTCTCACCCAGGAAGCCCTGACATCACAACAAACCCACTACCATCTGATTTTGTTGTTCGTTTGAGTTTTCTTTCCTAAGAGAGCCCATATTGGCCAAAGGACCTAGTTACTCTTTACACTAAGAGGAGACCATGTGAAAAGTGACAAAATGCTCTTCCTGTGCATGACTAAAGATTAGTTAAGCACCTGATCCTAGATGGCACATGTATAGTTTAGCCATAGCAGCAATCTCTTGCGTATTGTTCACATTTCTCAGGTAATCTCTTGTGTTGTCGTCATTATTTTGAATAACTGATTTTGCATCTCAGCCTAAAGCCCTTGGAGCAAGAAAGTAAATGATGTCAGATTATGGGAACTGGCAGAGTGACAGAGAACATCCTGGAATACCAGGATATAGTGTCTCTTGCCAGAACCCATAACACTGGCTCATTTGTGCTCTACACCTTCACCTCTATTGAGTTTCACAGTCTGAGTGACAAACAATAGGTTAATCCCACCATTGTATGTGATAGCTCAGGCAACTCAGGACAATACTACAGCATCAACAATTTCAGCATAAACACTGCTCTCAATAACATTTAAGAAGCTGCTGTCAGGTGAAAACATTTCATATTTTTCACCTGCCACTAGTCCACTGTGCTCAGTGTTAAGGGCTGGGACTGCCATTTTTCATGCCTATTAAGCATGCTGCTTTGGGCTGCAACAGCAGCTGGTATCAGGTTGTACAACCAGCAGAGATGGAAAGTGCAGGTCAGAGATAGAAACCATCTGCTCAGCCCAGTTTTGACCCTCATCTTTGAGGAGGGTCATGGAACATAGGAGCTCAACAGGCTGCAGGTCCATGGGTATGTTGGGGAAGACACAAAGTTGCTCACTCTCTGGAGTGCTGTAGTTCACATATCGTTCTGTTCACAAGGTTTATTACAAAATTGTTTCTTATGCTTCTAATTTTTGACAGAGAAATTAAAATATCTCCTATTTTAATCCAAGACTTTTGGTTCTCTACAGCTGCAGGGCAGTACTCACTTGATAAAGCAAAAGTGAAAATTTTTAGACATACTCATCCCCATGGATATCCATGACAGCTTCTTTTCAGAGAGGGATCTGAAGTACGGCCTAACAAGGTCTTCAACAGTCACAGCAGCCAGAGCATTGATGCTGGAGGACACAGTACTGCAGAACACAAGATACATGTATATATTTTTTATCTTAGATGCTGAAAACGTAGATAACAGATGAGTTAATGGCAGAGAGAAACTGTTACTGTCTGGAATGGTGTCAGAAAACAAATGCAGCTGCTGTGTTGGTTGAAATGACTTATTGCTGTCGGTGATGCAGTTGATAGTTTACAAAAATCATTTCAAATAATTGCTCTTAGTGAAAACGAGGCAATTCTTAATGAAAAGATGGGGTTGGAGAAGTCAGTTAAATGAAGTATACGTTACATGTGGCTGTGCTGTAAGCATTACTGTGGCACCATACATTATTTACACCAAGTATTATTGTTAGCACCATACAACGCTAGCTGTTTCCTCTCACTGTAAGTAGGTGACTCCAAACAGTTCTGAGTTTTAGGACACCAGAAAATAGGTGCTGAAAACTACAGATTTGTAAGCTGCAGCATCAGTTCCTAGTGCTTTTCTTAAAGATTAAAGAAATGAAATGCAATTAAAGCACAGTTTCAGTATAAATGCAATTTTAGGTTTAACAAACTTTTGAAAAGAGAGTAAATTCTAAATTGTTAACTTACCTTAATGTCCCACTGTAGGCACTAGCCACAAAAAGCCCTGGTACCCCTGGAAAATCCCTGAGAATATCCAGCACAAGGTAGGGCATTAACTAAAAAAAAATAATAACTGAGAGTGTACAAACTTATTATGTTGTCATAATTTTTCTTTTTTTTTTTTTTCTGTATTTCTTTTTCATTAGAACCTTCTCAGTGACATTCTGCTCAGCTCTTCTAATTTGGAATGTCCCACTATGCAATATTTCTTGGTTTTCTACAGAAAAAAAATTGATTTTTAAAACATCTACATGGAATACCAGCTAGGTTTAGACAACCTAGCAGAGGTGAGCACAGAGCTGCTGTCAGGCTTTCTTCCCAGGAGATGACTGCAGAGGCGGGTGGCACTGAGCAGCAGGTAGTTTGCACTGTACATCACTCTGTCAGGTTTGGGTGCCACTATTTGTTGACCATTGCAAGGTCTAGGAGCTGGGAAAAGATACAGATGGTAAGATTTTTTCCCTGTGATCCATTTGTTTTCACCAATAAGTTTTTTTTTTTTGGTATCTTACTTTCAGGCTCCATCAAAATTATTCAACTCACAGCCTTCAGGTATCCACCTTGGCTTTTCATATTTCATTCTGCTGTTTAAGACTAAGCAGTCCTGCCTCCAATACTCCATTATCTCTGCTCTTCTGGACACTCAGCTATTGTCCACGGGTATTTGACCATAGCACAAACTGTAGCACTGTGAGAGCCAAGGGGATGCTGGCATTGGATGGTCTTAAAGGCAGGTGTGCTGTTTTCTCCAGTGTTTCCTCCTGCCACAGTCTGAGCTTAATCCCTGTGTTACAGATTCACACTGTATGGACTTGGGCATATCCTCATAACCATCCCCTAGCTCTTGAACCCCCCTCTACACAGTTGCACATGCTCAATAGCTGCTTTTTCATCACCATCTTCAGTTGCACGTGCTCAGTGGCTGCTCCTTCATCACCATCCCCAAGGGGAAAGCTGCTCCTTCTTCCGCAGTGAGATATGGGGCTGTACCTGGTCGAGTGCCGACACCTGCTCTGCCGTCCACGGGTCACAGTCCTTGTAGATGGAGTACAGGGCCAGCCCACAGAACATTGCGCAGACCAAGATCGCCCAGAGGCCCACCAGGTTGATGTAGAGGGACCTGCACCAACATTCATAGAGAAGCCATGTTGGAGCTAGACGTCCCACCATGCTGCAATTAACGCACTGGACCGTCAGCCCCTCCCAAGCAGAGCCAACAAGCACCACGCTAGCACTGAGGAGACATAGTGTTCAGTGGCTGCCAAGCTGAAAGGGAGCCACGAGCAATTCTGACACAGGCTCACATTTCTAAAAACACAAATTACATTTTGTTTGTGGTACCAGTTCATGCCCTCTGACAAGGCCTACTCCATAGATGATGGGAGCAATACAGCAAGCCGTGCATTTCATTATGTGCACAAGATTTACATTACAGCCAGCTGTCAAGAAAACATGCTTATCCCCTCCCACACCCCTTAGTAGCAATAAACCTCAGATAGATTTGCAAGGCAAGGTGTCACAGATCAAAGTGTGGTGTACCTTTAATCAGCAACAGCACTCCCTTGCCTCTGGAGCTGCACTACCACGCTTACACAATGCTGGAATTATGCCCATAAATCAATAAATTCACCTTTTTTTCCTGGCAAAGTCTCCGTGGAATGGCACAATGAGGCAGGTGCTCCCTCGAACTGAGACCTGCTTTGGAGCCACTTCCACATATCAAGGGGTCACCACCAACCCCAGAGCTCCTCCCTTAGCAGCCTGGATCCTGAAGCACGCAAGGAACCCCATCTTGTCCCCATATTCTGAGAGGACAGATGACCCAGAGAACAAAACTGTGGTCATCACATAACGCTGCTTTTGCAACACACAACAGGCAACCTCTTCCCACTGTGGACACAAATCCTCCCCACATTTCCTGCCCCAAGGGAGGGCTTCTTTATTCTATCTAACTATCCAATCTCAAATGGTTCTCAACTCTTCATGACTCCTGAATCACAAAGTTCTTCACACTGCGGCTCACCTTTGGTGGTCGTTTCAATTAAACACACCCAGAGGGAGCCTGGCCTTGAAAAACAGTGTTTCCTTCTAGCTGTTGCCTCCTGGCTATTTGTGTACATATGGTGATTTAACTGCTGACAGATCACATATGGTGCACATGTACTAACTAAGACCTTTGCTGGGTGGATCCCTGGAGGATCTTTGGTATCTGTGCAAACTTTTCCATGTCTGCACTGTTTCACAGGGCCTTTTAGTGCCATTAAGGCCCAAGAAGGCAAAGAGCATCAGCCTTTGGACTACTCCAGAGGATCATAAGGATGAATGAACTAAACTTATCTTTATAGGTCTTGTTAGGCATTGAAATGCATATTCTTATATAGGTTGCTTTTATAGGTTAACTGGATGCGATTGCCATTTTATGTCATAGAAAAATGACTGGTAAGCACAATGTAAAGTGTTAAAAAAGACTTTGGTAAATAAAGACTGACTGGGTAACAAAGGAGAGAAAACTCTGCATTTATGTTTCATATTTGAAATTAGCATTGATTTAAATACAGCTCTAGCAGCACTTTAAATTTATTTCCAGGCTAAGCTAGTGAAAATGAAGTAATCTCCTCCTTACAGATGCTTATACATTGATTAAGTCTTGCATAAATTCAGCCAAAGTTGTTCCTACATTGGTATAATATACATTGAAAGGCACACAGAAGCTGACATAGCACAAAGAGTAACCAATGAGTTAAATCAATCCAAATCTTTTCAAAAGATGCAATAGTAGTATTAGTCTAAAGCCTCTAGCAGAAATTAGAAAGTTGAAGGAAACACACAGAAGCAAAAGAAATTGTTTGCATTCAACAATTTTAGTTTTAAACTGTGTCAGTGTTTGACAGTGAAAACGAAACTGCTTTTTCTCTTATGTACATCCCTTAGCTCATGGTACACCCTGTGACTTAAGCACTGGGGTGTAATAATTGCAGCACTATTGGAGGACATGTTCCCATTAATTCTGGATGAGTAACATAAGGTAGAGTTTGGGTGAAGTAGGCACTGTGACTGTGCAGGCCTTATTTTTAGTTGGTTGTTTCAGTCTGTCTCTAGGAAACATGCCAGCCAATGACCCTGAAAGGAAAGTAGAGAAGAACATGCTAGGAGTCCATATTTTTCTGAAGGTGTAGATCTCCTGCTTGAGTGCCTAGTACTGTTCACCTTCAAGCACTATGTTTGATTTGCCTAGTTACTGTTTGAGGATGACAGCATGTGTTCACATCTATTAGTATGTTTCTTGAATGGAGTGAACTCCTTTCCCATAGTCTGAGAAAATTTCCTACTCTTGTGCCATTCTTCAAGGCCTTCCTATAATCCACAAGTTGGGAACTGTGAAGGAATTATTTTCTCAGTTCTGTTTTATTATTAAATAAAGCCTTAGATAAAATGACATGGAGGAGAAAAGCCTTATTATTTTGACCCAATGACACTTCTCTGTACTAGTTTAATGGTGGTAAGAGGTGTAGCCACCAATATGACTTGGCAAATGTGTTTAACTACCTAAGCGAATGAACTAGATAGTCATCACAGAATGATAATGTTAACAATTGTAACAAACTGCAGCCATTACACAAAAAGATTTCACCATGCAAGGAAAACACCAGGAGGCACAAGCAAGGTGTCATGGAGTTCAACTGCCCATCCCAGCAGGAGAGACATCCATCAATTAAGGCTCTGCCATCACTAATATAGTATGAGCTAGAGAATTATAGAATCATTTAGGTTGGAAAAGACTTTCAAGATCAAGTCCCACCAACTACACCTGAAGTTTATATTCATAATTCTTGAATCCCATCCAAAACCCTCCAGAACCAGACAGCCTCCAATCCTACTCAAAGACACTGCAAGGACCCAGAAAATCTGCCCAGCAGCTGCTGTGGTACTACACTCCCCTTGGTCACATTCTGCTTCTGGGACACCCTCGAAGTGTCCCCCATCACAGAGTGTACAGAGGGGGCAAGAGAGTAGTGTAGCCCTAAGTGGAATAGGTGCTTGGGAAGGAGCTCAGGCATGATGTATGCAGCTGTTCTCCTATTGGCAATCATGCCAGGTGGCACTGATTTTGTGGGATGCACTTCTTGCCCCTGCAGCGCCAAGAACCTACACAGGACCCAGCTATAGTCCAGAAACTGCAGGGAAGCCAGGTAGTGTGCTGGGATGTGGCACTGTGTGCTGGAGATGTGATTGATGACAAGCTGTTTTCATTCCTGTTTTCAGTGTAAATCACTGAAAAGTGCATTTCCATTATTGCCAAAGCTAAAATACTTTAGTTCCAAACTTTAATATGATTTTTGTGACCGTTCTGCTGACTATATAAAGTGAAAATCCTCGTAAACTCCTTCTCCACTGCATATCACTGTGTTATGGAATTTAGTGACTATAGTTAATGATATGTGTGTATATATCTTTCCTATAAATAGACTTTATTTGCTTGGTAATAGCTTTTAAATATTGAGTTGTGAACTATGGGAACGACACTAAAGATAAAAATAAGATAACGAAGTTAGTAAATATACTCTGTTCTAGAGTAAAGGCTGATCAGAAATATTTAAACTCAAGGAAAACAGAACTCACTGCCAGTCTCCATAACGAATTCCTATAGGAAAAGTCTTGACAATCATGAAACCAAAATACATGATTCTTCAGCAATTTTATCACTGAATAAAGCATTTCTGTATTTTCTCATGTTTACACTCATTGGTACTGAAAATATTTTTAGCCTTTACTTAGGTAAAATACCCCCCACTTTGGTTTAGCTTGGAAAAGTAGTGATTCAAGATGTTGTCTTGATAAGACTACAGCACAATTAAGTACTACATAACTTGGTCTTTAGGTTGCATACAAACTTAATGTAGTTATTGGTATGCAAGAATACTGGCAGAGTGAAACAATCCAGCGGGAAGATCAATGTCACAATCACCTATATGTAATTAAAATATCAGCATTTACTATGCCAATTTGTCTTCTACCTGGCCCACAAAGCAGAAAGCAAAAGCTGTTACCATTCACAAATAGGTTTTATACAGACAAAAAAAAAAAATTAATCTCCATTACAAAGAACAGTCATTGCTAAATTCAGACATCAGGAGTTACTGTAGGCAGACTTACATTTTTGCATGAAACCTGGTTTTGCATGCAATGTATCTCTGTACTTGGGACTGGTTGACACCATAAATGCCAGTCCATGTGAAGGTCCCACCTATAATAATCGTCCAGAAGGTGTGCCTTTGCAAAGGATTGGGATTAAAGCTACATTGAGAGGGAGAAACAGAGAAAACACTCAGCATATGAAAATCTTCTCATTATCAACTGACCTTAATGGCGAGGAGAAAAATTTCCTCTTACTTATTCTAATATAAATTCAATTAATTAGTCCAGATTTTGAATATTCAGATATTCCAACTTTACATGAAATCCCGGAAAGCGAATTTTAAACTCAGAGTAGAAATCCTGACTCACTGAAACACTGACCTGCTCAAAGGTGAATTCAAACTAACTTATTTGCCTATAAATTACAGTAATAATTAAAGCCCTATGATGCCTGTGACTGTTGTGATGAAATGAAGTTCCAGTAGAATGTCTAATATGCCTGCTTATCTAGAGAGACCTGAGTCTAACACCAATACAAAGGTGTGTTTGCACACCCAGCCCTTGTGGACAGAGCCTCTATAAAAAATGTTGCTGATTTAGCTCTAAGTGAAGAGTAGATTTTAAATGGAATATATTTATAAATGACATTCAAAATAGAGCAATAGATTACAATTATCTCAGTGAACAACATTATATTACTTCAGCTATTACATGCCTTTATTCCTTCTCTTTTTCTATTTGAATTCTATGATGGGAGAAAAACCAATGCTGTGTAACTTCTGCATATTAGCCAAACTGACTGAAAAATCATCACTCACAGGAAGAAAAAATATATCCTCCAATGAATTATTATTTACTGAAGAACCTGGTGAAGAATTCCATAGAATTACGTGATAAATATTATGAACCAACAGACAAAAGGACAATAGGTCATACTTGTCACCTTAAACTTCTATTATTAATAGCAGCAGCTGAAGTTTCTCAGCAGAATCACCTATTTACCAAAAAAACAATAAAGTTTTTTCTTTTCTTTTTCTTTTTTTTTTAACTTAAGGAATCTTCTGATTCAGCATTGTCGGAAATGAATATTCCTAACCTTGCAAAACTATATTTTTAGTCTATGATTAGTTACAGTAACGGAGGGTACAATGCCATCAGGATTACTTCTAATTTTCATTTTAGGGAAAGAAAAATGTTTCCCCTTTTCAGATTAGGTAACAGCTGTTATTTTTTCAGTGACTTTGGTTCAGTAGCCGAAGTGCTAAATCATTCATTTTCAAACTGTAATTACAAATACGACTGTCCTCTACTATTCACCATTCACTTTCAGTGGAATCCAAAATGCATCCTTACAACATGGATTTGAGAATGTGAAAAATTTTTCTCTTGACAGGATTTCACAGAGTTAATCCTACAAAATATTCTCCAAACTAGGTAAGCCTGTTTAAATATCTGTAAAATTTTGGTCCCAACTCCCCACCTTCAGTAGCAATTTCATTTCACATTTATCAAGAAAAAAGTACATCATCTGCAAGTACAGACTCACTCCCAGAAGTTTAATCTTCCTCCATAGTAGGAATCATTTAAAATGCGTCCAATTCCCTCCTGGACTACCACAGCTCGTATAATCACAGACGAGAAGCCAGCGACCATGATTCCAACCTGGAAAACATCTGTCCACACCACTGCTTTCAAACCGCCCTGTGTGAGGAACAGCATATATCAGGTACAACAGGGCAGCCATGTTCTTGGCATATGCTCACATTCAGCTAGGAGAAACTTTACTATATGGATTATGCAGAACTGACTGATTCTATCTTAGTACTTAATAGAAATAATTCTTTATTGGCACGTTTTGGGCCTGCATCCTGCAACCTGTTCAGGACCTTCTGTGAGGTGCACTACAATGTACTGTGGCCACAGACATATAGAGTATCTCATTCATCACATCCCCAGTTCAGAAATTCAATAGAATCATAGAATCACAGAATCATTACAGTTGGAAAAGAACACTAAGATCATGTACTACAATCATCATCCCCACCATGTCCTCAGTGCCACATCCACACTGAAAACCTCCAGGGATGGTGACTCCACCACCCCTCTGGACAACCTTTTCTAGTGCCTTATCACTCTTCCTGAAAAGAAATTTTTCCTCATATCCAACCTGAACCTCTGCTGGTGGAACTTAAAGCCATTAACTCTTGTCCTGTCACTAGCTACCTGTATCAAAAGGTAAGCAGGCAGACCATGCTCATCTTACGTTTACAGTATCCCTAACTCCAGAAGGCATGCTATTCGTGCAAATTAAAATAAACACTATTTAATCAAAAATATAAAAATAGATTTATGTCATGATGATTCTATTTACACATATCCAAACACTCGGTCAGTTAGCACTGACCTAAAGAGCAATCTTTTCTGTGACACTTGCTATTTCCAGTGGCTCTGTCAGTAAGAGACTGGACTGTGATGGTTGTAGTGAACAGATGCTTGACAAATTAGTCTGCGAGGCTAGCAGAAATTTCATAGAATTTTCAGGAAGGAAGATCTATCTTTTTGCTGTTCTTTTAGGAACAGAAGTCACATTGTGGCTACCTTAGTGTCCAAGTCATAGAATCGCAGAACCCATAGAGTTGATAGGGAACCTTAAAGGTCACCTAATCCAACTCCCCTGCAATGAACAGAGACATCCACAGATAGATCAGGGTGCTCAGAGCCCCTGAAGCCTGGCCTTCAGTGTCTCCAAGGACAGGGCTTCCACCAACTCTCTGGTCAACCTGTTCCATAGCCTCGCGCCCCAGAAAGTGCAGACCACTCGAAAAAGAGGGAAAGGGCAGCTAGTGTGAGCAAGTCATAGAATCGCAGAACCGGTGCTCAGAGCCCCTGAAGCCTGGCCTTCAGTGTCTCCAAGGACAGGGCTTCCACCAACTCTCTGGTCAACCTGTTCCATAGCCTCGCGCCCCAGAAAGTGCAGACCACTCGAAAAAGAGGGAAAGGGCAGCTAGTGTGAGCAAGTCATAGAATCGCAGAACCGGTGCTCAGAGCCCCTGAAGCCTGGCCTTCAGTGTCTCCAAGGACAGGGCTTCCACCAACTCTCTGGTCAACCTGTTCCATAGCCTCGCGCCCCAGAAAGTGCAGACCACTCGAAAAAGAGGGAAAGGGCAGCTAGTGTGAGCAAGTCATAGAATCGCAGAACCGGTGCTCAGAGCCCCTGAAGCCTGGCCTTCAGTGTCTCCAAGGACAGGGCTTCCACCAACTCTCTGGTCAACCTGTTCCATAGCCTCGCGCCCCAGAAAGTGCAGACCACTCGAAAAAGAGGGAAAGGGCAGCTAGTGTGAGCAAGTCATAGAATCGCAGAACCGGTGCTCAGAGCCCCTGAAGCCTGGCCTTCAGTGTCTCCAAGGACAGGGCTTCCACCAACTCTCTGGTCAACCTGTTCCATAGCCTCGCGCCCCAGAAAGTGCAGACCACTCGAAAAAGAGGGAAAGGGCAGCTAGTGTGAGCAAGTCATAGAATCGCAGAACCGGTGCTCAGAGCCCCTGAAGCCTGGCCTTCAGTGTCTCCAAGGACAGGGCTTCCACCAACTCTCTGGTCAACCTGTTCCATAGCCTCGCGCCCCAGAAAGTGCAGACCACTCGAAAAAGAGGGAAAGGGCAGCTAGTGTGAGCAAGTCATAGAATCGCAGAACCGGTGCTCAGAGCCCCTGAAGCCTGGCCTTCAGTGTCTCCAAGGACAGGGCTTCCACCAACTCTCTGGTCAACCTGTTCCATAGCCTCGCGCCCCAGAAAGTGCAGACCACTCGAAAAAGAGGGAAAGGGCAGCTAGTGTGAGCAAGTCATAGAATCGCAGAACCGGTGCTCAGAGCCCCTGAAGCCTGGCCTTCAGTGTCTCCAAGGACAGGGCTTCCACCAACTCTCTGGTCAACCTGTTCCATAGCCTCGCGCCCCAGAAAGTGCAGACCACTCGAAAAAGAGGGAAAGGGCAGCTAGTGTGAGCAAGTCATAGAATCGCAGAACCGGTGCTCAGAGCCCCTGAAGCCTGGCCTTCAGTGTCTCCAAGGACAGGGCTTCCACCAACTCTCTGGTCAACCTGTTCCATAGCCTCGCGCCCCAGAAAGTGCAGACCACTCGAAAAAGAGGGAAAGGGCAGCTAGTGTGAGCAAGTCATAGAATCGCAGAACCGGTGCTCAGAGCCCCTGAAGCCTGGCCTTCAGTGTCTCCAAGGACAGGGCTTCCACCAACTCTCTGGTCAACCTGTTCCATAGCCTCGCGCCCCAGAAAGTGCAGACCACTCGAAAAAGAGGGAAAGGGCAGCTAGTGTGAGCAAGTCATAGAATCGCAGAACCGGTGCTCAGAGCCCCTGAAGCCTGGCCTTCAGTGTCTCCAAGGACAGGGCTTCCACCAACTCTCTGGTCAACCTGTTCCATAGCCTCGCGCCCCAGAAAGTGCAGACCACTCGAAAAAGAGGGAAAGGGCAGCTAGTGTGAGCAAGTCATAGAATCGCAGAACCGGTGCTCAGAGCCCCTGAAGCCTGGCCTTCAGTGTCTCCAAGGACAGGGCTTCCACCAACTCTCTGGTCAACCTGTTCCATAGCCTCACCACCCTCACTGTAAAAGACTTTTTTCCTTATATCCTAAGTCCCTGGGTGAATACAGCCCTGGGATGCAGCTGTGCTGTGAAACAAGGCAACCCATTTATTTGGTGACTTTTCAATAAATTCCACATTTGATGTGGATGGTGAGAGGAAACAAGATTTCCTTCAGCTGAAGAGCCCACATACCAACGTGCAGTAGAAAGTGCAGACCACTCCGGTTGCCACCACAGCACCCCACAAGTCGAAGCCCGTCACTGAAAAAGAGGGAAAGGGCAGCAAGTGTGAGCAAGGCACAGGGGACACAACTCTGGAGGACTGTTTTTCACTTCTGTCTGGTTGCTGAGGAAAAATGGAAATAAGTAAAATGCAAAAGTAGAAAGTAATAAAAAATTGCAATGAAAAGATGTGCACGTCTTACCTAGGGAATTCATTCACCCTGACCAGCTCTAAAAATGCACAGTTGTTACTGGAAACTGCTAAATAATTGGAAACTTCTAAATAATTAGATAGATTTGGGATAGATTTGCTTTTGATCTTTAATGACAACCAACAAAACCAATATTCTTGCAGGGATCAGCTCAGAAAGGTTCTAAAATCAGAGTCCTTCCTCAGCATCCATGGGCATGCTTCACAAATGCAAGCTGGCTTAAGCAATGGTTTTGAAGACATACGTTGGTCTAAAAACCTCTTTTATTCTGCATTCTTTTAGGGAAATGTGACAGTATGCTTATGCCAGACAGCCTCTCAAGCTGCCAGTGTCCAAGCTTGGCAGGTTGACATAGTGCTCACCATGGCACCATGGGGCTCCCCAACAGAAGCTCAGGAAAACGGGAAGCTCTGCAGCACAGTTCATGGAATACACAAATTCCATCCAGGCTGTAGCTTGTTAGAGTGAGTTACAGGGTGCTTCAAGAAGCACACTTAACCAAATGGATTCAGTGTGTGCTTATTCTGCCCAGTGCCTCCATATTTGACTTATTTTCCTTTATCTTTTTTTGAAATTAGCCATGATGTGAGGATNCTATCTTTTTGCTGTTCTTTTAGGAACAGAAGTCACATTGTGGCTACCTTAGTGTCCAAGTCATAGAATCGCAGAACCCATAGAGTTGATAGGGAACCTTAAAGGTCACCTAATCCAACTCCCCTGCAATGAACAGAGACATCCACAGATAGATCAGGGTGCTCAGAGCCCCTGAAGCCTGGCCTTCAGTGTCTCCAAGGACAGGGCTTCCACCAACTCTCTGGTCAACCTGTTCCATAGCCTCACCACCCTCACTGTAAAAGACTTTTTTCCTTATATCCTAAGTCCCTGGGTGAATACAGCCCTGGGATGCAGCTGTGCTGTGAAACAAGGCAACCCATTTATTTGGTGACTTTTCAATAAATTCCACATTTGATGTGGATGGTGAGAGGAAACAAGATTTCCTTCAGCTGAAGAGCCCACATACCAACGTGCAGTAGAAAGTGCAGACCACTCCGGTTGCCACCACAGCACCCCACAAGTCGAAGCCCGTCACTGAAAAAGAGGGAAAGGGCAGCAAGTGTGAGCAAGGCACAGGGGACACAACTCTGGAGGACTGTTTTTCACTTCTGTCTGGTTGCTGAGGAAAAATGGAAATAAGTAAAATGCAACAGTAGAAAGTAATAAAAAATTGCAATGAAAAGATGTGCACGTCTTACCTAGGGAATTCATTCACCCTGACCAGCTCTAAAAATGCACAGTTGTTACTGGAAACTGCTAAATAATTGGAAACTTCTAAATAATTAGATAGATTTGGGATAGATTTGCTTTTGATCTTTAATGACAACCAACAAAACCAATATTCTTGCAGGGATCAGCTCAGAAAGGTTCTAAAATCAGAGTCCTTCCTCAGCATCCATGGGCATGCTTCACAAATGCAAGCTGGCTTAAGCAATGGTTTTGAAGACATACGTTGGTCTAAAAACCTCTTTTATTCTGCATTCTTTTAGGGAAATGTGACAGTATGCTTATGCCAGACAGCCTCTCAAGCTGCCAGTGTCCAAGCTTGGCAGGTTGACATAGTGCTCACCATGGCACCATGGGGCTCCCCAACAGAAGCTCAGGAAAACGGGAAGCTCTGCAGCACAGTTCATGGAATACACAAATTCCATCCAGGCTGTAGCTTGTTAGAGTGAGTTACAGGGTGCTTCAAGAAGCACACTTAACCAAATGGATTCAGTGTGTGCTTATTCTGCCCAGTGCCTCCATATTTGACTTATTTTCCTTTATCTTTTTTTGAAATTAGCCATGATGTGAGGATATCATGTGAGAGCTAGAATAAGTGAAAGCAGATTTTCTTTGTTGAGCCTTTTCTGTAACTTCTTACAACCAGCGATAAGGGAGCAGGATTACAGCTGGGAGGTCTTCTATCAGAGTTCCCATCAAGATTAACTGAAGTCCTAAAAAATCAATCTTTTAAATATATATTCTGGTGTGCATTACAAAAGGAAAAGCACACTAGTACTATGCCCAGAAAAAAATGCAGAAGAACAGTTCAGGATGGTCATCTTACCTTGATTTAATGCTAAAGCTGGAGCGTAAATGACAATACCAGTGTATAAAGTCTAGATGGGGAGAAAAAGATACAAGATCAAAGAAACTGAAATTCCTGGAGCAAGTGATAGTTTTCTGAGATGGCTTCTCTTCAAGCACTTTTTTCACTCTAATATTTCCTAAATGCACGACTGAAGAAATAGTTCCAATTGCTATTAGACTAATGTCTGAGACTAACCAGTACTGCAGTCTCATGGCCTAGTCTGCTTAAAACAAATAACACAATGATTCTTAAACACCCCATTCCTTTTAGTTTTTCCTGGCTCTTATAATTAACTTGTTTTATTGCTTTACAAGTGCAGTCAAGTGGCAGAAACAAGAGCAAAAGGAAATTGGTGAGGTTCATACATGGTTTGCCAAGGAATCTATTACAATTTATTTTCTCAGTCTTGAGATCAATATGCCTCTCAGTATGCATTTGTAATGCACATCAGAACAAGAAACACAGCGTTAGTTGGGTATTATGGATAGCATTATAAGGGTTTATGGTCCTGTAACATGAAGCCATGCATGATAATTACCAGATTTGTATTTTCATCCAATTCAGAAATAATCAGACAAATCAAGGAGCTACTCTATCCACTTCTGACAGCACAGTGGGATTCATCCACTGACACTCTGTATAAGTGATTCATGTATATTTTTAAGTGCCTTCTTACCACTGCTATTACTGCTAGTACTACCAGGGCAAGCTCAGCCATGGCATGGATCAAGGCAAAGCCCACAACATGCAGATGACTTCTGAGAAGGTCAGGTCTTGATTCAAGGGATCTAAATCTCAGCCAGGTCCTGAGACGACTTTCCATGACTGAGATCAGCTTTTCCATTCCTGAGATCAGCTTTCCATGACTGGTGGTGAGACCAGCAGGGAAATAGTTGTCCCCACATGCTCATGCATGTGTGCTTGCTTCTCTATGTGCTCTGAGTCCTCTCTAGGTTTTCACACATAGCCTGTATGCCCTGAAAACTGCCAGCTCTGGACAGTCCCTAGAAAATCTTCTGTCAGTACCAGCCACACCATTTCACAGTCAACAACTGCTGACACTCACCAAGCCCAGTGTGTGCTTGGCACCTGTCCATCCAGGGACCATCTGCATGGGCTGCAGGATCCTGCTCACTCAGGGAGCCACTGAGAGACAGCAACTTTCTTGTATGCATGCCAAAAGCTTTGAACCATCAGAAACTAATTTTCTTTTGACACAAGTATGATCACATTTTGGTGTCAATTCTAACAGGAATGATTTAAAAAAAAAAAAAAACCCTTTCCACCTCTTCAGCATTTCTTCAGGTTGTGTTACTAGATATTATTTTTATTTGAAACAAGTTCCAATCATCACAGAAGATCTTGGAGAGTTTCTTTTCTCACTATGATTCAGGGCTTGGAAATCATTAGTGCTCAGCGCAGAAAGACACATATAGGCTGTCAGTTAATTTCCTGTATGTATATCTACATTATATAAAATTATTTTTCTGATCTTTGCAAGATTACATTTGCTTTGTTCCAGCTTATGCAACTGTGATGCCTTCATGTTTGTCCATGATTCATGCACACTAGTGCTCTGCTTTCCCTATGTGTATCCAAAGCATCCAGCTAAGCACTGCTCACATAAGGAATTAGCACTGCAGTAAGAACCATCTCAGTGGTACAGTTGGGGTTATGCTGTAACTCCCAGTGGGTCTTAGCAGTACCAAAAGGGACAAGAAGCAAGCACACATGGAAGTGTGTTTATCGAAAGCCTTCAAATTCTATATTCATTCCTGCTTTGAACTCCCCAAAATGTCCACTTCATAACTGCAAACAGAACACACTTCCTGCTGGTGTTTCACAACATCTGGCACTACCTTGGAAAGCTGCACTTCCACCCAGACTCACCGAATGGGATGGATACCCACTGTAATGCAGGGACTGCTTTAGTTTGACATTCTCTAAGGCAGTGAGTGAACAGTAGCTTTCGTTTGTGGACTCCAGCAGTGATACAAACCCTTGTACTGCCAGTGACAGGCTCCTGACACCTTGTTTTCCCTGTCACCTTTCACAAACCCTTGGGAATTAGTCAGACTCTCAGAATCCGTGCCCAAGGGATGAGAACTGCCACTGCAGATAGCTGGGGCATGTTTACATTTTGAACCTTCTGTGGGCTTCTCTGAAGGCAGACCAACGACTGCTCTGCATGCTGTCTCCCTGTGTCATGAAGAGTCCAGACCCTTGTCAGGGTGCTGATGCCAAGCGACTGCCCCAGGTGCTCAGCAATGCCTGGGGATGCCAAAGGGCTCTCCACCTCATTGCTTTGGAGCAGAGACTTCTTTTTCTTGCTCCCAGGTCCCCTTCCCTGTGGTCACCCCATCAGTTGCTCATGGCAAGCAGCCAGCTGTGTCCAGCGGAGCAGACCTGGTAGCCATGCGGACCCAGGAAGCACTTAGAGGTTTACTTGCCGTTTGTATTATGAAGAGGAATGTTCCACAGAGACGCAGGTATTTATTAAATCGAAGCTCTAAATACTGCAGAAGAGAAGAAAACAAAAGTTTACATCAAAACTTGGCTTTATTGGTAGGCCTAGAGTGAAGCAATGAGCAATAAAGGACACAGTGCTTTTTTAGCATTTTGTGAATGGCCAAAACTTGAGGGATATTTCTTTCAACTTTATTTTGTATTTCTTCACTAACCTCACCACTGTGTAATGACACATTAGCAGGTGAAGCAGACATTGGCTAAGCAGTACATGATGGCGTCTCTAAAAAGAAGCTGGGGAGACCTGATAGCAGCCTTTCAATATCTAAAGGGGAGCTATATAAAAGAAGAGGGCAGACTCTTTAGCAGGGTCTGATGTGATAGGAAAAGGGGAAATGGTTTCAAACGAAAGGAGGAGAGATTTAGAATGGATATAAGGAAGTTATTGTTTACAATCAGGATGGTGAGGCACTGGCACAGATTGCACAGATTGGTGGTGGATGTCCCATCCCTGGACACACTCAAGGTCAGGCTGGGGGGACTCTGAGCAACCTGATCTAGCTGTAGTGTCCCTGTTCCTTGCAGGAGAATTGGACAAGATGACCTTTAAGGGGCCCTTCCAACACAAATGATTCTATGATTCCATTAGCTGGTGCTACCCTGCTGCCTCTGGGCACTCATGGGGCACGGAGCTGCACACTTGGCAAAGCTCTGTACCTCTTATGAACTCAGCATTGTTCACAAGGATGCTCCCCAGTACAACAGAACTTGTTTATGTTGCGAAATCAGAGAGAAAAACATTACAGCTATGCCTGAGACTTAGTCAGTTTGGCAACTCCACATCTAGCAGCAAGGGGAAAAGCAGCCTTTCTCAAAAGAGGAACCTCACCTTTCTGCCTAGGGCTCAACCTCTGTAAATCTGCTGTAGGGCAGACTTCTTCCCACTGTCTGCCCTGCCAACCCTCTGGGGCACGTGACTGCACAAAAGAGATCCCCTTCACCTGTCAATCCACCCGTCTGACACAGGCGAACACTGAGAAATCCCACAGTGCTCACTCATGCGGCCAGCACTGAAAACGCGGTCGGTGAGCACGCTCACCCCAGGCAGCAGTGCTGAACCCCTGGACAGGCAAAAGAAATCTGAGCTCTGAACTCTGGCCACAAATAGAAGATATATCTTTTATAGGTGTGTTACCCTGACTAAACCCTGAGATTATCAGGGAGTTTCTGGTCTTAATCAACAGCCTTTAAGAAAGGGAGACATATTTTAAGTATCACCATAACTGATAGTCCAAAGATTAGTAGTTTAAAAAGCACTGTTTCTTTTGGGGAATTCTTATCTAATTCCACCAACTGAAACCCTGCTGTTTTCAATGTCCAGTGCTGCAATGCTCCTGCTCAGTGTAATAAAAGGCAGAAGACCAAAGTAGCTATCCGAGGACTTTCACCTGCACTGATGCCCCTTTTCCAATATGCTACAAGAGCAATTTGCCTCCAAATCTGCAGCTAGGAGCTATCTTCCAGGCAAGACCAACATGTTGCACAGACTTTCTGGGTCAGAAGAAGGCCCTAACCAGGGTTCTTCACTCCAAACCAGTCAGACTTGAGCTGCGATGCATCCCACCACCCCAAATTTCTTTGTATTCCCAGCTATAGCTTTAACTCCCATGCTGGGCTGAAGATGAGCTGTATTTTCATAAAATCACAGAACTGTAGGGGCTAGAAGGGATCTCTGGGGATAATCTAGTCCAACCCCCTTGCTAAAGAAAGTTCCCTATAGGAGGATGCTGAAAGCAAGAAAACCCATGCAGACACAGAGTACCTGCACAAGCAATAGAAATGACACTCACTGCTGGAGAGGGTGTCACCCCAAAACCTCTAGCAACAGCACAAACATACACTGCACCAGAAAGGAACTTTTGTGGTACACCTGACCTTAGAAACCAGCCTGGAGCGAGAATGATTTGAGAGCTCTCTCTCTCTTACTACATTAGATGTTCTTGTTGGATGCTCTTGGCATGTTAATTACACATCATTAATCACACATCACCATCACAGCTGCACGAGGATTAAACCACCTGCTCAACTGAGCACCTGGAGTGAGGAAACAGATCTGGCACGGTGCACAGGTCCCAGCAGCAGGGCAAGCATCTCCTCTCCTCAGCGTGGGCAGGGCTGGGGACAGAGCAGGTCACAGCCCGACTGTCCTCAGCAGTGTGGGGACAACGAGCTGTAGGGCGGCCCCGAGTGCAGGGAGATGTGGTGAAAGAGAGTGAGGGAAGACAAACAGAAAGCAGCCGTGAGCAACCCCCCAGCTCCCTGATGGCTGTGGAAAGGCTCCTTCTGCTCCACCTTACCTCGTAAGTGCTGGTAATGCCCAGCCTGTAGAAGACAGGCAGGAAGATCTCAGCACTGCACAGCACTACCAAGGCGTAGGTGATGGCGAAGATGCAGAAGATGGCACCATAGCGGTAGATCTCGGCAGGGGTGCCCAGCACCGTGACAGCTGACATGAAGCTGGCGGTGAGCGAGAGAGCCACGGGGACGGCACTCATGCTGCGGCCCCCCATGAGAAAGTCCTTGGAGGTCTTCTGTCCCCCTCCCGCAAAGGCGTAGTAGATGCCGATGACAGCCGACACCACCAGCATGGCAGCAAACACCACATAGTCCCAAACGGTGAAGCGCCCCATGCCACCGGAGCAACCCGCCCTCGCAGCCCGATCCGAAATCAGCTGCAGGAGGAAGGCAACGGGACCCCCACCAGCCAAGGCTGCGGTGCGGGGCGCGTCGGTGAGCGCGGTGCCGGACCGACAGGACAGCCTTATAGGGCGCCCGCTCCTCCCCGAGCGAAGGGGCGGCGACCCGGGCAGCGCGTCCCGTAGGGTGACTGCGGGAGGAGTGCTGCCGCTGGACAGGGTCGGTGCCCGCTCCCCTGCCTCGACCCCAGGAGCCCCTGGGTTTGGGGGAAAGCAGCTCCCGCCGCAGCTCCACGGGGTGGTGTTTTCTACTTCGCCGTCAGCGTTCCCTCTCCTCAAGCGCAGACGATGGAAATGTTGGGTTTTCTTTTAAATACATATACCCGTGCATTTTTTACCTGTATTTCTGTGGGTTGTGCAATCCGCGAGATAAGGTGCTGAAGTGGATTTCCCAGCACACTTGTCAAGGGAACACTTGCTGAGCACTGCAGTTACACAGTATGATAGGGAAGCCCCGTTACCTGCATTCTGATCAAGGAAGTTTTTGTACTGATCGCAGTTCCAAGAGACAAAGTGCACAGGAATATCACAGATGGAGCTTCATGTCTCTGACCCACGGAGTAACACATCAGAAATATCAATGGGATTTCAAGCCCATGGATATTCCGTGGTGGAGATGTGTTTCCATAGCTAGCAACACATCCTGGACTAAAGTAACAAACATTACCACTTGCCACTCTGCTGTATTTGGGGTGGGGTTAAGGTGTAGGGTGCCAAAGCTGCCCAAGGCAGCTGTGACAGCAGCATGGCTGCACACATTGACTTGTGCATTGGCCAAGTGCTCTTCTGCAGGCAACTTCATGGTACAAGACAGCACCGGCCTGAGGATACAAACTGCAGTTCTCTATCATGGAAGATAGGGCACTTTCCTGCTCAGCCTTGCTCTTACCCACTGCTGAATTTACTGGAAGTGCTGATCCATGCAGACTGTCTCAGTTCAGTACAAGGTGCTCTGTCCTACCTGGATCTGACCAAGTTGAGAGAGTTTTCAACAGGCTTCTGTTTTGTAGACAAATGATTGACCAGACACCTGGCAGCCAACCCTGCTCATTGAGTGCTGTTCTGTTTCCTTGGGGCTTTGGGCTTGACAGGCCATTTGGAGCTAGTCCTGAGTGCATGTTGGAAGCAGGGATGCGGGTGGATGTGCTGTGAAATCATGTGTGAGCTGACCTGGCCTCCAGGTGCCTGTATGGGGGTGTGAGTGTCCCCAGACATACAAAAACTGGTCATTGTGGTGCATGGCACGTCCTAATCTCACCACAGCAGGTTAGGGCGTTGATGTTTCTGGCCCAATTACTCTTTAATTACTTGTATGATGAGTAACAGCTTCCAGATGTCCTGCTGGGAGAGAACAAGAAGCTTGGTTTGTACCCCTACCAATTAGGGTATGGAGCTATTGATTACGTGAGTTGGCTGCTATAATGAGGTGCTTGCCCTAATTTGCTATGAGCTTTTGACCACAGGGAATACAAAAATAAAACCCTTGCCAGCAAAACATCAGTGAAAACCAGCACCTTCCCACACAGTCTGGTGACATCCAGCAAAAATACCTGGTGTCAAAAACACCTGAGCCACTATCCTGCATGAAGGACATAAGCAGCCCTGTGCCTACACTCACAGCTTGCATGGCTCAGAGCCTGGTGTTACCTGCTTGCACTCTTTCAGGTGTTGTGTTGCTCAAACCGTTCAAGCAATAATGTGTGTTTAAAGTATAAACTGCACAGGATTAGTACAGTTTTTATTCTGCTTCTCTATCATTTTTTGACATAATGTAAACACAACAAGCAATAACAAGTACTGGAAAACAAATTGTGTTTGTTAACTGGAACACAATCAGTGCTATAAGGAAATACAGCACTCAGTGGTTTCAGGTGACATCTTTGATTCTTTTATTATAAGAGTGTTACGCAAACTGTCTTTCAAATGTCATCATGTGTAATATGTCAAGATATGAATCCTCCCATTTGGATGTTTCTGTCTTAGGGACAAGCAGCAAACCTGTATGACGCCTGTGTCCTAAATCACAGTAAGCGGACATGTTTAAAATGTTTTTCCTCTGGATTTCTTCACAAAAAAAAAAAAAAAAAATTCATATCAGCTCCATGGAACACAGTGGACTTGTGCTGTGTAACAGAGAACTGTATTCTTCTAATTCCTAGAAATTTCTGACAGCCTGGGAGCCCTCTGACTCCCCATGTTTCCCTGCCCAAGCATGCAGTTCCAAGCTGTGTAGGGCTCCACTGTACCTACAGCAGTGGAGCTGAGTTTGCAGATGAAGCTCATGCTAAGTAGCAGTCCTGTGCAGTTCTAGGGCTGAGTTTGGAAGTCTGTGCTCTGTTCTCTTCTGCTTTTGCTGAGATCTGTTTGGAAACTTTTCCAGAGAATGACTAGCCACTCGTAAAATAAAAAATCATTTCAATGTGAAATCTGGAAAAACTAATGTTGATAAGATAAAAAATGTTAAGATTGGCCTTTTCTGGGAACAAAACATTCCCAGAAAAGCATTGGAAAAGCTGTTTGTTTTTGCTTGGATGAGTTGCTAAGGAAACAAAAGATATGGAATTATGCCCCATGTGTATATACACATGTATGCAAGTAGGTGTTTTTGCCCACTTTCCAGTAACCATTGAACAGTTTAACAGAAAAGTGGAAGCCGCAGAGATATTAAGTTGCTAGCACTTGTATCAAAGTTAAATGGGCAAAAAGAAAGGTCCCGTAAATGCTCCTGTAGAAAGAAAGACTGCAGCAAGAGCTGAGCCTATGTTGGATACCAGTGAATCCATGAGACCATAAAAACATCCCAGCTGCAGGCAAAGCTTCTCATCTTGAGAACACAAGCCAGCCAACACTAATACATAGAGGAATCAAAGTTCTATTTACTTCTCTGTGCAGTATTAATTAAATAAAGAGCATCATTATCAGCAACAATATATCAGATATATCAACATTAATCACTGAATCCAAAGCAGACAGTTTGATTTTAATCCCAATGCAATGCTTCAAGTCAAAATCTCTCCACAACTACCTTTCTCAGGTGACAAGTGATAGGAAACAAGGAAACAGTCCCACATTGCGCCAGGGGAGGTTTAGATTGGATAGTAGGAATAATTTATTAATGGAAAGTGTGGTCAAGAGTTGGAATGGACTGCCCAGGGAAGTGGTGGAGCCACCATTCCTGGTGTCATTTAAGGAATGTGTGGACATGGCACCAAGAGATGTGGTGTAGTGATGGGATTTGGTAGGTCAGGCTGACAGTTGCACTTGATCATGGAGATCTTTTCCAACAACTATGATTCTGTGATTCACTTCTTCTATACCTGAAAGTATTTTTTCTTTTTTTTCCAGTAAAATTAATAAAATTGCAAGTGCTTCCTACACAGTATCATTTGTCACCTTGAAAAACCTCTTGGGATGTTGGCGTCATGGAATTTCGGCGTCATGGAATTTCATTGCTGAGGGTGTTTTACGCATCTGAACAACAGTTAATGTTTGGCTCCACTATGGTCTCTCCTGCTTGCTGTGCTTGCCCACACTGCTGCTTTGAATGGCTGAACTCAGTACAGCTAGCTACCTGATTTCCATCATCATTGGCCTTGATTCCCCTGGTTTAATGGCACCCTTAGCAAAATTTTCCATGATGTCAGTAGTGATGTTCTGAGCTAACCTTTTTTGCTTTTTTTTTTTTTTCTTTTTGGTCAGACCTTCTGTTAATAATGTTTGGACATTACAGAATGACCCTGCAAGCGTCTTCAGAAGAGCACTATCATCATTTACGTTCATCATGAAATTTGGGTGAGTTCCTTAGGATCAGAAATAGCCACACGGCACGTGTATTTTGAGCACTGGGATTTTCTTGTACACAGATGTCCTGCAATTTATTTTCAAGCCTATCACTAGAGTGTGTTTCCAAGAATATTTCTGGAAACATACTTCCAGCTAGTTGGATTTGCAAAACCAAAAGCACAGGATGATATGTTTAAAAGTTCTGATGCAGCCTGTGCACTGTTTCTGTGCAATAGCAAGAGTGTGATGCAATTTGCAAGCATCTTATGCCTTATGACACCACCATAACAAGTTAAATATTTCAAGAAGCATAATTCCCTAATTCTATGTCTCCAGCATTTCCAATCCTCTTCCTAAATTTTCAGGGGCTTAGGTTAGCGAAAGGAAGATAAGCTTAAGACTCTAATCAGTGTTTCCCTGAGTGACAACAAGATTGCTTGAAGAGCTTGTCCTCTCATGCTTAGCTTGTTTGGGACACAGAAAAGATGGAGTGACTTCCAGAAAAGAGGGCAATGGAGGCAGGGAAAGAGCCAGGGAGTTGCATAAAAGTTACAGAAATAAATCAAGTTCTGACGTTTTGAATGAAACCTTCTTGGTTGGTTGTTTTGTTTTGTTTCTGTTTTTTCTTCTATCTTGTGTTCCATAGAAATGTGAACCAATGCAATTTGCAAGCAAAATGATTTAAAGATGAATGCTTAATGGTCCTGAGAAGAAAAGTTAAGATTGTGTAACTCCCTAGTACCTACACACCTTTTAAAATCAATAGGCAGTGCCTTGGGACTGAAGGAAGTAGTTAAGTTAGCCGTCAATGCCGAGTATTTAAATCTGAGTGATTTGGATCCTATAGTTTATTTGCTGGAGAATTCTGTGTTTTCATTTAAAAGAATAAATTTCACAATTTATTTATGGACCGCAGTGAGATGTGACATGAGTATTTATTTTCTCAAGAGAATAGTTAGTATGAGAATAAAAATGTGGTACTGGTTTCATTCCTTCTTTAACTGAAAAGGATAAATAAGTTACATGCTTGAACTTTATTCTCGTGGCATTGGGATCTTTTGTTTATTTAAGGTGTTCAATTTTGCATCAAGAGAATTACAATTCAACTAGTTTGCTTACTCACAGTTAATGTATGAAAAAGGGCCGACGAAAGTTCACCAGAATGATCAACAAAAAAATTGATTTTTTTTTTTCTGAATGGATCTTTTCTTGATTTTCTTATTTTATTTCTGTCATTTTCTCTTTCTCCACTACCTGCCATCCAAATGATTTCTGCTCACATGTTTGAGTTGGTGTTATTTTGAGATATGCTTGCTCTGGGTATGCAGTGTAGGTACTGCAGTTGCGCAGCTTGGCTCCCTACATTTCCCCTCTAACCTGTAGAGAGAGGCAGCCTCTTCTGAAAGAAACTGTGCTGCTCTGATGCTGTCCTGGGAGAAACCTGTCTCTTCCCATTATCTACAGAGGAAACCTCTAAAAATGAAACTCCTCACTTCAGCACTTAAGAATACTCCAAAAAAAAGTTTCCTGACACTATCACAGTGCTCTGAGTAGATCTGCTTTTTATTATCTTCATTTTTTCTTCCATTCACACACAGGAGTCTTTCACCAGTTCTGGCATCTCCCTTGTTATCTACTTGTTGTTCTTCTTTGTAATTCCCAGTGATAATTCCTCTTGTCTTCCCATATTCCTTTCACCATGTTTCAAAATAGGCACTGGTGGAGAACCTGTGAACTGGCTTCTGTGCCACTCTACATGTAAATGTTGGTCCCCTTCCACTGGCTAGGAACACTAGGACAAATGCAACCACTGTGCAGCGCATAGTTATAGTCAGAGAGGTTCATTGCCTCCTTTTGTATGCAAGTTTGTGATCCACATAAGCAATGAGGACTTCACCAGCCTCAATGTCTTTTTTTTTTTTCCTCACTTGGGTGGTGATACCCAAGTCCCATTTTCTGTTCCTGAAGTGCCAGTCTCCATCCACCTGGATATCTTTCACACAAGGATCTATTCTTTGAGTGCATGCTACTTATTTCAGTTGTTTTAATGGCTGATCATATTTTAGACCCACAAGTCAGTATTAGAAGCAATGGTAGGATCCAAAAGCTTATGTAAAGTTTCTGTAAAAAGAAGAGACAGCCCTGTTTCTTTCCTTTGAGTTATCAATATCTCTACACTATTAATAAAACTTTGCATTAATAAAACTTTGCAATTCTTTCACCAGAGAATTGTTTTCCAAGCAAAGCACCATTGTATCTCCTTGAAGGGTTTGTATCATAAATGGGAACTCACTGACTAGCAGAAACTTGGGGTGTTAGGAGTTAAGAGCACATGCCTGAGAAGTCTCTAGCAGTCCTACTTCATTATGACTAGGCACGTTGTCCAGAAGTGAAATGAATTCTGTGATGTTGTATGAACCAGGCGGATGCAGAGACATGAAGAATAGTATCATTTGCATTGTATGCTATCTTCTATTCAGTGGCAGGAACTCTCAGTAACAAAGCAATTCCTCTCAGCAACAAAATGCTGAGCCCGGCCCGAAAGCTGTGCACAGCTGACTTTGCAAGTTAGATGGCAGAAAGTATTTGAGAAAGGATACTTGATCCCGTCCTTCCATCATTTCATGTATCCCACTCTAGATTAAACAACACAAGTTTCTCAACATCCTTGTTACATAAGAACTGTTTTCAGTAGGGAAATTACTGTTCTGGATTATTGATTTATTATTTCCACAGTGGCCTTTAATAGATAAAGGAATAAATAAAGACAGAGCAGAAGAAGGGGAAATAAGAGAAAGAAAACTAAGGTAGAGATGGAAGTGATTTTGAGGGAAGCATTCTCTTGTGTGCACCTGTTTCTAAAAGATCTTTACCTTTCTCCATCTTCTTTGGTTTGGAAGGCTGAACTTACTTTAAAACTTAAAGTTGTGATCTGTTGGTCCCTGTTCCTCTACTCACACTGCAGCTTCAAGCTACTGAGCAAACAAGAGGGATTTTGGATGGGGAGAAGGAGAAATCTGGGAATACAACTTCAGATCCACTACTGAAGGCTTTATGCTTTGTTGCTGGATGAGCCAAATATCCAGATTTCAGAACCACTGTCAGAAACTTGGATTAGACTGTAATCAGATGTTTCAGTCCCAGGCAGCTGACAGAGATTGACTGTCAAATCCAGATGCCCATCATTCTAGTGGAGAGGGCAAAATACAGGAAAGAATTCTCATCCCTTTCAGGAGAAGACTCACTCCTGCTCACTGGTGTTCCTTTCCATGTCCTCTGCTTCCTCTGTGGTTCTTGCTGCTATTGCTCCTGTTGCTGTTGCTTTCAATAAGGCTGATGCCAGTCCTGCAGCTGCCATTGTGGCAGAGCATTGGGATGAAGAATAGTAGCAGCGGTCACCACTGAAATCTCTTCTTGTCCCAGAGTCATCTGTATAAATATTATCCATGCAGAAATCAGATCTTTCATTTTTTTCTAACAGAAACTACACTCCAATGTTCTTCCCCGCACGCACACACAAAAAATGTGGCTTCCCACTGGGCAGAAACCTTGGGGCAGTAGTATTTGGCATGAGACAAAATTGTGCCAGGGACTGTGTGTTAATGATGTTAACCATTAATTGGCCTAGATGGTCCCTGTGCTCTGGCACTATTCAGTTTACTTCTAGAGATGCAGCTAGGGCAGCCTATCTGCTCCAGCTCTGCAGCAGCACCCTGTCTTGCAACATAAGAGTCACTGGCCTAGGTGTCTTGAGCTGAATCATGTTATTAGTGACTGTTGTTATCAAACTGTGAAGGAAGGCTCTAAATTCAGGATATTTCATAAATATAGCTGTAGAAATCTGGGGTAGTTCTTCCAGCTCCTAGACCAAAACTCCTTCTGATGTGCAAACCTAAGGACAGTTGAAATTCTCCCCAGGACTCAGCCAGCATTGACCTGGTGTCACGTTATTTACAGAATCTCTGTGCTTCAGGCAGATTAGAAAAAATGTGGCCAAACAGTTCTACCAGTTTGCAGGACAGGATTCCAGTGTCTTGTCTGCTTTGTTTTTGAAAATGCAAGTGCTCTCAACCATAACCTACATAATCTTGTGGGATGTCCTCCTGCAGGACAAGGCAAAATGCCAGCTAGAACTCGAGGAGGAAACTGGCAAAAAACCCCACGTCCTTGCGTTTCAAAGGGCTCTTCATGCTTTCCAGACAAATTAAACAGTTAAAAGAGTATTCTGGAGACATCATGCACCTGTATAACCTGCCTCAGACCCATGCCAGCCTTCCCTCCCTGAGGATTTTGGAGAACACTTGTGAGGCAGAGGGGTTCCAGCTGCACACATTCAGACTGTGCATCAGAGCTATTCTGTGGGGTGAGCTGTACAAAGAGAAGGACTTTGGGAATCACAAGCAAGGCTCCAGAAGTGCTGGTGTATTACTGTCAGGGACTGGTGGTTGTAGCCTACAGCAAATGGGTGAAGAAGTCAAATCTACAGAGGTGACTGCTCTGATAGACACACACGTGCTGTTTTAGGAGTTTTCTCTACGTGCCTATACGGGCATTACTGCCAATAAACCATCACCCTTCAGAAGGCAATCTGCTTGCTATTAGTGTAGATTTCTGAAGAAGAATTGTCGACAGCTGGGTCTGCTAGATAATCATGGGGTGTTGGAGCTGGGACCTGCCCACAGGTGGGAGAGCTGCATCTCTTCCTGGAAAGGCAAAGGAATGAGGCTTGAGGCATTGCAGTTGGAGTGGAGTTCTTGTAGTCAGGACATTGCTAACTTAGATGTTATTAATGCAGAAGTCAACGCTAGACCTTCTGCATCACTGGACCCTCCCAGTTGAAGTGCCAGACCTACTGCTATGGCCACACTTCCCTGTGGCTCACTCAGATGTATCCTCAAGCACTATGTTCACAGCACTGGCTGAAGTGCAGCCTGTCAGTGGTTCTTGCAGGTAGAAGCTCTCATGTACATCAGCAGCTGCAGGTCTAGCCAGTCTCACTCTTCTGGAAAGCTGCTGTTTCACAAACATTAAGTGACAAATTTCCCCAACATCTTCTGTTATTGCTGATGATGCCTTTTCTGCAACAGGCAGAACATGCTGGAACTTTTCACCCTGCTGCTTTACACAGATGTGGAAATGATGGTCTTTTCCCTTGGTTTATTTTGGAACACATGCATCCAAGGAATTTCCACAAGATTATAGAATCATTGAGATTGGAAAAGACCACTAAGAGGATCACAGCATTCTAACCATCAGTCCATCCCCACCATGCCCACTAACCATGTCCCTCAGTGCCACATCCACATAGTTCCTGAACACTTCCAGGAATGGTGACTCTACCACCTCCCAGGATGCTATTCATAACAGAAGAAAGATGTTGTAGACTGTTTTTCACAAGTTAGCAGTGTGTAGGATACACATTAGGGGAATTTACTAGCCTAAGCTGAAGAGGTATTTGTGAACTTCAGTGGTATCATATTGATACCTAACCTCTCCTGTGGATCTAAACCTGCCCACAAGCTCATAGCTGCACATTACTATCGAGGTATTTGGGCTTGAAAGCATTAAAGCCAAACTTCTCAAACTCTAGAGCCCAAATTAAATGTTCGGTTTTTTATTTTATTTTATTTTTCCACTTAATGTAAATATCAGAAGTTCTTTTTCATTCCTGAAGAAGAACAAGCTCCAGATTCTGTAGCTGCAGGTGCGGGAGTGAGCACGCTCCCTTCCCGTTCAGATGGCTATCATGCTAATGGCTTATTGCCTGCCTGTGGGCAGCTCTGCAGGTTACACCTGGCAGCACGTAACCTGTCAGGTCTATTCAAAGCAGTACTCCTTGGAGTGCACTTCAGCCATGCTCACATCTAGCCTGGTGGTTTGCTGAGTAACCTCCATGCCAGGTTTGGGAGCGAGGCCTTGAGCTGGAAAGACAAATAAGATGGGGAAAGGCAAACCCTGGGGCCCTATCAACTGCTTCCCAAAATGGGCGCATGGTTCTGACCTTCTACTGCATCTGCCCAAATCAAAGCTTCCAGCTTCCACTCTCTCTACTTCTGTAACTGCAGCCACAGCCAGAAACTCCCACAGACTCTGGCATTCCTGTGACCACAGCAGTAACAGTCAGTCTATAGTTATTTGTTCTTGCACCATTAAGAAGGTGCCAGATATTTTAGGTAACTTTAAGCACTGTCCAAATCCATGGCTAATCTTGGTCTGAAGAATTACAGATATAAAATGTCTCCTAAGGCTCTGTGTGTGAAGAAGTACCTTGCACTACCACAGAACTGTGGCTAGATGTTGCTTTTTTTCCTCAGAGCTGTTCTAAATTAAGTAAATATTCAGAGAAGTCCCATAGCCTGAGTTGGGCAAGAAAAGTTTGATGCAAGCCAGCAGCATGCTCTTGCAGTCTGGAAGGCCAACAGGCTGCACCAGAAGAGTGGTGTCCAGCATGGACAGGGAGGGGACTGACCCCCTCTGCTCTGCCTTTGTCAAGCCCTATCTGGAGCACTGCATCCAGGTCTGGGACCTCCAGGTACGAGAAGGATGCAGAGCTGCTGAAGAGGGTCCAAGGGAGGACTACAAAGATGACCAGAGAGCTAGAGCACACCTCCTGTGATGAAAGGCAAAGAGAGCTGGGCTTATTTTGCTTGGAGAAGGCTCTGTGAGACCTTCAGGGAACCACAGACTTGTAGGGGTTGGAAGGGACCTCTAGAGGTCGTCGAGTCCAACCCCCCTGCCAAAGCAGGCTCCCTAGACCAGGTTGCACAGGTGGGTCTTGAATGTCTCCAAAGAAGGAGACTCCAAGATTATGACCAGTAAGGAGAGTACCTTTTTACATGGGCAGGGAGCGACAGGGCAAGGGGGAATGATTTAAAACTAAAAGAGATTTAGATTAGCTATTAGGAGGAAATCTTTCACTCAGAGGGCAGTGAGACACTGGCACAGGCTGCTCATCCCCGGAGACATCCAGGGTCAAGCTAGCAGAGCATCTCCCGCCCTACCCCACACAACCCTCCCGGCCCCGGCCCCGGCAGCCGCCCCTTCCGCCGGCAGCTCCGCCTCCTCCTCCCGGCAGCCCCAGCCGGCATGGCGGCCCCCAGCGCTTAGTGTTGCACGTGTGGTCCGCGCTGCGGAGCTCGGCTTGCCGCCATGAAGGGCAAATCCTCGGCCCACAAGTCGGGGAACACGCACCGGGTGAGCGCCTTAGTCTGCGTGGAGCGGTCGTGGGAGGGATGGAGGGCTCTGCGGGGCTGCTCCTGTGCTGCAGGGGAGGTGCGGCTGCTGGCCTCGCCAGGCAAACAGCACGAACATACGTGTCCCTTTGTTTTTCAGTTTCTTACCTTCTCGGAACGCTTGAGTAATATTAATATCGATATTATTCATCGCATTGACAGAACTGGAAGCAGCGCTGAGGTGAGAAGAGCAGTCATTTTCTGCTAGAGGACAACAATCGTTCCACAAGTAGGCAAGCTCCCTGAGAGATTCACTTGAAGTTTTCTTTTGGGAGCAATTAGAAAACGCAGCTCTTCCGTGAGCTTTCTGAAGTCTCGCTGACTGTTTTGTTTTCTCCTTCTTTTGGAAATACTCAGGATTGCCATAGATACTCACTGGCTGTGTTACCCTAATGATTCCTACGTAATGGATGTGCCTGTGGGTGACAGTCAGCACTCTCAGGTCCTGTCCTGCAAAGACTTAAGGATGCTGAGTGGTTGCAATACTTGCTGGGGAGTTGGACTAGATGGCCTTTAAAGATGCTTTCCAACTCTTTGTAGATCATAAATAAACATCATCCATGTGTCTTGCAGATCACCAGTGTGAATACATTGCTTTGCAGCTTATTGCCTCCTTGCCTGCTGGATTGTTTTCCTAAGCTTCCTACCAAATAACTATGAGGATGTCAAAACAAATCCTAAAGCATTTTTTTTTTCCTACTGGGCAGCCATAGTTCAGCATCTTAGATTATCAAGCCCAGTCAATAGAGGTCTAAAAAGCAATCATGTAAACAAGTCGTGTCACCAGAAGATATTTTAAAATGTTTTTTGAGTGTAGAAATGCAAGTCTTATTTTCAGACAAATCCCATAGCACCTTGATGAAGGACTTTATCAAGATTTCTTAAAATATTCTTGAAACATTTGAAGCACTTGGTAGTTCTTTTTGCTGGAACCTGTTGTCTTTACAGGCTACATCTTGTAGAGTTGGTGAGCTGTTATTTTGTCTTTATTTTGACAGGAGGTTGAAACCTACTTCTTTGAAGGACTACAGAAATGGAGAGAACTGAACCTCACTCAGCATTTTGGTACCTCATTTTTATTTGTTGGTATTTTATGCCTGTTCTAGACTGTTAAAATACACTTCTTTTGCATCCAGAGCAGACTGAGAAAGTTTCTGTAGATTTGGTTTTGGATTGGGCTTTGGAGAGATGTTATTTTTAACATCCTGTATGTTCATTGAACTATGACTTTCATGATTTCTCTTTGGTGCTTTGAACAGTGCAGTTCTACAAAGAAGTGGCCAACAAATGCCAGTCCTTCAACCAGCTGGTGTATTACCAGAGTACCATTGTGCAGAGCTTGAAGACACATTTGCAAGTCAAAAGCAGTCTTGCTTATCAACCATTGTTGGAGTAAGTATATGGTGATCAACTGTAGAATCATTCAGGTTGAGAAGGAACTTTAAGATCATCTAGTCCAACCATCAAGCCATCACCACCATGCTCACTAATCACGTACCTCAGTGCCACATTCATGAATGCCTCCAGGGACAGTGACTCCACCATCTCCATGGACAGCCGTTGAGTACTTGATCACTCTTCTGGAGAATAGATTTTTTCCTTAATATCTAACTTGAACCTCCCCTGGTGCAAATTAAAGCCATAATCTCTTGTTCTATCACTGTTACCCAGGAGATCAACCCCACCTCACTGTCACCTCCTTTTGGGGCATAGAAGAGAGCAGTAGAGTCTCCTCTGAGACTCTTCTGCTCTGAACAATTTCAGTTCCCTTGGCTACTCTACGTCAGACTTGTGCTTCAATCCTCTTGCAGCTCCATTGCCCTTCTCTGGATGTACTCCATGTCCTCCATGTCTTTCTTGTAGTGAGGGGACCAAAATTGAACACAGTACTCATGGCATGGCCTCACCATAGCCAAGTGCAGAGGGATGATCGCCTCCCTGCTCCTGCTGGCTGCACTATTGCTGATACAAACCACGATGCCATTGGTCCACATTCAGTCAACTGGCACCCCCAGACCCCTTTCTGCCAAACAACTTTCCCCAAGCCTGTAGCACTGACTAGAGTTGTGACTGAAGTGCAGGTACTAGCACTTGGTCATCTTGAACCTCATACAATTGGACTCAGCCCATTGATCCAGCCTATCCCGATCCCTCTGTAAGGCCTTCCTACCCTCACTTCCTCCCAACTTGGTGTCATCAGCGAGCTTAGTGAGGATGCACTCAATCCCTTCATCCAGATCACTAATGAAGATGTTAAACAGGATGGGCCAGTGTTCATTCCCCCTGAGAAATGCTGCTAGTGGCTGGTCCCCTTCTGAATGTATTAAAAAGCCTGATGTTATTACAAATAATCCCAGGTCTTGCTCTGAGTGTTCTTTTCTGTACGTGAAGAATATGTAAAACAATGAGATACCCAAAGTGGTCATATTTCCCTGGTAGTACATTATCCTAGGTCTTCAAAAAACAAAACAAAACAAAAACCTAACAAGGAGTACTAACTGAGTGTCTGAGAGAAAATTAATGTGCTTTGGTTGATGTTGATCACTTAATGTTTGGTTGGTCCATTTTTCTTCTTATTTAATGTTAGCCGCTTGTATTATTTTAAAATCATTGCCATCCACAGCTGCTTACAGGTGATGTTTTAGTAAAGGTAAGAAGCAAGAGGAATGCTGTCTGTCTTCCCAAAGATATTGTGCTCAACTGCAAGCAATGCTTGGCTAGCTTTTTACTGTTTTTTTTATTATTATTTTTTTAAAAACACACTAACACTGATATATTGTCTGCAATACAGTCTAGTGGTGCAACTGGCTCGAGATCTGCAGACTGATTTCTATCCTCACTTCCATGACTTCTTTGTGGCTATCACCAAGTTGCTGGATACACAGGACACAGAGCTGCTGGAATGGGCTTTTACCTCTCTTTCCTATCTCTACAAGTACTTGTGGAGATTGATGGTGAAGGACATAAGCAACATATATAGGTAAAAGCTGTTTTTTATTTCTGTCTTGATTAGCATTTATTAAATGCTATAGAAATGCAAGTGTTATACAGATGTATGGTTTAGTGGATTAGAATACTTCTAAGCATGATTTCTTAGCTTTCTAGGACAAGCTGAGCCTTGCTATCGTATGCAGCTCATTTGAGATCCTCCTGACTTACAGTGGGCACTGTATAGGAGGAGGAGTGTGCATTGATCTGTTTTCAGCATTCACCCTTCTTTTCTCCTGGTGTGATTGATGCTGGTGGTGTTAGGTGAGGAAGCAGCTACCTTGACTGGGTAAACAAAGCTCAGAAGGGCACTGGCAGCTTAGAGAAGTCTAAATTCAACACAGGTCTCCTGAGTACCTGTCAAATACATTGTTTCCATCATTTCCAACTTCAGGCACTTAGACAAACAACATGAAATGAATTCTTTTGAGTCTTTTATTGCTCCTGTTGCAGCGTTTTGCCCTTTATGTTCTTCGTGTTTGTTTAGTGAGAGAGCAGACAGGCTGTGCTGTATGCTGTGAAGCTTCTTGCCACAGGATTCTAGGCATGTAGAAGTTGGGCATGAGCTCAGAGGGAAATTGGCAAAACCTGAGGGAATTTCCAAATGCACAAAAACCAATTCTGTCTTGAGAAGTCCCTGAGAAGCAGGTGATGGAAGGCTGTTTTTGTATGTGCTTGCCCTCTTTAAATTTTACCCAGGCATCTGCTCCTGGCTGCTGCTGTGCTGGATGGACTGTATTCTGATCCATGGTGGCTGCTTGCTCACTCTTAGGCTGCAGTGGTAGCAGCTCTCTTCTTTATGTCCTAACCAGTGGGTCCATGCTGCTTCCTACTAGTTTCAGTTCAGAACAGATGGAGCAAAAGATGGGTTACAGATTTCCTCCCCAACCCAGCAAAAGCTGTCAGGCATATTGCAAAAACATCTGCTTCTCTGTGAATCTGAGGCACCACTCTCTACACTTAACATGTGCTGAGCCACTTGCAACTGTCACTGGTATTTACCAAAGAGCTGCAAACACTTGTCACTCTTCTCAGTTGTGTTTTTGGAAAACCTACATGCACAGGAGAGCTTGTTGGCTCATCTGAAATACAAATGTGGCATATCAAGTAAATTTTGGTTTCACTAAGTGCTGCTGAGTGTAGCTCTTGAAAACCTTGATGCTGCAGTTAGATCTCTATGGATCCAGAACTGTTACAGGTATCCAGGCTGCAGCTTAAGTTGCCTGGTGTTATTATTTGTTCTTCACACAGGGAGAGTGGGACAGAATGGAATTGAGGAGAATATCTGCAGTCCCTCTGTGGTTGAATTCCTGGTGCTTGTAAAACGTGACAATGTAAACTGAAAACATAATTTTTAAAGCCATCTGGTGGCAGTTCTTGCACAGCCTTTAAGACAGCTTGTTGCTGTATTTCTTTTTAGCCTCTACAGCACCCTGCTGGCTCATCACAAGGTTCACATCAGAAACTTTGCTGCTGAAAGTTTTGTCTTTCTAATGAGAAAGGTAAGTGAGGTGTTTGTACCTTGACACACTCCTTTTTCATGGCTTCAGTATATAATCAGTTTTGTATAAAGGAAGGTTAACAAGGTCTAAACTGGCATTCTGCATGTCCTGAGTTATGATTTTCAGTGAGTGTTTTGCTAGGTATGTCATGTACTTCATATCAGCAGTGGCAAATAGAGGCCATGACACTGTTTTAAGAGGAGTTAAACCAAATGTTTGTGAACATTTGTTTAGTTGTTTTCAGAAGTTGCTGAACTTTGGGTCCTTAGGGACAAAGGGTTTAAAAATCTATGAGCAGAAATCCTTGCAGTATTCCTAGGTGTCACTGTAGTTTTGGATGACTGGATTCTGCTTTGAGCTGATGCATGTCTTCTTCCACGCACCAGAACACTGACCTTTGTATTTCAGTTAGGACCAATTTAGTGGTGGTATGCACATTGTTAACTCTAAAATAGTAAGAATAGCCAAAAGGACATATTTCAGCTGCAGTGGCCTCACCACATCCTTGGTGGTTGCAGAAATGATGAGGTTGAACAGGTGAGAAAGGACTTAGAAGTGCATTGTGGTGCTATGGAGCCATTGAATTGCCTCTGTCCATCTCGTAGCTCAATGGAAGATGATTACTTTGTTTTTCTCCTCGTGTTTTGTAGGTTTCTGATAAAAATGCCCTCTTCAACTTAATGTTCCGTGACCTGGGGGAACACCCCAAGAAGGTGGAAGGTGTGGGACGGCTGCTTTTTGAGATGTGCAAGGGTGTTCGAAACATGTTCCACTCTTGCACAGAGACGGTAAAGACAAGAAGAAAAGAAAGTTGGTTTAATGGTGCTGCAGTGAAGCACTCTGTGAAACCAAGGAGTTACCTTGTTCCTTTCTCTGAATCCTTAGTCACACTGTTCATTATTTAACAGGATCCAAAACCCACTTTCTGAAGATCTTTTTTTGAGATGTTTTTGAAGCATTCCTATGTGATATAGCTGTATATTAAAACAATACTGCTTGATAACACTGTGCATGTTTTACACACTTCAGGTGAATCTAAAAACAATTCAGGTTTTAAGTGATAGCCTATTTTTTTTCCCACTCATCATTCTAGAGAGAATTGAGATCACTGGAATATAATAGTATCTTGCACTTAGCTGATTTTTTGATTTAGTTTTATTTTTTTATTTATTAGATTTATTTTCTGATATGTTGAGATATGCTCTTTTCCTGTAAAGGCTCTAAAATTAATTCTGGTAAAGCTGGGACCTGTTACTGAAGAGGAAACTGAACTACCATGGATAATAGTTGGAGAAGCCTTTGAGCAGATGATCAGAACAGCTGCAGTGCATATACATAAGGAGCATTTTGACATTGTTTTCAAGTGCCTGGAGGTATGCTTATTTCTTTATTTTTCTTTCCTTCTTTGTGAGAGACTGAAGAAAAGCTGTGTGTACTTACCAAGAAAACTGTTTGTGTCCTGTTTGACCAGAATTGGGTTTTCTCTCCTTTGGAAACATTAAGTTGAGTGTCATATGTATGGGAAAAAATTCCATCCGTTTTTTGCAAGTCCTCAGTGACCCAGGTTCTGTGCTGCCCTGTGAGTGGGAAGGAAACCACTGTGAATGAGACTGAAAGCTCAGTCTCATGTCTGGGCAAGGAGTGTTTGTAGGATCTGCCTTGGCAGAAATGGATATTACAGGCCCCTTGCTGGGCTTTCCTTGTGTTCTGCTGAATCAGGTCTACTGGTGGTTTCAAAGCAGCTTTGTAATGGTGAATTGGAAGCTTCTTTCCCTCCAGTTCTCTTTATGTCAAAGACTGAAGCTGTAATTGGAAAGCCAAGTTTAACCCTCAAATCCAAGTGCTGCAAGTTGGAGCATGTGTTTTCCGTTAGTGCCTTACTGTGTTGCATCATGGTGGTTACACTCTGAGGTCTGAGGGAGGAGAGCTGAGTACCATAGGCCATGCTGAGTCAGGATGATGTAGAATGATAAGCAAAGGGTATAGCAAGTGGGTTTTACTTACCTGATCAGATGTTTCAATCCTAGGGACTGGGATTTTCTAAGAGGGTTTGAAAACTTACACTGTCGGCTTTGCTCCTCATAAGGGTGAAATGGGAAACTGGAGGAAATGGTATACGTGCAAACCTAATGTAGTTTGTATGTGTTCCATGCAGGGCAGTCCTTCCAGCACTGATAAATAATCCTATCTGTGTGGCACTTGGACTTCTAATTACCCATTGCTTCAAATGGAAAAGTAAATGGAACAGGGCCTGATGTTTTTTTCTGAAGCATTTTGTTTTTCTTTTTTATTTGAACAGGAGTCACTCTTAAACTTGCAGAGCAAAATAACTAAGGCCAACTGCTGTATGGCTTCAGAGCAGATGGAAAGGGTTCTACAAGCATATCTGATCCTAGCAAAACATGCAAATGGATCCAAAATCTCACAGCCAGAAGAAGTCTGTCGGGTAAGTGAGAGCATCGCTTCACCTTGCCTGCCAGAGAAGGATCAGTTGAACCTGGAAGAGAGATGATTAGCCAAAGCACTCTGAAACATTCCTGCTGCAGCAACAGGCTTAAGATACATGTTAAGTGAACAGATTGATTTATGGAGAGTATTGCTACCTCTCCAGTTCCATGAGAATTTTCTTCTGTCATGCAATGATGGTGTAATCCTCCTTTAAATAAGCAGGGGGGGAAGTGAGATGTTGCTACTAGAGACCATGCTGTACTGTAATTCCTCCTACTGTGAAGGAGAGCTAGGTGCCCCCAGCCTGATGCCTGTGGTAGGTATGTTCCACCAGATTCACATGCATTTGTCCCTGTGAATTCAGCTACAGATTTCACGCCTTCAAACTTTGACAGGGCTGTTGGGATTCATTTTTGTGGGCTGAAGCTTAGAGGTCACTATTATCCTCCTGCTTCAGGAGGTCATTCAGGCCAGACAGTCCCTGTCTTGTTACATGGATACTAGTTATTTCCCTTTCATTTCAGATTTTAATGAAAATGTTACAGACACCAGATCTCTTGTCATCTTGCTGCAAGACCCTGCTGAACACCATTTCTGCATTACTGCTGGCCGAGAGTGTTCTCTTGCCTGACTCCTTGACCAAGGAAGCTATAGAAAAGGTAACAAAGACTTATTACCAGAGAAATACCAGAGTCCAGGTTCCCTACAGCAGCCTGATTGCAGGATACTCTCATTTCAAGCTGGGCAACAGACTACAATGTTCTCTTTAGGTTTTTTTTGTACTGAAAAGGGAGAAACTGCCCGGTGCCTGAAATAATGCCCACTATATTCTTAGGACTCCTTGAGAGTCTTGCACAGGCTGTCAGAGTGTTGTAACAATGCCACTGTGGCAGACATACCTGCAGTGAAAAACAAATCCAGTTTCAAAAACTAACACCTTGTATTAAAGAGAAAGAATGGAGAGGGATCCTGTTCTATCCTAGATTATGAAGCAAATCAGTGAGTTGGACTTGATTGAAAAAGTATACTTTTCACTAAGCTGACAAACACCACAGGTTAGGCTTGTGAGCAAGGTTCAGGCAAGTTTTATTTAGAAAGTACAGGGTAGGCAAATTTTAGTATAACCACTACACCTGAAGCATTAACAGGATCAGTTGTATACACTCATATAAAGCACAGTGTCACAGATTTGTTGGAGATGCTGCTACGAAGTGCTTCAGTTTTCCTGTTAAAGCACATGATAATTTTGCAGTCTACATTGTAGGCCATAGTTGTATTGTGTATGCAAATATATTATGGAGAATAAAGATGTCATGTGATTTGCGATTGGAAAATAGGGCTGTTGCAGTTGTTTAGAGAAGATCATGTGGACTCCAGTGTTGGCTTTTGCTGAAAGAGGTTGGTCCTGCCTATGTGGCAAAAGTCCAGTTTTGTTCAGGAGAGGTGATCTTGAAACATTTAAATTTGTGTGGGCTTCTGTTCATCTGAAGGAGGCTTAAAGCTGTCCTTGTAATCTGAAGGGTCTGGGAAAGGAAGTGTGCATGCGTACTTCTGTGTTGCACATCTCAGCATTGAAAAGCACTGATTCCATGTGCAAACAGGGATGGTTTCCATCTTGTTTCCTTCAGAAGCGTATAGGTTGACTCCCCACCTTAAAGTGGAAAACTTTCTGCATCCAACTATGTTGGAGTCATATACCAGGGTGTATGCAGCAAGAATGCTGAGTTGGAAGACCTTTTGAACCTGAGCTTCTTTCTAATGGTTGTAGTGTGTCTATGCTGCAGTCAGAAAACTTTCAGCTTACGTTTTCCACATTACTTTAAAGAGATAGCTGAGCTCTCTTTGCAAAGTGGCAGCTTGGACTTCACAGAGTTTATTACAGGGGTTCTGCTGCTTCTGTACCTGAGCTATCGGTAACGGAAACGGAATTGCTGTGTGTGTCTGCCTTAAAAACTCAGCTAGCTCTGAACAGAGAGCCAGGAAGGGTGTCTCAGAGTTTAGAGCATGGTTGATTGATAATCCAGAAAAAAATCCTATGGATGTGGAAACTTAAGTATAGGATGTCTCTTCTTAATGCGTTCCTACCAGTTTTTCATTTGCATCTTGCAGGTATTTGGAAGTGGAATTGAATTGCGCTTTCTTTTGGACTTCTCTGAAGCAATGTTCACAATGAAGCAATTTGAGAGGGTAAGTGGAAGCTCTTGTGCATTTTGTTTATTTTTTGTTGCCAAAAGAAGTGTAAGTCATGAGGACACCTGGACTGGAAAATCCTTCTACAACTGGAAAATTCATAGTATGTTTGTTTGTCTTGTATGATGAGTCACTTATCTGTATTGACATGATGTTTAAATAAACTTTTGTCATGATGTGGTAAGAATGAAAGAGGTTTTACTTATGCCATTGTGTTAGAACTTGCTGCTCCGGGTTGAAGAGGCTATCCATGTCCACAGGGAGAAGCTTATGTTATGTGTTGAAAAGTAAAGATGTGGAATTGTTTTAGATAGGATTAGGGGAAAATTAGTGGAAATGATGAATAAGAGTTATCTGATAGACAGGGTCTGGAAATGGTGATCTGGGAGGAGTGAAGCAAATTAAAGGGAATGGGATATGAAAGGACAGCTGAACATCAGGAAGATCCTGACAAGATTCCTGGGAGCAGTGTGAGTTTTTACATCAAACTGCTGTCCTGGCTCAGGTATCAGGATGTCTATGTGCTGATGACTTGGAGCACCAGAACTGATGAGAAGTCTGGTGCTTTGGTAGCTCATTTGTGCTTGGCTTCCTCTGTAGCTGGTATTATGTGCTCTTGTGGTTTTGATGACAGTTATGGAAACATTATTAAACTTTGATTTTTCGTTTTTTCCCCTTCAGCATTTTCTTCCATGCTTTCTAAAGTACATTGAGCACTGCTTCAGATGCACAGATGCACTTCAAAAGGATCAGGCAACAGCAATTCTGGCTAAACTCATTCTGGTGAAAGCAGAGCCTCCTGCCATTGGTTCAATGGCATTTGAAAAGTATCCTCTTGTTTTCACTGAATCATCATCCATCAGGTGAGACTTCTCAGGTTTAGCAAACACTGCATGTGTCTGCACAGCTGCAGATCTGAAAGCCTGCAAGGTGATACACTGGGATCCCATTTTCCTTTCTGAGTTGATTTGAGGAGAGATAGCTGCACTGGAAACAATGTCACTCATCAGGACTAACCTCCTGTCTGTGCCTCATCTTTCTTCCATGTGTGCACACGTCTTGTCCAGGAGTTTGCTGGAAGCTGTGCCTGTAGTCTTACCACAGAGCACAGCTGAGTTCCATAGTACATATAATTAATCCAGATAGAGCGGTGTGCTGGCACAGCTTGGCTGCTTCTGGTTGCAGAGCTAAGTTGGCTACAGCAAGGTGTTTGCTTTCCCACTGGAACCTCTTTGGAAAGATTTGAGTGACAGCAGTCAAGCACAGAATGACCATTGTTAGCCTTATGATGACCATTAACGATCACTCTAGCTCAAGACTTTACCCTGCTGAGAGTGGTGACTGATACTGACTTTTACGTTAAGATTTTGTCTTTCCTAAAAGTAATTCATTCTGTGGGTTTCCTTTTGTTTTTACTGAGTGAAGGTATCAGGTTTAGGGAACAGAAGGCTGAGAGTCGAAAATTAAAAAACAAAAAATTCAATTTTTGTCTTTTAATATTTTTTCTGTGGATTTTTCTGGATTTTCAGTGAAATGAAATACATAGCTGGGAGGACGTTGCTCCTGCAATGTCAGTGTCTGAACTAAACTTCCTTTGCTGCAGATTAAATCCATTGCTGCTTATCTTATCTGCATGGAACACAGAAAACAGATTATTTCATCTTCTTTGTGTCCAGCTTTCACAAAAAACAAACTTTGATCATCAGAAACATCAGAAATCATTTCTGTGGGCCAGCAGTCCCAATTCCTTGGGGTTTATCTTTATTTTATTTCTTAAACCTCTAATCATTTTTTATTATATGTGTTGTTAGCTGCTTGCTTTCTTGAAGGGTGAAGCTCACGGAGCTTTCCAGCTATGGTCTTGCAAGTGCTGAGTGGAATGGAAAGGAAGCTTTCCATGAGCTGTGAAGTACTCCTGTTTTTGTGTTCCAGTATGGTGTCAGCTCTTTGTGCCTGAAGATAGGGCTTTGAATCTGGGCTCAACTTGTGATTCCTTATAAGCCACCAAACTCTTAGTTAGCAGGTTATTTTCTGTCATCTATTAGTCTTTGCTAGTGTCTGGGTTGTTATAAGTAAGAATCACTGTGAATCCCAGAGTTGTACAACTCTCAGGTGCTTCTCACCCTTAGTTGTGAGGATGTCCAACTGAGAACTGGACTCTCTCCTCCTAGAAAGGCTTTTAAAATTTGTAATAAAGACGTGATATTTATTGTGTGGGAAACATGGGTTGTTTGTATCATGGGAGGAAAAGAAACAGTCTCTGATGTGCAGGGGATTTTGTGGATTGCTAAGAAGTTTTGATTTTATTTCTAGCTCTAATACAAGACAGCAAACGAGTAAAAGACAAGGAGAAAAGGCAGAAGTCCCAGTGCTTGATCATGTGCTGTCTCTAATCCGGTTACCAGAGATCGAAGACACTGCTGACCTTTCACAGCCTTGGGTTGCTTTGGTTGTACTGCCACATATTAGGTAAGGGATACTCTTAAGGTGGTATTGCTGTGTATTTTTGCAGTACTATCTACTTCATATCTTTATCAAAAATGGCTTTACTGTGGTAAGCTCAAGGGTTGTTAACCCTAGTTTGGGGGAACTGGGGTGAAAATGTGGAGGGGAAAAAAAAAAAAAGAAAGCTGTGCAGTAATATTGGATCAGTGGTGAAGTCAGGAGTGTCTGTTTTTTTTAATTATCTGCTCCTTTAAATTTAGTACACTAGCATGTGGAGTTGTTCCTGACACATTTCTGTTTTTATTTGTTAGGCACCATCCTTTCTAGATAGCAGTGTTTTCAATGATTATTATATTCTGGTATGACAGAAGCAGTTGGAAAGAGGCTGCTCTTCTACAGCTTTGTGACTCAGAAATAGCAAGTATGGTTTGCTATTGATTAGATACTTCGGATAATCTCTGTAATTTGAGATAGATGCAAAAGGAAGTATTTGTACATGTCTAGGTGTGAGTGTTAACACAGGGATAAAAGGCTTCCCATTTATTTTGAACAGACCAATGAACAAAGAAATGATCCTGCCCTGTGTGACAAGTTTTATAGATTCTCTGTTCACAGCCATTGACAAAGGAAGCCTCTGGAAAGGTCAGTTACTGTTACTTCCTGTCTGTTTGCTTTCTGTTGAGACATAAGAGGGAGGAAAAAAAAAAAAAAGTAGTTTTGCTGATGACTCAAGACATAAAAATGAATAGCAGTGGTGTTGTATCCACATGTACTGAGCAGGAAAACTAGAAAAGCAAAGCTTGAGGGAAACACCGTCCAGGAAACAATTCTGCTATTGTTATTGATAGCCATAATGGAGTGGCAGGTGTTCCACAAAGTGAAGGGCAGACTGTTCAAACTGAGGCTTGGTCAAGAAAATTGAGAAGGAACAGAGTCATATAAAACGAGGATGGAAATCCTTCCAAACCAGATCCAGGCTGAAGCAGTCAAGTGAAGGAGAGACTATTGACTGACAAGCTCCTGTTAGACTATTTTAAACCTGTAGCTCAAATTTTGGGACCTTACCATCTCTGACATACATGACAGCACCAATAATAAAATGATGAATTCTCCCTCCAGGCATGGGTGGCTACAGGGACCCCACTGGTTGTCCTCTATCACTGTGTAGAAAAAAAAAAAAGTCTTTTTGCTTAGTTTGCATGGTGCAGTGCTGTTGTTACTCGAAGAGATTTCAAGCATTTGGCTTTGTGACAAAGTATGAGCAAGTATTAGATTGCCCCAGGTTCAGTGTTTTTCCTTCTGTGGGTTGAAAGGGCTTACCTAATGTTTGGCCTTTCTTCTTAATAATCTCTTTATTAACATTGCTGACTATATCCTATATCTGCCGACTGGTTCTGCTGCTTTTTCATTTCTGGTGTTTGTCGAGCATGATCCTTTTTGATTTAGCTCTTTCTTCCATCCTGTTAGCAGGTTTTGCATGCTTTCATGACTGTGTGACTGGTAATTACTTACTCTACAAAGGGAGTACTCAGTCCTTTTTTTTTTTTTCTCATTCTTGGTGATAGCAGTATCAGCTCTGCACCAGTTCTGTGTGTGCCCCCAGAAGAGGCATGTTGCCATTTACTCCTTCGCTGCTGAAGATAACAAATGAAGTGTCAGTCCTATGTTTCTTCATTCTGTTGCCCTGTGCTACACTTCCTTACTCCAAACTGGTATTCCAGGGCACTTGGAGTCTTTTGCATTCTCTTAAGCTCAGTGGACTCTATAACTCCTTTAGCTTCTACTCCAGTCTCCTCTCTTTGCCTGTGTAGAACTAGCAGCCAGAGCTAGTTCTTCTCACAGAGCCCTCCCTGCAGCCTCCTCAGCACTCAGACGTTGCCATTTAAGACCAATACAGCCATCTGTAGCATAAAACCCCAAGGCCCCTGTGACAGTGCTTGCTTAGCTCCAGATCTCATCTCCATATATACAAGGATGTGATGGAGGCAGATGTGAAATGGGAGCTGCTCGTGGCTTTCAATAGCGGCTTGCCAGGGTAGACATTTACTTTGTTAGCCAAAGAAACATTTCCTTTAAGGGTTATAAGTGTTAGAAAACACACATACCAGTTTTGGGATCTGTGTGTTACTCTATTTCTGTGACTCTAGCTATTTCAAGAAGGACAATTGCCATGCAAGCACAAGTCGTTGAAACCTGAGTAAATATACAGGCTGTTCTTGTTCTCTCTGCTCCAGGAAGCCTGTTTGTGGCCTGCCAAGCTGTAAGTACTCTTCTCAGTTTGACAGAGTCTTCTGAAATACTCCATTTGTTGCCTGTGGAGCGTGTCAAGAACTTGGTGACGTAAGTAAGCTCTGTGTGCACTGTGATTCTCAGAGATTTTCCTTCATATGGCAAGGAGCCTTATATATAGGAGCACGTTAATGCCTTTTTGTGAGTTGTCAGTCTGCACGTTGCTTCAGTACTGTGGTTATGTAAGGTAGTAATGCTGTAGGCACTGTTTAGAGAACTGTATATGTATAATACCTGCTCAGTGGTGTTTTCTCTGCAAACCCAAGCTTTCTTAGCCAACTGCAGGATAGTGTATTAAATATGTTGCTTCTAGTTTTTCTAGAGCACTACACTTAGTAACTGTGTCTTACATTATAATAATAACAGAGACAGTAGCAGTGCATTCTGAGTTGCATCAAAAGCTTGAGGTTCAACAGTCTGATGCAAGTGTTGGGATTCCCTTGTGTCCTTGCATATTTACATGTATGTTTGCTTCACAGTGCGAGTATGCTCAGTTGTAGTCTTTTTTTTGTATACTCAGTTTTATTTATTACAATTCCCTTCTACTTAAAATTAACAGACATAACTGAATGGCTGGAGAGATTGAGGGAGACTGTCGATCTCTCTCCAACAAGTCCTGCTGAACTTGTCATCTCCTGTAATTGCTCTGCTTAGAGCATTTCCAGGTCTTCAGTGGCTTGAGCTTCGAAACATTTTGCTCAGATAGGAAAGCATGCTGCCCGTGTCTGGGGCACGATGGAGACAGAGCAGATAAAGCAGAAAGTGTTGGCAGGGAGTGCCAGTGTAATGCTTTTGTTCCAGCTTTGTGCTGGGCATGTAAATCCCTCTTGGAGCAAGGGATGTTGGGTAGAAGGTTTCCCTGTGAGCAGGCGAGATTCCTGCTGACAGTAGAACTGATGTCCCCTCTAGGCCTGATTGTTTCTTTTCTACTGCAGGTGATTGCTAGCCAGGCACCTAGGCAGCTGCAGCAGCAGATTTGTTTTCAGAAGCTGTCTGTGTGTGGGTCCAGCTTGCTTGTCCCAGCTTGATAGGCCCAATTAGCACAGAGGGGGGAATCTCATGTCTCTGAGGCTGCTGTGGGTACTGTCTTTGAGGCTGTGTCCCATTGTGTTGGTGAATTCTGGCTCTGCCAGCCTAAAATCCCTTAATGCTGTTATTGTCACTACTGCCTTATTTTCAAATATGTGCATTGTTGGCAATGCTCTCTGTATGCTAATAAAGCACTCTCTTGTTTTAGCACTTACCCTTCAGACCCATCAGTGTTGCTGCTGGCCGATCTCTATTACACAAGACTGGCATTGTGTGGCTGCCAGGAGCCTCTTTCCCAAGGGAATCTAATGGACTTGTTTGAGAAGTTGCAGCCTAATATCTCCACTGGTATTTCCAAGGTAATCTGCCTTATTTATTTATTTTTTTTAGCACATACTAGATGATTTGTAATATACAAAGCAGTATAAATAAGCTAGCTTGAATGAGAAAGACTGAAAGGAGAAATTTAAGAGGCTACCACAGGATGTGAATTTGCAGAAGTTAACTTTTAGCCCTGAGGGGCTTGCTTCTTTCCTAGAAATGAAACAGATCAGAAGTCTGCTGTATTTATTCTGAGTTGCCTACTAGACCAGAGGAACTCATCTGTTTCTCAGCTTTGCAGGGAACCTGATGAAATCAATGATCCTGTGCAAGACATTAACCTCCGTGTAACTGTGTATGTGTCTGTATATGTAGCCTGCATCCTTCTGTGTGCTTCTGACCTATGTTTCCACTTCTCACAGGTCCGACTCTTAACTGTCTGTATTCTGAACCATTTTGAGACTCCACCTTCTACAGTGATTGAGGTAGTGCTAAAACTTTCATTTAACGTTTTGAGTCAATCTGATTTTTATAAGTGAACCATTTTCTGCTCTGCAGAAGCAGTGCATGTTTCTGCCCAAGGCTGTGCTCTGGTTTTGTGATTTCACATTCCAGATTAATCTGTTTATTCCTCTGACCTCTGATGTTTCCACATGTGTGAGTTCTGATCCCTAAGTGATGAAAACTGGAACAAACCTCTTGACTTCGTTTTCTGATTCAAAATAGCTCAGAATCTGTTTAGTTTTGTTGAGATACCTTTCAATAGGAAAAGGATACTCCAGCAAAACGTGTGTCACTTGTTTGTTCAGAGTGATGGCACAGAGGAACTCCAGTCAGTATTTGCCACACTGCTGCAAGCAGAGCTTGTGCCAGCAACAGTGAATGATTACAGAGAGAAACTTCTCCATTTGAGGAAACTGAGATGTGATGTAGTGCTGTCTGCAATACCAAGTGGATCTTTGCAGGAGGTAAGTAGCTTTTGTCAGCTGACGTTTGTCACGTTCCCATATTCTAATTCTTCCATTCCATGAATTATAGAGTTTTTAATAAGAATTCGTAAAAAATAAATTAGATCTCAGATCATAGCACTCATTTGTCCTTGAGACTGTTGTGTTTTCTTGGGCAGTGGTGATATCTAGATGAATGGCCCACAGACTGTTTGATCAGGTGTTATGGAAAGGAGAGCTACTCGTTCCAGGGAGAAGTGAATTGTCAGCAAATGTAAAACTGTGACCTTGCCATACACTCAGCATGGTTCGACACTGGTAGGGTTCCTACTGGTCATTAGCAAATGTAGCTTCTAGATATTGCTGCAGGGTGAAAACTCTTGCCTTCCATCTGGCTGTTACACCTCCTGTGCAGCTGTGCAAAAGGAGCTCTCACTTTCTAGATGCTGGAAGGATCGCATTACTAGTAGTAAAATGTTCGTGGAGGGGGGATGGGAGGATTTTTTTCTAATTATTTTTTTGGCTATTATAGTCCTTCTATTTATTTATTTATTGCCTTGACTTGCTAGTTCCTCAGAGGAGGGGTTGTAGGTTGGTCCGACTGCATTCAGTGTTGCTGTGCAGAACTGGCTTTTACACATTCATGGTACGTAGATATGGTCCTACAAATTTCATCATGTAGCTATGAAACAACAAATTATGTATGTGACTTGATCTGTTACAAGTAGTACTTCTAAGTATTTCTTAGATCAAAGTTTCTTCTTTGATAAGAGGAAAGGTTAGAGGAGGTTGGTTGGTCTTTAACTATTGTTTTTCACTTCTCAGCAAGGTGGTTTTATGTCATTCTAGGTGCCTCTTCGGTATTTACTGGGAATGCTTTATATTAACTTCAGCCCTCTCTGGGATCCTGTAATTGAACTCATAACGTGAGTATACGTGGCTGGATGCTGCAATCTGTGGCTGTTTCACAGAACAGTTCCTTCCATTGAAGGCTGAGGGCAATGTCCTTGTGGTCTACAACCTCCTCACAAGGGGGAGATGCTAATTTCTTCTCTCTGCTGACAGCTACAGGGCCCAAGGGAATGGCATGGAGGTGCTACAGGGCCCAAGGGAATGGCATGGAGCTGCTTCAGGGGAGGGTCAGGTTGGGCATTAGGAAAAGGTTTTTCAAGAATGTGGTTGGGCCCTGGCACAGGCTACCTGGGGCAGTGGTTCTGATCTCGATCTGATGGAGTTCAGGGGGCATCTGAACAACACTCTTAGACATATGGTCTGAGTTTTGAGTGATCCTGTGTGGAACCAGGAGTTGAACTTGATGGTACTTGTGGGTCCTTTCCAACTGAGAGTATTCTCTGATGATTGTTCTGTGAACAAAAGCTGATGTTAAAATGTCTGATTTGAAGAGATGTGTGCATGAGAGCCTTTGTGTGAAATCTTTCCAAATGGATTTGATCTCTCATATTATAGTCTAGGTAGCCTGTTAGTTTTTAACTTTATTTCTGATTTTTTTCTCACTATTAAAAGGAACTTGCAACAAATATGGTTAAATAACATCAGTGTTAGAGTCCAGGATAGCAAGATTTGATTAATGTTTCACAAATGCTCAAGAAACAGAAAGCGCCTTCAATTTCCCCATCTCCTGACTTTTCTGTCCTTACTAAAAAACCTATGAATTCTGCTGAAGAGCAGGGAAGTCTTACCATGGTACCTGCTGAGCTGAATACTGAAGTAAATATCTCTGCTTTCAGCATGATGTTATCTCCTTACTTTCGTGTTTTTTCCTCTGTCATATGATTACAAAGGATGGGATTTGCCCCATCAAGCTACTGAATTAATAAAATAATGTTAAACCAGCTCTTCTAAAGATGCACACGAATTCTTCCTTTGGTTCTATATGATATAACTGTACTGAAGTCAGTGGAAAAGTCAAGAACGTTTTTAATCAATTTGAGTTCATTTGAAGTCATGGGATACGACCTGATTATTTTAATAATTGATATTTGGGATCCATGAATGAGGACAAGGAAGTGCTACAGCTGTATCTTGCAGATATCCTATCTTCGGACACTCTCATTAAAGCTATTATCAAAGCCTCTGATTGTATTAGCTGTTAGCTTCCCTTGATGCATGTTTTTTTCTTTTTTCCTTTAATTTCACACTCTTATGTTTTGTTAGTTCTCATGCAAAGGAAATGGAGAACAAACAATTCTGGAAGATCTTTTATGAACATCTGGAGAGGGCTGCTGCCTATGCTGGTAAGTCTCAGTTCCTAAATGTTATTTTGATAGTAACCCAGCAAATTGTGACTGACATGGGACCATGTTTTTATGTGTCCCAAATTTACATGTGATGGAGGAATTCAGAACCAGAGCTCTTGACTGTCAGTGTCATGTCCAGGGCAGGAATGGAGAGGCTTGGGAAGGGACTGTGCCTCCTTCTGTCCTAAATAGCACGAAATAGATAGAAGAGTCGCCCATGTTGGGGAGTCCCATGTTGTGGGAAGCCATGCAACAAATTCATCTCTGCTTAAGGCTGGCTTTTTTCCAGACTGATAAGAACAATGAAGAAACTTGTATAATAAAATACATCATCTTTCTGCTCCATAGATTGAGTGGAATTCCTGCAGGCACTATGCCTTTCTTGATTCTACTCTGCATACTCTCGAGATATACTCTGTGAACTCTTGAGATATATCTATGACTGTATGGAATCTATGATTTCACAGTAGAGATGTGATCGTGCAGCCATTTGTGAGCTTCTCTGTTATTGAAGAGAATTGAACTCAGTTAAGCTGTAAGACATCCTGGAGTACTCTCTAAGCAATGTGGGCCTTTCAGGTCAGAGTTAAATGTAGTTGTCTGAGCAGAAGCTTGGCGTCAGGAGTCTTACTTTCATAATGGGGGGCCGATTTCTTTCTGCTGACTCAAGTAACGTGAAGGTATTTACTTCATAACATCCATTGTATAGAAATGGAACTGCAGAATGAACTGGATGAACAGGAGGAAAGTATCGATGAAACCAAAAGTGAGAAGATACCAGAAGGAGGGGTGGGCACTCTCTTCCTGGAGCAACTGGGGACAAGAACAGACTGCAGCGAGCGACTGGACCACACCAACTTCCGCTTTCTACTGTGGAAAGCATTAGAGAAGTTCCCAGACAGGGTGGAGCCCAGGTCAAGGGAACTTTCCCCACTTCTTCTGAGGTTCATTAGGTAAGTACGTTTTACATATTGTTTGGGAAGACACATTGTTTTCTGTTGATTTTGGTGTTGCTGAGCTTTGGGTCAACGTCTAGTTCTTTATAGACTTTGTTTCGTAAAAGCATTCCTGATAGGCTGCTTGTTCCCAGCTAACATAACTTTTTGACTGAGATGCAGATTCTGTTAAGAGTATGATGCACGTGGGGTAGATGTGATATGGTGGCAGGGAAGAGTTTCTAACAGTCCTTTTCTGTAGTTAGAGTGTCTGTGCTTTGCTTGTCTTCCTGGAGAAATAAACTGCACTGTGCTAGGTTAGTTTCCTGCATTTTCTGTCACACTGCCATACACACTGTTCATTGCTCACTGTAGCAAACAGAAGGCCCCTTTCCCTGCACAAAGCCTCTTTACAGAATTCTCATAACTCAGTGATTCTCTTTTCCCCTTTCCACCAGGTACCTCCAGTATTCTCTAGCATGTATGGCTACTGCCTTGCATTGCTGCAACTTGTAGGCAGAGGCTTGTACTTGAAGGACACTCTTCTGAGAGTTTTTAGCCACACAGCATCCCATAACACAGCAACACGAATGAGAATTCTGGACTGGGCAGCTGGAATTTGTTCTTGCCCTGAAACCCTGAAAAAATGCTTCTTAATGCCTTTCTTTCTTCTTTCTCTTAAACACAGAAATGAGTACTACCCAGCAGATTCATTAGTGGCTCCAACTCAGGATCTTAGAAAGAAAACTAATGGTACAGTCACAGCAAAAGATGTATCTGCTGAAGAAGTTAATGATGTTAATATGGAGGAGGAGGAGGAGGAAGGAGAAACGATTACTGTAGGGCTTCCAAAAAAGAAGACAAGAAGAGCTGCTGCTAAGTAAGTGTTTTTAGTTTTCTAGTGATTTCATGGAAAGGCAGATTCAGTGGTTCCTTCCAAGATAAAAGCTATTTGTGGGTATATTCATTTTTCTTCTTTTGCTTGCACTTTTTTCAGTGGATTTTTAGAATTTTGAAGTCATACATTCTGCTTGTGTATTACCATACAAAGGACCTCCTCGGGCTTTTATCATTATCTCCTTATACCTGATAGGCTGTGGTGTTATTACTTTAAGTGATGTAGAATTCTGAAGCCATTTTGAAGTACCTGTACTCCCTTAGCTTCTCTGTCTGTTTTTCTTGATCTTTTAAAACCGTGGACATTGCCAAACAGTTTGAAGAATCAGATTATTCGTTTAGGTACCTTTGATACTGGGATCCTGTTATTTGCCTGTTAAATATCTTGGTCCCACTTGTCTTCTTGTGGACACAGGTTGTTCTACTTTGTTTTCTTTTGTTGATACAGAGCTCCATGGCATTGTAATGTCACTGTTTTATGATACTGAATACTTAGAGGAAGTAGATCTATATGAAATCTTTATGATTTCTTTAGTGGAGTTTCTTTACATTGATACCATCCGTCAAGTGTCCATTATGAGCAGCACTTCATTCACATTTGTAGTGCGCCCATTTTTTGTTGTTGTTTTTGCAAAGAATGGTGTTTGTAATCACAGGGAACTTCAAAATGTCACCTTAAAGGTTGGAATACCATAAGTATTTGAGATCTAACCCATTTTGATGTCTTATCTGGGTTCTTTACAGAGGCTTCGCTTTGTTCTCAGGTTCTGGCTTACATCTAGAAATCAGCAGCAATAAAAACACAGTGACAGTTCAAGATAATTATATATGGAAAAAAAAACAACCTTCCATCTCAGAGTGTACTTAAGTGGAAGCGTTATTTCCTCGTAGTGCTAACAAGTCTATAAAAGATTTGCTGGAGACATGTTAATGAGTTCTGGAGTGACCTCTCTTTGTCTGGGCCCTGGGCAGTTCATGCTGCCAGGTCTGTGCTGCTGTCCTGAGGCTCTCACTCATGATGGCTCAGCTCTGGCTGGTGCAGCAGGAGAACCCACAGCTGCCCTGTGCTCCATGTGAGGTTGCCTTCTCTTTGCAGTGAGGTGACACCTAGGAGAAACTGCATAGGCGAGAGAGCAGGATGCATCCTGCTGCATCTCTGAAATGGAGACCTGTAGGCTTTGGATCCTGTTGGGCTTTCCTTCTTGTTGATCAACTTTATAAAAAGTTCCCCGGATGTTTGTGATAATCTGGGATTGTTTTAGCCATGTTAAAAAAAAAAAAAGATAATTGTTTTGTTTTGTTTTACAGGCAGCTAATAGCACACTTACAGGTTTTCTCTAAGTTCTCCAATCCTCGTGCATTGTATCTGGAGCAGAAGTTAAATGCACTGTATACTCAGGTACTTGCTGGCTTTTAGAATAATTGCTCATAAGAAGACGCTTTCCTTTCTGAATGCAGTGCCTGCAACTGTGAAAACCTATTGTTTTCTGAACTCACCCATGTTAGCTGGAAAAGGAGCTCTACTTGAGCAGGCTTTGTAGTAGGCTTCAGTTGGAGTGAACCACTTAGCAAAGACCTGTTTTTGAGATAACTGGGTTAGTTTTGCAGGACTGGTTCATGTGAACGGATCTGGTGACTGAGAAAGTAGTGGGCTTTGGCAGTGTGGGAATGTGGCTGTAAGGAAAGCTGGAGGTACAGCAGGATTTGGAAGAGGATTTTGAATCCAAAGCCTGGTGAAGAGATGAAAGCATTTGTTATTGTGTTATATCAGTAGAAGGCATGGCCAATGTGAAGGGCAGATCATTTTGCACCAACTGTTCTTCCAAAATTCTATCATCATTTCTGATTGTGACTGTTGAGATACAAAATGCATTAAATTCTGGGTCTTCATCCTGTCTAGCATTTGGAGAAGGGAAGTGCAACAGTGGCCATCGTTATGAAAAAACAAACTTCTACAGAAAGATAGAGGAGATACAGATCTCTTTGTGTGTGTCTCTCCTTTTACTTTGTTTGGTTTTAGTGGCTGGTGATGGCAGTCCTTTGCCTAGCATGTATGTACACTGGCTGTGCACAGTGTATTTCTCGCTGTCATTATCAGTAAAATAGAAACTGAAGATAAACAGACATTAAGTGAAGAAGGAGCAAACAAGAATTAAAGAGCAGAGCCTAGATAATGCCCGTCTAATCAAGACATAAGGAAAGCAGGAAAAACAGATCTAAAAATGAGATGCACCCTTACGAGTGTATTTCTTGAATTTTATCGTATTTTGTTGGTTCTGGATTTGTTTGGATGATCGGGTTTTGCTCTGATCCCAGTTCATGCTCTCTGACAGTGCAGTCTGTGGGCTGTAGAACTAAATTAAGTGGTGTGAACCTATTAGTTCTCTGCTCTGGGTTCTTTCTGGTTCTTGATGTGGAAGCTGGAAGGTCCATTTGTTCCCAAACATGAGGATCTCTGAGGAGTATCAGCTCTGGTTCAGTCACCCTCAGAATTTAGCACAGGAGCAGTCGGTCCATGTGTTTATGTATTGGGAAAACACTGAGCAGATGTGTACAGGTCAGAGCGGTGTGTCAGCGTATTTATTATCACTGGTGTGTCCATCTGTCAAAAGAACATTGTGGCAAAGTGGCCTTTGATGACTCCAGCATGTACTGTTTGGTAGGAGACTGAAGAGCTGATAAGGATGCAGCCCGGGGAAATGATCTGTATTTCTCAGTGCCTAGGCTATGAGGATTCATCTTCTAGAGAGGATGAATTTCAGCAAGGCCTTGTGTATCAGCCCTGATGAGGATTTTGTGTTTGTCAAAAGAAAGAGAGGCAGGTGTCTTGGGTTGGTTTGAGTAGGCTGCTTTTTTAATTTGGTCTTGCCAGAGGCACAGCTGAGGCTGAAAACTCAAACTGATGGTGGCCCAAAAGATGATTTGGAAAAAACAATTATAACTAGGCTAATGGAGATGAGGGGCTGGGGTGTAAGCGTGTATAAACTGCCAGCAGCTGCTGCATCTGCTTTTTATGAGTGACAGTTGTGTTTACGCATCTCGACATTAGACTTGCAACACATGTTCTGCTTCTATTTTGGCAGGGTAATCCAAAACGTGCTTGGGTTTGGAAGTTTTGGGTTGTTTCACTATTTTTGTTAGGCAATCCTGCAGTTGTGGATATGATCTCATTTCCTTTCTTTTGTCACCTGCAGTTACTGTCCCATCAAGATCAGAATGTGCAGAGAATAGCTCTTGACTGTATCATGACATACAAGCATCCTCATCTACTGCCATACAGGTAAAAACCTGTGCATTATTTTAGTATCAGTGAATGAGCCTGCTGTTGTATGTTTACTTGGAATCAATTGCCTCAGATAGAGACTGTCTCACCTGTATTTGTTGAAGAAACACTAATTCTGATCTTATCCAGCTGTGTGTTTCCTACCTAAAGCAGAAAATAAGGCCACAATTGTAGTAGTATGTCAGTGTGTCTCTTTTGTTTACAAAAGAATGAGAGTACTTTCATTTTGTCACAGAATAGTATGTTCTTAGCAGTTGCATCATTTTCGAAGAGGTCTTCAGTTGCACTGGTTTATAACCACCCAGTGAAAATAGCTGCATAAAACTGTAGTTGGTAATGGAATATTTTCTTCAGAACATGTTCAGAAAGTTCTTACATGATTAGTTTAAACTTGCTGACTTTTAAAATATATTTTTTAAAAAGGGTGGGAACAAAATGCTGTATTATACTGTAGGTAGGAAGGTAGAGATAGGTAAGGGGTGTGTGTGAGTTTATGTTTATTTTTACAGCCCCCACCTGCCCAACAAATTATGTGTATTACTTTCAGGGAGAACTTGCAAAGGCTGCTGGAGGACAAGAGCTTTAAAGAAGAAATAGTCCATTTCAGTATTTCTGAGGAGAGCACAATCGTCAAAATGGAGCATCGACCACATCTTGTCCCTGTTCTTATGAGGTTTGTTACGAAGTGCTGGAATTAAGGTTTCATGTCAAAGTACCATGAGCAGAGATGTGCTGCTGCTGCTTCACATTTTAAACAGTTGAGAGAAATCTAGGGTTAAAGGTATAGTTCGACTTCGTGGTTTGTGATGTTACGCATAGCTTCCTTCTTAATGCCACTGTGCAATGTGTTAGGCAAAGGATGTCCTCTTAAAAACAGCATTTTGGTAAATACTCTTTCTTCTAAACCTTACAGAATACTGGGAGGCATTCCAGTGCATTGTTTATGACCATTTATTCTTACGAAGGTGTAATAATGCAGGTTGTATAGATTGCTTCTTCAGCAGTAACTACCCTCAAGCTGGCCTGCAGGTGTTTTAGTTCTGTATCTGAACTCTCCAGCAATACTGGTACAGTGGAAGCAGAAGCTGATCTTTCACTGGCATGTTTCTGAGTGCTGTGTAGTCATTCAGAGATCCTAAAGCGGGAATTTCCACTTGGTTTACTCAACGCTGGGCAAAGCTTTTAAAGCAAAACAAATCTCTCCCACGGAGTAAGTGGTAAGGAAGCAGATGTCATGCTGAAAGCTAACGCAACCTCTTTTTGTCTCTCGAAGAATTCTCTATGGCAGGATGAGAAACAAAACAGGGAACAAAACACAGGGCAGGTCTGCAGCAGCCACTCGCATGTCCATCGTTCTGCGATTTCTTGCCGGCTCACTGCCAGAAGAGATCCGGATGTTCTTGGATCTGCTCTTCGAAGCTGTGAAGCAGTTCAGCCACGGTAGGTACAGGCAGTAGATCCTGCAAATGTACTGCTTTCTGAGCTGTTGAGAAGTAGGAGAATAAACACACCTGGTGATGTTTGTCTCATAACAGCTTCCTGTTGGAAGGATGAAAGGGTGAAAATCCCAGGCATTTTCCTGAGGTTTTACTTACAAAGCGTGGTTACTGTCTTTTAAAGATTTGAGTTCAGACAAATAAAATGACTTGCCACACTTGTGCTACTTACTATAGCAGGCCAGGTGTGAGCTATTACTGATGTTGTAGGCTGCCCCTGTGCTGTCCTTCCCATGTGATGTGCTGCTGTGCACAAGGCTTCTGGTATATGATGGCATTGAACAGGGGTTATAAAGAGGAAAAAGTGGTTATAAAGTGTTCTGACACTGTAGTAGTGGGAAATGTCTGGATGTCTCAGAGTGGTGGATTCCTGGAGCTGCCTTATTTAGAAAGATGAATCTAAGGAACTGTAATTTTAGGCTAAGTTATGCTATTTTTTAATTGAAAATTATTTTTGAGGTTTTTACAGTACTTTTCAAAGTAAGCTTCCGTCCCTTTGTCTGTAACAGGGCCTTGCCAGACAGCAGTGCTTCGAAGTATGTCAGAGCTGGATTTAGCTAAAGTCCTGCCTCTTGGGCGTCAGCACAGCCTCTTCAATGGTCTTGAGGTTGTGTTGAAAAACATGGGACATCTGATCAGCCAGTACCTGCCTGAAATTCTACAAATTCTGCTCTGTATGACAGCTGTGGTATCCTGCATCCTCCAACAAAGAGAAAAGGTATATAGTAAGCACTATGTGTATGTGTACATCTATGTGTACGAGATGTAGGTGAAATTCCTTTTCCAGGGCTTAGCTTGCAGATGTACAAACACCTTCATTGGTTCAGATAAAGATAATTTCAGTGCCTGCATGCAATGAAGCTTAGCCATTAGATGTCAGTCAAAATAGAGGCCAGTGATACTGAATGTGCTGCAGGGCTCAGACAGTACAAGCAGAGTTGATATGTTCAGAACCCTGCTTTGGAGATCTGGTTTTGACTAAGTTAGTGAAGGTTGGAGGTTGCTACCTGTCTGCTCTGTGGACGAATGGGTATGAGGGCAATGTAAATGATTTGTTGTAAGGGCATAACAGGATCTTATGGCTGGAGGTTGAATTTGATCTTAGAGGTGAAGCTTCTTTGCTGCAGGGGTTAAATACTGAAGCAGGAAAAGGAGAGGATTTCAAGTTTCTTGGCCTGCGGAGTAAATCTTATCTTTGAGGTGTTTTGTTGCATTTCTAGGTCCCAAGGGAGCTCAGCATTGTGGAAGATCACAAAGATTATATATAATGATAGTCTCCTGTCATGGGACACCAGGAGAATGTGTCTATGAGCCATGCTTTCAGCACACTAGTAGCACGTACAGCTCTGCATCACAGGCAGTCATGCCAATCCAGTGCCAATCCAGTTTGAGTCTCAGCCAGGTACTTGCAGTGCACTGAGAATGTTTTTTCCCTTGGTGTGCAGTGGCTATACTTGCAGAACAAATCAAGTGCGGAAAATATTCTGTTAAAGATTGGCTGCAACTGAAGACGGGCCTTGTTGGCTTATGGCCACCGTGTTGACCAGGAGAGCAGTGCAGAGACTCCTGAGCTGATTCCCAGAGCATGGGCAGAGGCAGGGCTAACTGTCTGGGGGGAAGGGATGTGGCTGTTGTGCTTTGAGTTGCCTGCTAGCACTTCTTTGTAACGCTGCACAGCATCTTGTGGAGACCCTGCTGTCTCATGGGCTCTGTTACTTGTTGCTTGGAATTAATAACATCAAACCAGGCTTTTCTACCTTTCTGAAACTTGTGCCTTTGTCAGGTTTCAATCCAAACAGGATAGAGAATGCTCAAGTCTAGTCCTGTGTGGAGCCTGATTGTATATTTGTTGAGAAACAAACTGCACAGCCATCATCGTCACTGCAATGCTGAAAGGAATTATGTCATGATAGACTCGGCAAGTAATGTGTTGAAAGGAGTTTTGTAATGATAGACTGATGGAGGGATGTTAGGTAGCGAAGGTTCTGTCACCATGTGTTTGTTCTTGCCAGGACCTGACTGTGAACATCTGAAGCTAGAACTTGTCTTGAAAACAATCCATCGATGACTCAAGTTCTTGCAGTCAATTCAATGGGATAGCAGTATCCCATAGTCCAACTTCAACAGTGGACTGCATGTGCTTACATGTTTTAAACTGAGAAAGGAGCTTCAGGAACTTCATTCATTGCTGGGATAGTCACGTTTTGCCTGGGCGACTACCATAAACCTGTCACCATTTTGTAACTTGAGGAGTGACAGTTTATCATTTTCCTGAATTGAATTTAGCACTTCATTAGTCCATAAGATGTTAAAAGCTCAAGGAGGAGTGTGAGAAAGCTGTTTGTCTTGGCTAATGATTAGCTGACATTCTTGGGGGTTGAGGATAATTTATTGCAGGCTGATAATGCCTGGAGAGTTAAACATCTATGCTGACAGTTTTAAGCGGAGTTATTCATTTCCCATTTCCTTCTGACTGTGTTCAGTGGTGAGTTTCTTTGTCCCCTCAAAGTCTTGATCTCAGAGAACTGCTCTTCTGGCAGTTTAACTAAGGGTTGTCATTAGCAGTAGTGGCCTGGTTTGTGCTCCCTGGGTGAAGGGCTCCCTGGGCATTTGGCCCTTCAGGCAGCTTATTGCTGCTTGGAAACTGCTTCCACACCATTATGTTACTACATTTCAGCATAGCTTGGGAGGTTCCAAGCAAGAGGATCTTTGGTTTGTTTTCTACTGTCTCCTCTTTTTGCATATAGTTTTGGGTGTAAAGGCAGTGTAGCAGTTTATTACATTTTAGAGGGTACTGTATTCAGAATTCTACAGGTATGTCAAGTTCAAAAAAATGAAGTATCTTTCAGTAGGGCTTCAGCACCAAAACTGCTTTGCAAAATAAGGACGTGTGTGTTTATTCAGCATGGGGGACTGTGATGCATAATGGAGGCCCTGAGGATCCCAAGATGTAGTTCCAGTATCAGTCTGACATGGCTCCATTGTTTCTGAGACAGGAGTTGATACTCTACACTGTGCAGTGTCCTGAAATTATCTCAGATTATTCCTATAAACTGCATAAGATTATTCACATTGTAACAGGGAGAAGGGCCAGAATGCAGCGGTGTGTGAATAACTGATTAGCTGTATGGCTGATTTCTTTACTTAAACATTTTCCCCAAAAAACACATGGAGCATCCGTCTGTAACCAAGCGCTGATGCCCACCCTGTTCTGCTGTATCTGTGGCCAATGAATTACTGTAGTTAATTTCAGAGCAAGTAGTTACTGGTTATTCTGCAGAGGCTTTACTGTTTTGTTTTTTGTTTTGTTTTGTTTTTACAGGTTCAACCACGGTTGATTAATCCACTGAAGAACTTGCGACGCCTTGGACTCAAGCTTGTGGTTGAGTTTTTTTCTGATCATGAGACCTACAGCTTTAGTGTGGAAGAGATTGATGCAGTTTTCCATGCAGTGGTATGGCCTCAGGTAATGTGTTTCTTCTTCATCCAAGCCAGCGTGTGTGTAACCTGTACCATGCAGAAAACTCTCAGGCATTCTGATGGGTGCGTGGAAGGACAGATTTTGGCTCGAGTCTGATTAGTCCTGGAGTAATTAAGTCACAGGCTAACGTTAAAACTGTGATGGAGGATTACAGAACCGAACATAAGCAGGCTTTCCTGCTATTGCCAGAAAGGAAGGACTACAGCATCATCCATCAGTGGGCTGTGTGCTCTTCTGCTGGCCTGCCAGGAATCCCATTTGAGCACAGTAACAAAGCACAGGATTGCAGCTTTCATCAGAGGAATTCAGACTTCTTTTAGTTGAGAAAATGCACTGTTGACACAGGGAGAGAGAACACACGGTATTGAAAGTAAAACTGTACTGATCACATCAGGCAGTGCATATATCTGTGTATTTCACTAGGCTGAGCAGCAGCAACTTGTACATCCCAGTGTTTCAAAGCCATGTGGAGCAGAGCAGTGAAAATTTACTTCAGTCCCAGAGCAGTAAAAGCACATAGTTCAGGCATAGGATCAGCAAAGCACTTAATGCTCATGAGAGCGTTGTGTTTGGAACCACTCAGTAAATCTGAGCAGGATGCAGAATTGTTGAAAAGTTGTAACTCCTGTTTTCCTGATAGATGTCAGGAAGACAGTGTTAATTTTGGAGCTTGGATTGTAGCATGATCTAGAAGCTCCCTCTAGTGGGAATTTCTGTCAGTGAACCTGGTGAGGATTTGGTTTTGGCAGAAGAATATTTTGACTTTTGAGCTTTAAGGCTGTAGAACTGATACATAGAAAAAGATTTAATGAATTGGGTAGTTGGAGGTGTGGGAGGAACAAGTCTTGGGGTCATGCCTGAGATCTCATAGGCATGTTCAGGAGAGGTGGTTAGATCTCTGTGGCAAATGTGAGATTCAAATCCCCAGTGGGGGATTCAGTTTTAGGGGAGGACAAAAAAATAGCTGGAGCAATGCTCAAAGTTGGAGTAAGATGAACTAAAATGAGGGAAGAAATATTGAAGGAGATGGAAAAACAGCAAAAGATTTGCTTTGTAAAAGAAGCAATGTAGTCTGTAGTGGGGTCTTTGTTAGAAATGGGGTTTTAATTGGCCTTTCATACTTGTATTGCATTGGTGTCTGATTTATATCTCCTTCAGGTTTGCAGGCTGGCTTCAGAGAGCCAGTATTCTCCAACTTTTCTGCTCAAACTCATTCACACCTGGAGTAAGAATCCTAGGTAAGTAAGTGCTCTTGCAATGAAACTCAAGTATTTCTCTCAAGTACGCATTTTTGTTAAAATGATCACAACACTTTTAACAGACAATGAATAATTGTGTGAAAACTCATCTTCTCCACTAGGCTGTTACTGTTTTGATAGCAGCCCAGATGCAGTTGTGAAGCTTTGCAGTTTGTGGCAATTAAGCTATGTTTAATGGGCTGCTTTTCCTATACATGAGGAACCGAACAGATGTGTAAACTAAACCCAGCTCACAGTTGAGGAGGCCGGTGAATTCCTAGAAGACCATGTATTAAGTTCCTAGAATCTGTGTATTAAACAATTACTTTTATTTAAGTCATCTGAGGAGATGGAGGGGATAGTTTGACAATATTATTTATTCTTGATTCTCTATTTCTTCCTATTTTATGAAAGAAAATGGGCAAGTGCAGCACAGAATTCTGAGACTGAAAATTGCAAGAGAGCCTTTTTTGAGGCAGACACTGTGAGAAATTTCATCTCTGCTGTCTTGGGTGATCTTCACCTCTTCCACTGACATACTGCTTTTCTTTTGCTAAAGTATCTGGTGTCTCTTGATACCTCTCATTTGTAAGAATGAAGAACTTGCACACAAACTTACATTAGAAAAATCAGATTATTAGGATAGGAGCAAGCTCTGACAGGAGACTTGGGCAAACATTTGTGGAGAAAGGACCAAGCTTAGATGATGCTATCTTGAAGTGTGAAAAGAAACTTGATGACCTTTTAACCTCCATCCCTTCTGCTTTTCATGACTCACTTCTATGGCATCTGTGTTTTTTTCCCGTTATCTTTTTTGTATGACTCTGCACAAAAGAATTGTAAAGTTCTGTTCTCAGATTTTCAGTGTATCTTTTTTGTAATGTTTCTCTCAGATATTTCCCCTTACTGGCCAAGCAGTATCCGAATCATCCAGAGTATGATATACTGTCAAATGTGTTTGCTGTTCTGTCAGCCAAGAATCTGTCTGAGGCAACATCCAATCTTGTGATGGACATCACTGACAGCCTTCTCAACAGCCCCGATTTTGAACCCACGGAGCAGGTTTCCAGTTTGAATGTGACTGACTGTGTTATCCCAAACACTGGAGAAGTGACAGAAGGTATCTGTGTGTAACAGCCATGAGAGGCCTTTGGGGTGATTTGAAAAGAGGCATTAGATCGTGAGGAGATTGTCCTGAGTGAGAATACAAGGAAAAAGACTTCAGGGAAAAGTCATTGTACAGATTTGTCACAACATGCTCAAAAAATGTTAGGGCCTGCTTATCTCATGACAAGTGAGATCCACATTTGAATGTGGATAAGGAGAAGTTCCTTATGAAGAGCCTACACTTTACCACGGCCATAATGGAAATCTGCAAGACTAGCTTTTAATTTCTGTGTGCGTTTTTTTGTCCTAGCTCAGACACACTCTACTTGTCCTCAGCAAGTGCCAGTGTATGTTCTCAGCAGCATGTTCGTAGTTCCCACTGCCTTTCTTCCACTGATGAAACCTCTTTTGGTTGCATTTCCTCAGTTGTTTGTGAGGGGCTGAATCTTCCTTCTGTTGCGTGGAGCTTGCCTTTGTCTCTTGCAGCAAAGGGTTGAGTGTTGCTGACTGTGTTGTATCCCTTACAGAGGCCCTCAGCCTAGGCTGTCACTTGGTCCTACCTCATGTTCCTGCCATACTTCAGTACTTCAGCAAAGCAATGTTAAATGTGGAGAAAATGAAAAAGAAGAAGTACAGAGCTCAAGTCAGCAAAGAGCTAAGTATACTTTCCAAGTAAGTGATTCTTTAGAACTCCAAACAGTTGAAGGGTTAGAAGGGGGAGGAGGAAAGAGTCTTTTCTTAATAGGCTGCAAATTAGGAACTCTGAATGAAACTATTTAAATTTAGAGCATTTGAATATCTGTCGTTGACCTTGGAAGTTTTCAGAAATGGACTCTACCTGTTTCTATTTGCTGGTGCTAAAACCAGTGCTTCCGGTGGTAGGAAAAGGTACAGAGCAGACTGCAGTCATGTGGAACTGAATACTTGGGCTGATATCGTGATGTTGTTGGAGAAGTCTATTAGCCCACATGCAGGTGGATGGGCTGAGAAAACCCTGTGATATGGCACTGGTGCTGGCTGTGTCCTTCTTTGCTCTTTACTGGTGACTGGGTCGAATTAAACAGTAAATTACATTGTCTTATCATGCAGGATCAGCAAATTTATACAAGAAAAGAGTCAGAATTCAGTGCTTGTGAGCCTCCTCCTCCCTTTCCTTCACCAGAGTAACATTGAGCAAGTAAGTAGAAATGACTTATGCCCCCCAGTTAAAAATGCAGTTAGCTTTCTGTGAAAGTAGATTTATTTAAGATGCATTTAAAGCACATTGGTTACATGCCATTTCTCATAACTAGTCTGAAATCAAGTTTCATGTGTTTGTAGTCCACCCACCAGTTTTTTATTGTGTGTTGATGGGTACAAAGCCACTGGATGCTTTGCAGGAATGCCAGTGCCACACCACTTTTGCCCCTTTTCATGGGAAAGGTCTGCAAAAGTGTTCATATAGTCTTTACCTCTGTTGCTGGAGTAGTCAGTTCACCCAGTTGCTTGCCATGTTTTCAATAAATGCTCTCTTTAACTTGTACTTCATACATCACAAATCCCAAGTGACAGAATTTGGACAGAATGTGAGTATGTGTGAATGTAATACATGCTGTGCAATGGGCTTTCATTGATCTGTTGCAGGATAAAAGGCAAATATTGCATAGTACTGTTAACCCACTCCCATAATTCCTCTTTCCATTCCATTCTCTGTCTACTGTTACTGAAATACTCACCCACCTGTGAGTACAGAAACATATCTCAGAACTGAAACTTCACTAAGATTCTTCAGGCATGCAAAGTTTAGGGGCTGGAGTTGAGCGAAATAGAGCTCTCTGTGGCTTAAGCTTTGGATCATGTTTTGGGTCTTACTTTTTCTTAATTGAGATACAGTTGCTCAAGAAGAGGTTTCAGACTTTCAGAAAGAACTGCAAGGCAGCAGCCTGTAACTTCTGCTTTGCAGATGGTCATCAAATTGTTCACCTCAAATTCTTTTATGAAGCATTAGTGAAGTGTCTGCAGTTTCCCTTCAAGGAGATCATACAAGGAGCTGGTACTGTTTATGTTCATTTCACAGATTGAAGAAAGATGACTTTGTAGGGCTCTAAGAGTTTTCTAACCATTGAGTAATCAGAAGAAAGACCCAGAAAAGAAGTTAGCATTGTGACAGCACTCTCCTCTAACTCTGCTTGTGTCTAATTGGAAGGTTTCAGGTGCTTCTGAAGTGTGGTGATTGCAGTGAATGTCCTCCCAATTTTTTGTTCTAATTCAGTGTCTGTGATCTTATAAAATACAGTGAAGCTCACTCTGTGTCTTGAAATATTTCCCAAGTAATCTCATGAGGTTTCAGTTACTGATGGCTTTGTATGTCTTTCAGGATGCAGAGATTGACATTCTGGAGACAGTGCAGAACTTGTTGAGGCATTGCTCAAACCCTGCCAGCTTTCTCAAACCTCTGGCAAAGCTCTTTTCTGTCATCCAGAACAAACTGTCTCGACAGAAGTTGTGCTTGGTATTTCAGGTACTGCATTTTTACACATCTTTCTGTGCTTTTTCTCCCATTGATTTAACAGTTCAAGAACAAAATAAATGCATTTATCTTTGTTGTACATGAGCTTAAGAGCATTTTTCATCTCTACCAGTCTGTTTAGTGGAAGTAAACTAAGAGTATTGCATATAACAGACATTAATGAACTGCAGGAAGACTGGTAAAACCTGTGTTTGAAACTTGCTTGGTGCGAGCATCTCCAGGGTTCTGTTGTGGAAGAGTGGCCAAATGAGCACACTGCATCCATAGGGAACCCTGTGTCTCTTTATGAAATAAGAGTGGCTTTTAGCAGCTTCTAGATGATCTTTATTTTTATTCTTCTGTCAGATATATAGCAGTCAGGCTGTTTTGTACTTACTGAAGTTACTTACATATCCATTTTTGGTTTGTTTTGGGATTTTTTTTTTTCAGTAGGAAAACCCAGGATATCCTCCATGTAAACATTTAGAAACTTAGGAATTTAAAAAGTATTCAGTCCAACTTAAAGAAGAAATATGCTGAAGGCAAAATAGCTCTTGTTAAGCTTATAAAAGGACTGATATTGTTACCTTTTTTTTTTTTTTTTTAATTTCAAGTGGTTGGAATTGGAGTAAGTGTAGAGTCCTCCAAATTTATGACAGCTATAACAGTTAAACTATTTTCATTTATGTTTCGTTCTAGACTTTATCTGATTTGGACAGTGAATTGAAATACATTACAGATGTTGTTAAGGTATGTCCGGCTTCTTTGCTCCCTTTTTTTCCCCCAGATTGTGCTGTCATGTTTCTAGCCTTTTCATGAATGACTTGTTGCTCTCTTTTAGTTGAATGCCTTTGATCAACGGCATCTTGATGATATCAACTTCGATGTACGTCTGTCAGCGTTCCAGTCAATCACTGCTCACATCAAAGAAATGCAAACAGTGGATATCAACTTCCTCATCCCTGTTATGCACAACTGCTTCTATACCATCCAGGTGGGTTAAATGTTCCTTCTCTTGCTTTGTGTGTCATGTTTGCATGATGAATCCAACCTAAAAGTTCATTCCATTCACTGTTGGGTTTTTTTGACACTGCAAAGCATTCAGAGAGATGGATTCTTCTCACAAACACCTGTTCTTAATTTTCCTCCACTTGCCTTTTCCCTTCTGTGTCCTGAAGGTACAAGGAAAAGTTTCTTTTATGATCAGGATGGTGAAGTACTGGCACAGGTAGCCCTGTGGTGGATGGTGGTGGATGCCTCATCCCTGGAGACATCCAAGGTCAGGCTGGAAGGGCTCTGAGCGCCCTGATCAGCTGTAGGTGTCCCTGTTCATTGCGGGGGAGTTGGACTGGATGGCCTTTAAGGGTCCTTTCCAGCTCAAACAGTTCTGTGTTTCTGTGGAATGCACCTCAGCAAGAAGAATAAACCAAGTGCCAATATACCTGTCTATCAGTGAGCCCTGAACTATCTGGTCAGTTTTTTCTGTACTAAAGGCATATTACAGTCTCGACAGGCTGCATTTCTTTTTGTTGCAGTGTGTTCTGGCTGTGTAGGCTTGCTGCTGAGTCAAAAAGCATGCTTTTCTGTTTGAAAAAGTGGGCATAAGTTAAGGACTAGAACTTCTATAGGAGTTGATAGGATTACTGGATCATTATAGGCTTTGTTCTGCTATGTACAGTGTTACTACTCACTCCAGTCTTTTCAGCAGAAAAGGTTGTTTTATCCGGACTTACATAGTGCAATTTCTTCTCAGCTAGGAGATATGGCTCTTAGTGACAACGCAAGCCTTTGCCTGACCAGTTTTATCCACCGCCTGGCAGAAATTGACCACACAGAAGGTGACTACAAGGAGCTAATCCAGCACACTCTCCTGGAGTCTCTGAGAAGGGGGCTGAAAAGTAAGACTGAGGTAAGGCACTGCTATCTGATGACCCATGTGGCAAGGCACTGGTAATGGGAAGGCTACAGGGGCAACCTCTGAGAGCAGAGCACAGCAGCTGCTCCAGGTCAGATCTGAGCCAGCTCTTGCTCCAGAAGGGACCCATTGCTGGCAGTGGGGACCCATGCCAGAGCAGTCTGCTCCTGAAGGGTGGGCCCCTGTGGTATGGACCCATATTGAAGCAACACTTGAAGGGCTGCAGCCTATGGGAAGCCCGCGTGGGACCAGTTCAGGAAGGATATCATCCCATGGGAGGGATCGCACGAGGAGCAGGAGCAGGGAGTGACCATGTGAAGGAGGGATGGAGACCAGTGATTGAGAGCTGCCTGCAGTCTCTCTTCCCTGTTACCCTACACTGTTTGGGGAGGGCAGAGGTTGGAGAGGGTGAATAGGGGAAAGGTGATTTAAGTTTACTTTAAATTTCTCACTGCTATAGGGAATTATATTAATCTCCCTACACTGAACCTGTTTTCCCCATGATAGCAGTTGGTAAGCAATCTCCTTGTCCTCATCTCATCCCTTGAGCCCTTTTTAGTTATAATTTCTTTCCCTCTTCCTTTGAGGTGGGGGGAGTGAGTGAGTGGTTGTGGTGAAGTTTAGCTGCCCCTCAGTGCGAAACCATCACAGAAGTACAGATACACACTGTAATCAAACTTAACGTTCATTTGAAATCGTAATAAAATCTAACATATCACAGAACCTTGCTGTTGTGTAGGGTTTTGGGTTTTTTGCTACTGTTTAGCTTTTCTCAGTTGTATCTTATTCTTTGGAGAAGCAATTTTACTTTACGTGCAGTCCAAACTCATTATATATTTGGTGTTACTGAAGAATGTGACCTGTTGGCCTCAAACACTGTAAGTGGCAGGATAGTTGTTCTGAGGAGCATGTGGCTGCCTTTCCAAGGAATGCTTAACCTTCATTTCTTGTTCTTCACAGAGCATCCAGCAAGACTACACCTCTTTGCTTTCCTGCCTCATTCAAACATTCCCAGCAAATCCTGAATTCCGGGATTTGGTCCAGCTGACCAATCGCCATGATCCTGACATGGACTTCTTTGAGAACATGAAACATATGCAGGTAAAAGGCAAGGCACATTCCTTAACACCCCTCTTGCCCTTACCGAAGCAAAAGCATTTTACTTTGGAGTAATGTTTTCCAAATCACCTATACCATGCCTTTAAGGAAGAATTGAACCAGTATCATTAGACGTCATTTATAAAAAGAAAAAGAGGTATGGACGTGGAAGTAATGTGTCTGATACCTGAAGGTGACTTGTTCTCATGCCTGTTAATTCACAGTGGAGCATCTCATTGAGTAATCATATTTATTGGGGCAAAAGTCTAGTGAAAGCCCAGATAAGAATGAAAAGGCCACGGCCTACCCTTGGAGGTGTACTGCATTTATGTCATTGCCTCAGATTAAGCCACCTTCACGACTGCTGGATGTTTGCGCCCTTGTGCTAGCTATGACTCGAGGGCTACCTCATCACTCTCCTTTGTGTTTGGCTTAGATCCACAGGAGGGCACGAGCTCTGAGGAGACTGGCTAAGCAGCTGACTGAGAAGAAACTTGTGCTGTCTTCCAAATCCCTGCAGAACTACATCATGCCTTATGCTACTACTGCCATTTTTAGTGAAAAAATGCTAAAGGTAGATATGTAAATTGTATGCATCCAGTTTTTGTATTTTTGCCGTTCTTGTATTGCTCTCCTTAAAAGAGCAAATACTTTAAAAGTTTATAGAGTGGGTGCTCCCCCTTCAGGGGAGAGCACTGTTTTTCTTTCAGTGGCAGAAAGTGGGTTTGGTGTGTGTAGATGCAATCTGGACCCAATTCTCTATCTGCTAAACTTGCCCTGTTTCTCCGGTCTGTAACCTTGTATGGGTTGGGTTTTCAGTGCTGGTTTTGTTGTTATTGTTTGGGTTGTGGCTTTTTGTGCTTTGGGTTGTGTTTTTTTTTCACTTGTTTTTATATCACTTTGCATTTTTTTGGTAATCTGTTTGGTTTTTCCTCCTCTCCCTCCAAACTACTCTCTTTTAGTTGTGAGATTAGCCACTGTTTGGCAGCTTTGAAAGGGTATGTGTTGGACATGGGCTGTATGTAATAACTGAATTGGTAGTAAATACCCTTTTGGCTGGGACTGTGAGGGGGACTGCAGGAACTGATTTCAGAGGTTCTTACCCAGCAGCAGCTTTGTAAATGTTTGAAGGGCAGCATTCACTTTGTTGCTTTCCATACCTTTTATTTAAAGCATAAGATTAAATTACTTGTAATGTCACTGTAGATAGACAATCAGGAGAACAGCAGAGCTGCTTGTGTCAGACCAAGCAGATGTCATGTGTGTAATTCACTTACTTTCAGAAACGTTCTTCTGAACTGTGCCTGAATTAGTGCTCAGGCACATGAGCCAGCACCTGCAGTCATATATATAGTCTGTGCCCATTGATGGGGGTGAACATGATTGCCCTCTTACCAACAAGTGGTAAAGTACGTTGACAGAAAATGCATCTACTAAAACCTTGAAGGAACAGATGTGTGATGTTATTACTTATTGTGACTGCTTTCAGTTCCTCAGGGAGGTGGGCCCATAGATTGAGTTACGTGAGAAAAGATAAACTACAGAAATGTTTGGAGGAAGCAGGTCTGGAGAACTGCTTGGTGAGCTGTGATGTTGTTTAAGCTGGTAACTGAGAGGAGATCTAAGAAAGCAGAGTACCAAATGTCCTCACCAGACAGGAATTACTTCTTCTGGCTTGTATTATTTTGAGTAGAGTATACTTTAGAGTGCTTGAATGCTAATAGTGTCTAACTTCTGTTTTTTGGGTAGCATGAAAACATGGTAACGGCCTCTGTTGAAGTCATTGGAGCCATCTGTCAGCATCTCTCGTGGTCAGCATACTTGTACCACTTAAAGCATTTCATCCATGTCCTGCAGACGGGGCAGATCAGTCCCAAGTTGGGAGTCAGGTGGGTACCATGAGCAATGCTACCCTAGCTTCAAAGACTAAGGCAGAATTCAGTGCCTTAAGAAACATTGTGTGGATTTTAAACTCTTCACTAGCATGAGATTTCTCCCTTATGCAATTGAAAGTGGGCATGGCTTTGCAGTTCTGTGTAACTGAGCTATGAAGGATTAATAGCTCATTGCTTTCACTTGCTGGATCTTGGTGTGTGCATTAAACATTAAATTAAACATTAAAATTTCATCTCCTGTTTGGCTTTCTCAGGTCCTGAGATGCCTCTGCAACTCCAGTAGTGCTGTCTGTGAGGTTTCACACTGAGCTGGGTGACAGAGGCCATCTAGCTGAAAAACAACTTGTTTTTGTTTCAGGATAAACCTTTTTTAGCTGCACTGCCACTGAGCCTGAAGTATTTTTTAAAGCATTTTTAAGATTTTGTGTTGGTTCTATGCAGCCTCTCTTTTTTTGTGCGGAGAGCTCACCTCTCTGTTTGTTTCTTTTTCAGCTTGTTAGAAACAGTGCTGGAAGCCTTTCACTTTGACCATGAAACACTTGAAAAACAGCTTATGACCATTGAGAACCAAGGTGAGCTTTCTGCTCCTGATGGTGGAGATGCTCCCTGTATTTGCTCAAAGTGCAGCTGATTGATGCATTTTTACTTCGGAGGTTGACTACTCAGATTTTTAAAATTTGCATGTCAGAAAACCAGTTTTAATTTGCCTCCTCAGGACTGTCTTCCTATGTGCTGGGGTAGGGAATCACCTCCAAATTACCTCTCCATCCCAGACCAGCCTAGACTGAGATTATGCTGATGTGGAAGGTTCTCCATGCTCTGCACCCAACTGCGTTGCTGCTACCACATTTTCCCTTGTTGTCAGTTCCTATCACTTTTATCTTCAGCCTGAGCAGAGTGCTTTCTGCCCTGGCCCTCTTCCTCTGAGGTTTCACAAGGAGAAATTATGTTGTGGCCTTTAGGATATTCTGAGGAGGGAGGGGTGTATCTCACAGATGGGCTTGTCAATACTTCTTGCCTTGTAAAATTACCAAATGTAAATGTATGATACTTCTCTAAGGTTCAAGGGCATTGACCTTAGTTAAATTGTCTATGGAGTTCAGCTGAAGAACAACCTAATCTTTGCTTTAAGCCAAGCCCTGAGGGATGATCAGAAACCAGCATGCCAGAACTTCTCTGCCCAGTAGAATAGCCCTGATGTTTATTGATTTTTTTACTGTTACTGGTGGCAGGAAGCTCTGTCCATTTCAAAGCCATCTCAGGAGTCTGTTTCAAGGGCTCCAATTATGTTGCCTCCAGTATTTACTTGTGGTTTTAATAATTACTCGACAGAAGCTGCTGCCATGGATCTTGAGCCAGAGGTGGAAGGTGAAGAAGCCATGGAGCTGGAACAGAGTGAAGGAGAAGAGGAAGTAGTTGATAAAGACAAGAGGGAGAATATCCCTGAAGAACCAGCAGAACTTGAGCTGGTTCTGCCTGAAAAGGCAGCTGAGACACCTGAAAACACAGAGCAAGTGGCCAAACCAGTTTCCTTCCTGCCCCGAAATAAAGAAGAGCTGGAGTGTCTGATCAAACACATTCAAGATACAGTTGTAGTCAACATTTTGCCTAAATTGCACAGGTGCATTGTTGCAAAGGTGAGAAGCTGGCATTGGAAAGGCAATTTGTTGACCTATGCTGCTACTGTGAGTGTTGGGGTGGTACTGCAAAGAGCCCTGCTGAAATGCAGCATGTATAGAAAGAAATGGGCACAACTGGAGAGAGACCACCTGAAATCACAGAAGAGACTTATCCCATTTGATGTGTCATCGAGAAAGCACATCAGTGTAGGTGTGAAACAGTTCACTTAGTGCAGCTTCTTGACAATTTCTCAGCCACTTGATAGCACCCAGCTTTCCTTATAGAAGGGAATTTATCTTGCACATCCTTCAGCTGTTTGGGCTTGTCATGTAGTCAGCATTGGAAATCAGCTTGCAGTATTGGCCTCTTCTCAGGTTTTGTTGAGAAAAAGCTAGATTTTTTTTTGAACTGTTTGTTACACTTGTGTATATTTAACTTGTGCTGTGTCTTGCTCTGTCTTACAAAGGTTAAAAGAGATGAAGAACACAAGCTTGTGAAATCCAGTGTTGTGAGTGATGATGAGGTAGTCCGTGTGCCTTTAGCTTTTGCAATGGTCAGGGTGATGCAGTGTCTTCCCCAAGAAGTGATGGAAGCCAACCTGCCAAGGTAGGCCCTGGAGGAGCACTTTGAGTACTGCTCATTTTGTTGGGAATTAGTACAGACATGTTTATTAAGCTGCAGTTACACGCATGGCTAAATGCTGGAGGGGCATCTTGACAGCCCTGAAGTTCTTTTTATTTGGAAATACATTTTCCTAGTTATGTTCCCCCTTGCATTTGACTTCTGCAGAGCAAAGTTTGAAAGGGACTTGGTAAATCCTTAAATAGTGCAGCGCTTGAAGCAGAGTGCAGAGGTAGGAATGGCAGAGCTGAAGAAAGCAGCATACAGAAGTAACAAAATCTGTTTTTTTGAAGGACAATAGATCTGTGTGTGACTGTAAAGTCGTTCTTTGAGGTTGACTTTGAGGTAGCTCTGCTTATAGAAACATCCCTGAAAGCCATCTCCTTGGCTAGCAGTGTAATTAATTCTGCTGTGTTTAAGGGCTGAACTAAGCTGTCTGTCTCTGCTTCCAGCATCCTCCTGAAGGTCTGCTCATTTCTGAGGAACAGATTTCAGGAAATCCGGGATGTTGCCCGTAACACCCTCACTAAAATCATGGAAGTGCTGGGGGTGCAGTACCTTCTGTATGTTTTAAAAGAGATGCAGTCAACTCTGATCCATGGGTACCAGGTAATGCTGAAATTCTTTGTAAGTTCTTTGTTGTTTTTTTTTTTAAGAGGTGTGTGTGTGTGTGTGTTAGAAGACTCCAAAGGGGAATTGCTACTGGAATTGTTTTGCCCTGGGAGAATAGATGGGTATTGTAGAACTAAATACTACTGCTATGCCTACATCAGTCTTTGTTATTTCAAGTAGTATATAAACCTATGTTGATGGAGGGTCTATACCCAAAGAATTTGCAGTCTAAGCAAGAAAGAAGAGAAGATCTCCATTTTTTCAGTGAAGAGTTGAGGTATGGAGTTGAAGAACAAATTTCTGGTTCTGGTAAAGTTATTGGGAATCTTTGCAGTGAGTTCATCAGAGCCAAGCATCATCTGAGGTGAACTTCCACAAAGACTATGTAGACAATATGTAGAGATGCTAACTGAACTCTTGCTGCTTAGTTACAGAGCCAAGACCATAACTCTTAACTCATCTTTCCATTTTTACACAGTGGTTTGTGGCAAGAGTGATTTCCACGGTGGAAATGTGAGAGCTTTTATCTACTATAACAGTGAAAGCAGTGATTAGGGCAGCCTGAAAACTGTTCTAAGAGTACTGGGGAAAGAGGAAATTCCAACCCTCTGCCAGCATGTGGAGGGATGGAGGTCCTTTTCCTGCTGCCTGTATGAGGATTCCTGTCCTCCCTGTGTTTTTTCCTGTAGCAAGAACTCAAGTGTATTGTGTGAGTTGTGATGTCTCTGTATGTAGGTGCTTACCCAGTAATACAGGTCCATACAGGGGGTTGGAAACTTGATCTGTTCTCTTCTTCCCTAGCTCCATGTGCTGACTTTCACTGTGAACCTGCTACTGAAGGGTCTTACTACCAGGCTGAGTGCTGGTGATTTGGACCCCTGCTTAGATATCCTGATTGAGGTAACAGTTATTAAAGTCTGAAAGAAGTAGCATCATGAAATGCTTGGGGGAGAATCTAAGTGGAGGAGAAAGTTGTGTATAGATTGCCTCAGACTTGATGGCAAACAGGGCTGGTTGTGCTTGTACTTCAAAGGGAAGAGTCCGTTTTCTTCTGTGGCATCAGCATGCTCCTGGTAGAAGAGCAGAGTACTTCTAGGGCTGTTTCTTGATCCCTGCATCTTGGGAGGGGCATGATTTAATATGAAGACACTTAACTGTGTTTCCCTGTGTTTCCCTGTGGCTTAAATGACTGAGCAGTAGACAGCGGATGTCTATTTAGTGGGGTTATTTGCAGGTGCACTTGTCTTTGTTGTATTTTAAGAAGTTCTTTGCCCATCACTTCAGTCTCCTGAAGTGCTTCTGGATGGAATCCCACTGTTTGTATCAAAATACCTCCAAGGGTTGTGAAAACAGCTTCCCCATCTAATGTGTTCAGCCTGGGATGTCTTATGTTAACTAAGAAAAGGTGGGTGTGATTTGTGGGGAACCTGAAGAACTGAGTTTTCTGCACCTGGGGAAGAATAGCGTGGTTCTGCTGTTAATGGAAGAATCTTGCTCTGTTTTTTTTCTGCTCCTCTCCTTGATTTCTTTGGGCTGCTTTCCAAAGATTTTCAACCAAGAGCTGTTTGGTGATGTAGCTGAAGAGAAGGAAGTAAAGGGAATTGTCTCCAAGGTCATGGAAGCACGCAAGAACAAGAGTTATGATTCCTATGAAATTCTTGGAAAATACATAGGAAAGGGCCAGGTGACTAAGCTTATTCTGCCACTGAAAGAGGTAAGAAAAAGGCAGCCAGAGCCTTCCTTTACTGAGTACTCTCAATTCTGTATGATCTGAAGAAACTAGAGCCTCCAGATGGCTACCTACATAATCCCACTATGGTTCCCTATTTTGAGAGGCAGCACATCACCAAAATGTATTAAGTCTCTGCGCATGTGCAGTAAATTACCTTTACAGAGATGCAGTTTTTTGATTAGGTGGATGCTCATGCGGAAATGAACCCCTGTTTGCTTATGTGCTCTGGAGTGTCCTGGTGGTGACAGGTGAACTGGGTGGAGTCTGAGGAGAGGCTGGAGAGTAAAAAGGAGGGATGGTGGGGTGGAGTTGAGGTGATGGGAGAGTTGGGGGCTTAAGGCAAGTCATGTTGGATGAATTGCACTGGCTTTTGCTATGATTTGTGATGTCACTGCCTTCCTGATTCTCATGGTGATGCCTTTGCAGATTCTAGACAGCACCACAAGCTTGAAGATAGTCCGGAAGGTGCACGAGACACTGCGTCACATCATGGCAGGGCTGATCTTCAATTCAGACATGAATGCAGAATCTCTCCTCCTCCTCAGCCATGGTCTCATCAGTGAAAACTTGCCTCTGCTCACTGAGAAGGCCAAGTGAGTTCCAAGATGTTACGCAGCTGCTCTGTTATCAGTTGGGAGGTTTGCTTCCAGCTCTCAAACCAAATGTTTGAGGGTTTCCTTCCGTTTGTATGCCTTTTCTTTTGGGTGTAAGCAAATAATTTGGGCAGCTAGAGGGTGAGGGGAAAGCTTGGAAATTGAAACTATCCTTTCCTGAACTAATGGGAATCTACTGTTGCATGTGCTCTTGAGTAATGCTCTTTCACCCTCTGGTAAGATGACGTATGTGCTTCAATTAAGGTACAGGTGACAGTGGTAAGAAGGGAGCTACAAACTAGCATATAAGAGGTGACAGGGGTCCTGGATATTTTTAGTAAACCATGCAGTAGATGTACATTCTTGAAGGAACTACCAAAGTTCTATCTGTGGAAATGTTACCCAAATCAATGCGTGTGTTTTAATCTTTGAAACAGTGACACTGTTCTTAAGTCTGAGTGTCCCATCTCTCCTGTTGCTCTAAAGCTCAGTTTATTTCACTGTGTTCACAGACCTTTTACTTGCTGTGGCTATGAGCACACTCCAACTCTTTCCACAGCAAACTTGTTGTGGAGAGGGCTGCAGTCTGAATTTCCACCTTTGCCATGTGCCTTCTTTTCAGAACAAAAGTTGCCCCTCCTCCAGATCCTCGACTGCAACCAGAGAGCTGCCTGCTGCTCCAGCCCACTCCCACGAGAGGGGGACAGAAAGCTCCTGTCAGCAGAAGGACAAACACATACATCTTGGTTGAATCAGGACTTAGGGTAAGGATTTCCTCAGATAGAAAGAGAAAGCAGTGAAACCAATATTTTGGTTAGGAGTATCCAAAGGAAGGTGTTTTGAATACATATTGTTAACAGTATAACCATTTACCTTAACTTCAGTTTGCATGTGATAACTCCAGTGATGCCTCTTTGGGAGCTCAGCCAGTTGCAGATATTATAATAGGCACAACTTCTACTATAACCCAAATGAATGTGGGACTTTACTTGAACTTGAGTCCCAGTTTGACTTTGAGATGAATGTCCTTTGTTTTCTGTGCTAGCTGCTGCACATGAGCCTGAAGAGATCCAAAGTAAATTCTTCTGATGAACATGTTTTGGAAATGTTAGACCCCTTTGTTCAGCTGCTCATAGACTGCCTGAAATCCATGGATGTCAAGGTATGGTCCTGTGATGGAGCCCATCTCTTCAGCTAAGAAGGCTCCTGCCCACAAATGTCATCTTGCAGTCAATTTGCAAAAGCAGAGAAGGGCATTCTTTTTTCAAGTCTAATTTTATAGTTGTACAGTTACCTTTGATACAGATACCTTGTCTGAGAACAAACTGTCCCAGGGGTGAGGGGGAATTATGGTTGATGGAGGAATTAATGTTCTGGCCCTAGTGCTGCTAGTTCAAATATGGACAAGTTCTCTAGAAGCATGTTCACACAAAGACTTCAAGGCCATCTGTGAGGAGGTTCCTGAGGTCCTGCAGCTGCACAGAATGGCTGTGGTTTCTTTTGATCCATCTGTTAACATCTTTGTGCCCAGCACCACAGCCTCCCTGGGTTTGAGTGAGCCTAGAAGGGAAACTATTAAACCCCAGGTTTCCCAGGTGTGGGAGACATGCCTCAGACAGCATGAGATACTTCTAGCCAGACTTTCAGGTGACAGAGCAGCTTCTGTACCTTGAAGGCACCTCTGCTTCAGAAAAGGTTCCTGCCCTCTGCTGAATCAACTCTGTGTTAATGTCTTTACCTCCTAAAATCCAAATTGGAGAACTAGAGAGTGGCAGATAGTGTTCTTAGAACTGAGAAACCCTTTGTATTACATATGAATGGTTTGAAAGATGTTAATGTTAGCTAATCCCTTTTTACTGCGCAGCAGAGCTTTCTGAAAACATCTGTAGCAGAGTGAGAAGTGTTCTTTCAGTATCACTGTACCCAGGTGCTGATCTCTGGCTCTTTCTTACAGGTGATAACTGGTGCTCTGCAGTCCTTAGTATGGATTTTAAAGTTCCCTTTGCCTTCTATCAATACTAATCTGGAGTCACTAATCAAGCAGCTTTTCCTCTTGCTGAAAGAATTTGCCAAGACAGGAATAGCCAAAGGCCAGAATTTCCACTTGGTTGTGAACTGTTTCAAAGTAAGTCAGAGCGAGGTCTGCTCACCTCTCCTTTAGAATTAATTGTGCAGAATGAGACTTCTTCCATTGCAGATCCCTCCTGTAGCTGATCCTGAAGAGTTAGTCTGGAGACCACAAGGTATCTTGGGAGGTGGGGTCTTGCCCTAAGTCTTTCCTGAGTACAGACCTAGAGAAAGTTACCCTTTGGAGCTGCACACAGCTTGGAGCTGAGGGGTGGTGTTTTACAGAAGCAGATTTGCCTTCTTTCTTTCTTGTGATAGAAACTTGTTACCACCCTGTCTTCTGAGAGGCATCAGTTTTGAGCTTGAGTAACCTGCTCTTAACGTGATTCATTGGAATAAAACCTCACAGATTAAGTGAGGCAACTGTAGGAGGGCAATTAATTGTAGTAGTGACTGCTGTTACTGTGTGCATTGTCTTCCTTTACATGTCTTCTAAATACACTGCTGAATTAGTTACCGATTTGCAATCATAAGGGATGGTGAGAGCCCCATTGCCATAGGGATTTTCTCCTCTTTCAGTCTGTGTTCCTGGTTTGTGGCACATGTCAGTGAACATCCCCACTCATTTCAAGGACTGAATTTGTGTATTTGCTTGTATTCAGTTTTCATCTCAAGATGGCTAGCGAAAAGCAAAGGAAACAGCACTGGAAACAGTGTTAGCTGCACATTTTGAGAGCAGCAGTTTGTCCTGTCAAACCCAAGTGCTATAAACAGTCAGGTTTTGATGTGGGATTATATTTTATGGTGCTGTATGTGTATTGACAATGTGCAATTTGATTTTGCAGTCTGTAACAATACTTGTGAAGAATGTGAAGAGCCAAATAACAAGCAAACAGCTCCAAGTGCTGCTTGGCTTTGCTGAAGAAGATATTTATGATTCATCACGGCAAGCCACTGCCTTTGGCCTTCTAAAGGTATTTAATTAGAGTGAGTGTATGGGTTTTGTGAACCACTGGAAAGGCAGTGATTACATTTTGGTGGATGTTTCTAAGATCTCATTTCTGGAACAGCCTGCAGACTGCCACTGATGTTCTCTGTTACAGAAAAGGAAAAAGGGGACAAAAAAAAAGCAGCAGAGCTTTCCTGTTTGACTTGTAGTCTCTGTTTAAAATTGTTTGGGAGGCTGTTTGATACACAAAATCTTAGAGTCATTAAGGTTAGAAAAGTTCTCTAAGATCACCCAGTCCAACCATCAGCCCATCCCCACCGTGCCCACTGACTGTGTCCTCAGTGTCACATCCACATGGTTCTGGAACACCTCCTGGGATGGTGACTCCACCACCTCCCTGGGCAGCCTGTGCCACTGCAGCACTGCTCCTGAGAAGAAATTCTTCTTCGTATCCAACCTGGGCCTCCTGTGGTGCAACTTGAGGCCATTACCTCTCATCCTGTTGTGGTGCATATGTGGATGTATTTGGGTGGCAGGATGTTTTTGCTAAAGAATTCACATCCCAAACCATTAGACCAGGTATTCTGTGTCCTCCAAAAATGGATTTGCAAGCCAGCTTTCTTCACTTTTTTTGTTTGTTATTCATTGATTGATTCCTTCTGGCTATATTTGAAGATGCGCAAAAGTCAGCGTTAATGTACCACTTGATACCGATGTAATCCCTGGTTATAATGCAGAACGATGTGACTCCAGCTGTGCTTTCACATTTTCAGGCTATTTTATCCAGGAAGCTGATTGTCCCTGAGATTGATGATGTGATGCAGAAGGTTGCCCAGCTTGCCATCACAGGCCAGAGTGAGCCAGTGCGAATCCAGTGCAGGCAGGTGGGAACCGTGAGAAGTCTCATTATTTACAGCAGTAACAGGCTGGAGGGCTCTGTGAGGACATCCCAGCTCTCACAGAGATGTGCCTTAGCTCTGCTGAATCCTAGCCTTGTTTCTCCATCCTCCTAATCCTTGTTCCCTTGTTGTCTGGCTGGTTTTAGCTCATGAGGTCCATAGCAGAACTTCAGACTGCTTGCCTGCAGTGAAACTGCTTGCCAGGGCATGCCTTCAGAGGGCTCCTCAGCAGCACTGACACAGCTCCTCCTTTGAAGGCTTTTAAGCTTGTGTAACTTGCTGTTTTCTGTATCCCATCAGAAGAGAATTTGCCACAAACCATGATTCCTTCCCATTACTTCTTTTTAACCAAAAAACAGCTAAAAAGCAACCGAAAGATGGAGTTGGTTGCTTTGTTTCAAGCACTGGGATACAGATGCAGCAGGAGCTGTGTGTAGTCAAACAGCTTTTCCACAGTTACCTGATGAATTATGAAGAATGCTGCATTTCTGTTAACAGAAACCTGGGCAAGGCACGGTAATTACTCTGAGGACTGATCTGGCTGATGTCAGATGCAGATCCTGTTCCAGGCTTGGAACTTCCACCCCTTGTGGAATAGGAACTAGTGCATTCAGGAGGATGGAAGGATTTATTCTCATCTTCCTTCTGATCCATAACTGCATTCCTTATATCTTTTCTACAAGCTTGTCCAAGTGTTTATTGTAACTCCTTTCTGTTGTGTTGTGCTGTTTTGTTTTCCAGATTTACTTGAAGTATATTCTGGATTACCCCCTTGGTGACAAGCTGAAACCCAATTTGGATTTCATGCTCGCACAGCTGGAGTGAGTTTATGCTCTCCACTTCTCTATCAGTACAGAACCTTGGTGCTTTAAGTATGATTTTAGCATCATCCTTTTTGCTTGCTGTTCATGGGGAGGAGTGGCTGCGTTTGCCTTTTGATTTTTTCCACCTCTAAAGAGCTTTCCTTTTTTTCTGAGGTGGATGTTTGAGAAATGAAGCAGTTTTGACTTCCCCCTTTCCCAGCTGTTTTTTTTTTTTTTTTGTTCTTCACCTGTATAAGCAAAGGTGCTGTTGTCTGCCTTGTGCATCACCGGTTGCTCTGCTTTGTGACCCAGGTGAGCTAGAAAGTCCAGAAAGGAAACAGGAAGATGCATTTATATGGCTGCTGTCCCTTGGCAATTGTCTGAGCTGCAGCAGTTCAGCAGGAGCAGTGTGTGTGCCTGAAGCTGCCTTCTGAGCATGACCCCTCCCTTGCTTGAGGTGACAGCAGTTTGCTGTGCCCTCGGCACCACAGAACAGTGCTGTTGCAGTGGCACAGGTTGTCTGCAGTGATGATTCACCTCTCTGTGAATGTGCCCATTCTGTAGCAGGTAGAGCTGAGTGGCCTGTTTCGCTTCTCTTGTAAGCATTAGAGCAGGGAGCTGTTGTAGAAAGATCCATGTCTGTGTGTTACTAGCACTGGCCATCATTGTAAATCATTAGTAACTTTATGGAGCATCAGCCCAGCCCTAACTGTTAACCATTTCCTTGCAGCTACGAGTATGAAACTGGAAGAGAGTCTGCTCTGGAGATGATTGTGTACCTCCTTGACATGTTCCCACAGGTAATGATCACCTCTTGGTACCGTGCATCAGGCAGTTGATTCCCTTCAGCTGCTTACAGTAACAGCATTTTTAGAGCAGTTTATTTCTTGAGAACTTGGTATTTCATATTAACTTCTATCATAAGCGAATATTCACTTATCTCCAAAAAAACTGGCTTTGCTTCAGAAGGGAGATGACGTGCTGGAAGGTCTGCATCGCTTCTGGATCTAATGTGCTCAGTCTGCAAGTAAAGCAAAGCTCTGTCAGCAGGAGCTCGGGTGAACGTGATGCAGGTTTACGCACTGGGATGTGATGTGAAATACCAGTTTTGTTGGCCTGACTGGAGACAGAGGGCTTCTCAGTAGGATGAATCAAAAGACAGTTAAATAATAGCTGCATCCCTGTAGGATAACGTGCACAAAATGCTAAGCTGCCCCGATGCCTTGCAGCTGGAGCTTGACTGAGCGTACAGGAGGCTGAGAAAAGTGCAGTCAAGCAAGAGTATGGGAGGAAGGAGGAGAAATTGAGCACAGTGAGCTGTGCCTCTCCATCCTTGGTTCATGTTTGTACCAGCTACTCTGTATGGCAGCAAAGCACTGCTTTTTCTGCAAGAGAAGGGCCCTTGGGCCTGACTGCAGCAGTGCTTAGAAACGTACGCCTATTTCAATGCAAGTTAGTTATGAAAAGGCCCTTTAAGGTCTCATACTCAAGTTGCTGTCTTAGAGGCACGTTAGCGAGTCAGGAGACAAAGGGGGCTGCTGTGCATTCCCTGCCTGTATCAGCAGCTTGGCTGTCCTCTGCATTAGTTCATCTGCCTTGACTTGAAACCTAGTCAGGGCTGTGCCTCAAATATCCCTCATCTCCCCTTTAAATGCCAGAAGTTCCTTAGGGATGTATCGCACACTAATGGTTGTTTCTTTCCAGGAGCTCCTCCACAAATACTGCGGGCTGTTTTTCATCTCCTTGTGTATGATGATGATAAATGATGACTCGGCCAAATGCAAAAAGATGGCGGCTTTGACGTGCAAATCTCTGCTCAGTAAGATAAACAACAATAAACAAGATCTGCTGTTTTCACTGGTCACAGAGTGGTTTCACAGCAAGAAGGTATTCATTCCATGCTCTTTTTGTTGACTGAGTGTAGACTTCGGGGACTAAGATTAAGGCAAGCGTGATTGCTGCTGTCAGGCATGGTGCATTGATGGCTGCAGTTAAGTCTGTCTAGAGCTTTAGGAAAGGAGTCAGCATAGAAGAAAAGCTCTTTAAAGCTGTGCTCAGTAACATGCTTCTTGTTAGCAAGAAGGGAGGGAGAAATGATCAAGGTTTGTGTAGCTGCACAAATGTAGAGAACTGTTGCTGCAGTAGATCAGGATCAGCCTACAGATCTTCTGGCTGCATTCAAACAGTCCCACCTAGGACAGGTGTTTTGCCATGAGAATCTTTGCTGAGGTTTGAGATTTGAGCGAATTCTTACAGCTCTTCTGGTCCCATTAATTGACCATCATGCTGTCTTTTGCCAAGACTTGCTTCATTTTGTGGCCAGCATCTGGAGAGTGGCAAACCTGGTCTTACAGACCTCCCATTTTGATCTGGATTCCTGGCTGTTCACTTATTCCCCAATAGGACCCAGTTTCTTTCCCTTTGCTCTAGCGTAGCAAGTGCTCTTCAGTACTTCATCCTTGTCATTGCTGTTGCGTTCAGTTCTGATTTATAGCTTTGAGCTACCCGTGGTATTGTGAAGAATTCAATGAATGCAAAATTGCCTCCAATGCTCTGCAGTTGGGAACTGGGCTGGAAAGAGCCCTTTGGCATTTATTTGTAGGGTGCCTTCCCTGGGATAACGTGTCCTGCCAGGTGTTTGTGCCCCTAGCTGGCAGCATCTCCTATTTCAATAGTAGTCAGAAAATCAACGTCTTAAAGTACCACTGCTACAGGTAAAAATAGTTGCTACTTGCTTGTGGGAGCTTCAGGACTTGATGAACAAGAGGTAATGGGGTGTTGTTCTTTCTGTTGGCAGAGCTCACACCGCAGGCTGGCTGCCCAGGCGTGCGGCTTGTTCGTGGAAGTGGAGGGAGTCATGTTTGAGCGGCGCCTTGGAGCTGTCCTCGCCTTAGTTGAGAAAGAAATCAACCCAGTTCAGTTTGAAGATGTAAGTCATACTGCCACTTCCTTTTGGGGAAGGAAAATGGAAGAAGGGAAGAGGTGTAGGAGAGATTTAACCTTCGGTGACACTGTTTGGGACTGAGGAAATACATACAGTACACACATTTGTCCTGAAGGGGACATAACTGATCTAGAACCATACTTTGATTGTAGGCCCGTATTTCATGTCATGTGTCACAGCACAAGGAGCAAAGGAGCTTTGCAAAGCCTCTTGGCCTCAGCCTGCAGCTGTGCTATGTAACCAGCAGATGCTTTGCTCCTTGTCAACCTCTGTCAGGATTTCTGTGGGTGAAAGGGGTTCTTGAGGCAACCCTTGAGTTGGATTTTCAGCCTGTTTGAATTGGTGCATAGAATCACAGAATCATTAAGGGTGCGAAAGACTTCTGAGATCACCTGTGCCAGTGCAGCACCACTCCTTCAGAGAAGAAATCATTTCTAATATCCAACCTGAACCTCCCCTGGCACAACTTGAGGCCTTATAGTAGTGTTTATGTCCCGGCCACTTTCCCTGCTTGTGTGGTCTTTGCTGTGGTGGCAGGAGAGAAGGGATGGAGGAAGGAATGGCAGAATGCACATTCTGGGACTGGGATGCCATAGTGTCTCTTCAGTTAGGAAACAACCTGATATCATGCTGACACCTGTTTACCTGGGAAATATCTGCTAGATACAGAGATCAGTGTAAGCATGGGAGGTCAGAAGTGAATCACTTGTTCAGTATTACCTACAACTTTCACTTTCTGAGGAATTCACATACTTCAGACCGTGGTTTTGTTGTTTGGTGGTTGGGTTTTTGTGTGTGTGTGTGTGTACACCATTAACTCAGAATGACAAGGCTGCCTCAGATCCTGCATGGCATGTGGCACTCCCAAAGCGATCACAGACACTTGGGAAGCTGCCATGTGTGCTACTGGTGTGCCTGGAAAGCATGCTGAGCAAGGAAGGAGAGCCTCTGGGTGTGGAGATTGGCAGGAGGTGAAAGTATCTGCAGTAATAAGAAATGCCCTGTGATCATTCCCTGTGCTACATGGTGGGAGAGAGGCATGGGCTGGCTGCATCTTGCCAGCTGGGACTGCAGGCAGTCAGGTCCTGCATGCAGTTCATAACAGCACTGCTCTAATGGAGCTACTTCCCTTCGGCTGGTTATAGGAACTGGGTACAGGTTACTCCTCTGCTTCCTTGTGTTGGTAGGAAGTGTACCTGGTAGGGAAATAAGCACTATCTTCACACCCTCTCAAGCACATTTCTGGTCTTGCTGATTTTTTCAGATAACTGAGGAGGAGGAGGAGAAGGCTGCAGATAGGCTGCTGTTCAGCTTCCTTGTGCTGGTGACAAAGCTTATCTCAGAGTGCAACTTGATTCAGCTAACTAAGCATGGGGACATTGTCAGCCAGATCTGGGGTGAGTATGGAGAGTCTGTGTTACACAGGGAAGATTCTTGAAGTGCCTTGGGTTTCTTCATGCCTGAAGGGAAAGAAAAAGATGCTGTCACGCAAGGTTTGCGTGCTGCAGAATGCACATACGTAGCAGCTGCTGGGCAACAAGAACAGATCTTGACAGAAAAGGTTATGTAGCTGTTGAAAACAGTATGCCATCTGTCTCAGTTGCTGGGAAGTACTTCCTATCATCCCAAGAGCAAACACTTGCAAATGATGGCATGTTTTACCATAATTACAGCCTCTTCGATGCAGACTTTCACTTCTTCCAGGAAGATTTCCCTGATGAGATCATGCACACAGCCAGCGATGACATGCGGCAGTGGCACTGTAAACACCGTGTGCCTGCCAGCATGATAAGGCCCAGAGATTATCTGATTCCAGTGATTTCTCTATGACTGACATTCTACAATGTCAGGCTGCATTACTGTCATTTTTGTCAAGTTGTTTCCATTTGCTTTATTGCTGATAGCAAAAGGCATGTTTCTGGCTGGGTTCTGTCTTCAGCCTGCCAGTTGCTCCCTTTGAGAGACAAGGCAACCCTGGCAAGTCCTGGATTTGCTTTGGCTTGACAGAGGTCCTAGGAACAGTTTTATTAAGTTCTGAGCATATGAGCAGAGTTTGTTTCTTCCACCATTTTACTGCAGTGTGTGCTGTGATAGCTCTAGGAGGGATGGGGTGATTTTTCTGCTCTTGCCAGGCTGGCTCCTGGACTGAAAGAGGTTTTCTCTCCCCTAGGCCATGTCCAGTCTCACTTGTGGCATCCCCACAGCTGGGTCTGGCTGACAGCCACTCAGATCTTTGGCTTGTTGTTTGCATCCCACAAGCCGGAAGACCTCGTCACCAAGTGGAAGGAAAGGCAGGCAGTGAGGAGGAAGAAACCGTCAGCAGAACTGTCTGCATCCACATTCTTCTTGACTGCTGAACTAGACAGAAAGGTGATTATGTCTGTGCTGCTCCTTCCCCTTGTGCCCGCACCTATTCCCTGCCCAGGACACCAACATAACTTCAGTAGTTTGGTGTGCTTGTTTCTTAGTTGCTTCTGTCTGCTGCCTAATCCCGATGACTTGAAAGCATTTGAGCAGGTGCCTGTGCTGGTGGGGGGGGCTTCTCGGGGGCCTTATTCTAGGCAACACAAAGATTCCCTTCAGGACTGCAAGATGCAGGCAGAACTTGTGCTGAGTCAGTTCACCAGCCTTCCTGAGAACTGCCTTTGGTGACTGCACAGTGCTGCTGTGGGGTTCTGATGCTGGCTTCCTCTCATGTTAACAATTCCTTCCATGTTTTGTCCCACCAGATGAAGGAACTTGTGTTTGCATTCTGCCACCAGCTGCACTCCAAGTTCCTGGACCAGTCCCTGGGAGAGCAGGTAGGAGCAGCAGCCTGTCTGGGGCTGCAGGGGGCACATGAGGCAGTGTCACCTCCTGGCTGGGACAGTAGTGCTGCCCCGGGTTCTGGTGTCAGTCTGCTGGAAGGGTGAGGGTGACAGGGACAGACATTTTGGGCATCATGCAGAGCAGAACATGGGTCCATTCTGTGCAGCCCTTGCCCAGGGAGAGTCTGGCTCTGTGCAGTATAGACAGGATAAGGGCAACCAGATCTCTGGTGCTGTCTCCCTGAAGCACTGAGGTCCTGGCTGCTTGCTCGTTGGGAGCATTTAGCCGAGCTTTCTGCTGTTGCTTGAAGGTGTGACTCCACTATGCACCATCCCATGGCATGGTGTGAACCCATCACTAGGTTGGCCAGTTCCTCCTTTAGACTTAACATTGACTCTTAGCTACATTGAATCTCTTCTGGTGCTGGCACTGTGGGAACCCCTAGTGACTGACCGCTCTGTTTTCACCTTTCAGGTTATAAAGAATTTGCTGTTTGTTGCCAAAGTTATTTACTTGCTAGCACCCGCCTCAGAGGAAGGTGAACAGGCCGAAGGAGAACTTGGCTGTGAGGTGGAAGAGCAGGAGGCTTCTGAAGATGAGGAAGAGAAAGATGTTCCTGCTCAAGGGGAGGACGCAGAAGAGAAGGGCAGGGCAGCCACGCTGATATGGCTGATGAAGAAGCTCTCTCTCATGGCAAAGCGAGAAGCAGCGTATTCCCCCAAGGTGCCACTAAAGGTGAGAACAAGGTTAGCCTAGAGGTTTGACGTGGCAAGTGCTTGCACAGGCTCTTTGCTACCATGGGCTGCTGGGAGCTGGTGCTGAGGTGAGGAGTGATAGGTGCTGATGGAGAAACCAAGCATTTCAGGTTGGGATTGTCAGGAAGGTCTTCCTTCAGTTCTCTTCTGCTTTGCTGGTGCTTGCAGGCGGTGGAAAGGTGGGAAGCCAAAGGCACCAGGCTGCAGGGACTGAGTGCTGCCTTTAAAACACAGTGTGAAAACTATTGGTTTGTCTGGGCTGCATTGAGTGAAGAAGAGTTGTCTTGGGCCAAGTATAAAACATGTAATAAGTACCAAAACTTTTTATTCTGTTTTTTATTAAAACAGAATGTATGCTTTAAAAGCTGGACAGGGGAATGGCAGTGTGGAATTACTTGTCAGGAGAAGGGGAGGCCATGGGACTGTGATTCCCTGTGGTGCAGAAGAGAAAGCTGAGCCTTCTTGTCTCAAGCTGCCACAGTACAGGACAGTGACAGAACAAGCTTGTTTTTAAAGTGTTACCAGCTAAGAAGTGAAGTCAGAGCTCACACATTTACAGATCCCTTGGGGCTGTGTCTCATCTGAAGGCTGTAGGTGGCTGCACTAAGACCTTATGCCAGCAGTATCTGAAGCACCTTGTACACTGAGCTGTGATGCACATGTAGCTGCTCAGTTAGGCAGTTTCCTTCTTACACTCGTTTGCAGAGGAGCTGCATCTTTAAGTTCCTTGGAGCAATCTCAGTGGATCTGGGGAAAGACAGAATCAAGCCGTACCTTCCAACAGTCCTCACTCCTCTGTACAGGGAGCTGAACAGCACCTATGCAGAGCAAGGTAAGTGATATCCTTCACCATGCTTGCCCCATCCATCCTTTTCCTCTGTTGAGGAATAGATGCCTTAAACAGTGCATTTCACTGACTTGCAGTTTAAGTGAAGCATCAGGAGAGGAAGAGAATGTGTGACAGCTGGAACAAAAATGTACATGTCGACAAAGCAAAGTCCTAGAGTTAGGCAGACTCCTGCATGCAGGGGCATAAAGCTTGAGCTTATGTGAAAAAAGTGTAGTACTCAAGGGTGGGCTCACGGCAGCAGGACTGACTCCTCAGTGAAGGCAGGAAGGGAGTGAAGGTCACTGCTGACAAGTGTCTGTCTTTCTGAATTGCCATATTCAGGTCTGCTGTGAGGATTAGGGGCTCAAAGATTCACATCCTGTGGCTAAAAGTGTGTTTTAAAAGTGGAGAGGAGGTGTTTATGGTCACAAGAGCAAAGAACTGTATAGTTTGGAAGTGCGAGGTTGGCGGTAGCTGCTGTTTTCCCCAGGTGTTCTCTTTTGAAATAGAGCATCCTGAAAATGAACTTCGGTGTGTGTCATGTGGACAGTGACTGAAATCAGAGAACCAATGCTGCAGTGAAGGGGTGGGGTGGGGAAAAGCTGAGCAGAAACTCTTGTTCCTCCCTGGGGACCTGTGTTTATTTAACATTCTTAAGGAAACCTGAAGGTACATACTGTGGAAAATGACAGCAAAGATTGCAGGATGGCCTCAGCACTTAATTGCAGAGCAGTGAATCTGTGTGCGTGACCTGTATGACGTGATGCTGGTCAGAGAAAGACCAGCTAATTTCCCATGAAAGACCAGCTAATTTCCCATGATGGACTCCTGACTTAAGAACAATCCTGGTGATTACACTGTTCATGAGAGTGCTTTAAGTAAGTCACACAAATCCACACAGATCAGGATAAGCACAAGCAACAAAGCAAAAAACAGCTACACATTTAGAGTGACAGGTGCCTTAAAAGTATATTGTGCAGCACTGGGCCCCACATCTCTAGAAAGGATATAAAAGAACTGGGAAATAGGAGAAGGGCAGTGAATACTGGGAAAGATCCATCAGTAGGAATATTTTTAGTAAAAGAGGTAATTCCCTATTGGGTTCTTGGCTTTTGCTTCATACGCTGAAAAGATTAAGCTAGTTTATTTTGGTTTATTAGATCCAACACTGAAGAACCTTTCCCAAGAAATTATAGAACTGCTCAAGAAATTGGTCGGTCTGGAGGCTTTTTCGCTCGCCTTTTCTTCTGTGCAGAAACAGGCCAATCAGAAAAGAGCTATGAGGAAAAAGCAGAGGGCTTTGCAGGTAAGTTTACTCTGCTTCCCCTCTGGGAAAAAACAGGGCTTTTCTAAAGGCTGGAGAGCTGACCAGGAAAGTGAGCATGAAGAATAACTTCATCCTGAATTAGGATAGTTTCATTTCAGAAACTTAAGAAGTAAAGTATTGAAAAGGGTGGTCAGGCACTGCAACAGCCTCCCTAGGGCAGTGGTCATGGCCCCGAGAAAGCAGACTTCAAGGAGCATTTGGGAAACACTCACAGACATAGGGTTTGTTGGCTTGTGCAGAGCCAGGACTCGATCATCTTTGTAGGCTTCTTCAACTCAGGATGTTCTATGATGCTGCGTTTTTATTTAAAGTAACATTTGTGGGCAGTTTTTGACCGACCCCAGAGGCCTGCTGTTTAGGTTAGCTGAAGAGCAGCAATAAATGTGGCTCCAGCAGCCAGAAGACCCTGAGTTCTGAGAAGCCTTGCAGCTAAAAATGCACTGGCTGTCAGTCACACATTTCTTGGGAACTGTGCTTACAGTTTTAACTAAGCAAATTAATGTTTTCTTTTTCATTAGACTGTGGCAAACCCTGACATTGCTGCAAGAAGGAAGCTGAAGAGACATAAGAATAAAGCTGAAACAAAGAAGAGAAAAATAGAATTCCTGCGCCCTAGCTACAAGGCCAAGAAACAGCGTGGTCACGCTCTGAAAGACTTAGCAATGGTGGAATGAAAAGTCTTTTCCTGCCCAGAGGATTAATTTGTAAAAATGAATTTCAAGCTAATTACTGTTGGGGGGGGGGGGGGGGAAAAAGAGAGTATTTACATATTTTAATTGTATTTATTTGTATTTTTTCCATGTCCTCTTTTTCAGCTAGGATCTTAATAAATAAAAGATTTTTAATAAAGCTTAAGGGTTTTTGTTTGTTGTTGGGTTTTTTTTTTCTCCAAAACCTGTATATTTATTAGAGTGGGTACAGTTGACTGGACAACCACTCACTCTGGGTTGTATGATATGGTGACTGCATTCATGCCTATGACCCTCCTGCCTCTGGAGAAAACAGGCTGCACTGACCTTGATTTGTCTTCCAGCCTCCACAGCTGTAGGGAGAAAGCTGACTCGCTTCCAACTAAGCACAGACTATAGAAAAACAGCTCAGGAAAGGGGGGGAGTTAAGTAAGTGCCATGCCACATCAGGGCAGCAAGAAGTTACTGAAGAAACAGAAAAAGTGATGCTACACTAATAGGCACAGTATTATCTCTGTTGCACTTTATTCTAACAGCATAGCTGCACCGAGGAATGCTGAAGCATAACAACATCAGCTTCAGGAAACCTCCTGCAACATTCAGCCACAAGTCTGCTAGAACTGGCTGCAGTTGAATTCAAGTCCATTTCTGCAAGCAAGCAATGCACCTTTGATTATAGCTGATGGTTGCAGATTTTATTAATTAGTGTTTCAATTACACAAAGAGTAACCACACCAACTTCAAACTACCTGGTGTATGGAAAAAGAAAAATATAAATCCCTCTGACCGCCAGAAAAGCTTCCATACAAATTATTAAGCACATCTTTAAACACAAAGAAGGAAAACGAAGATCATAATGTACACAGACATTCGCTTGGTTCAGTTTTCTATCTGAAGAAAGGCATCCACGTTACATGAGCCAAACACAAACCTGCCTTATTTACAAGTGCTTGCATCCTGACCATAGTTGACTGCAGAAGGAGGGATGCTGGATACAGATGAAACTTCTCTGCAATTGTCAGTTTTGTATCACTGCCTACTCTTCAACGCTTCCACCAACCTAGGAAAAAGGGTAAACCAGTTTACTGAAACATCATTTCAAAGGTGCCAGGACACCTTTCTGAGCAAGCTACCCTTATACATTCGTGTGGACTCTTGTTTTAAGAAAACTGCCCAGAGCCATACAGCCCAAGCTCGAGGGCACAGTGAACAGGCAAGTCCTGAAACGCTCATCTTTCTGCTCTCACAAATACCAAAGAAGCACTGCAAGCCTGTAATTCATACTGTAACACTTTTATGTCACACTTTCCACAGATCCAGTCTTTACAAAAGAAGATGTGTTAAAAGACACTTCAGTAATGAAGCTAGCATAATTAGATTCTTACCATTCCATTGCTTCATCAAGCCCAGTGCCCTTGGTTGCAGAGGTTTTGAATATCTGCCATTTTCTGTCCTTCAGTGCTGGTAAGCCAAGCGCATTTGCCATTTCTGTGGGAGTCATGGCCTGTTCCATGTCCTGCTTGTTTGCAAACACCACCAAAATGGCTTTCTTCAACTCTTCTTCCTAAGAAACAGGAATCAATCGCACCAAACTGTCTGCTGGGATTTTTAGTATATTTATTTTTGCAGAGAAAACCCGTAGGACAAAAAGCAGCTTATATCATGACTCTCCAGCTTGCCAATTTTAGTGTGTCAGCACAAGAATGACACCTATTTTGAATTCCATATTCTCCCACATTGCAAAGGAGCACTTTCAAAACAAGGCAGGCTTCATAACATAACAGCACTCTGTGAACAAGAGGCAGATTTAACAAGGCACACTGTCAAAAAAAGCTTGCAGCAATTTTGGAAGAAAAATAAAGTTTCACTTCACACGTCCTTCCTCTCTTACTCTGTGCTATACATGCTCTTCAGGTTCACCACCCAGTAACACACCACTGGAATTCCTTCAGGGCCTTATTTTCCACCAGTGACACAGCAAGCAGCTGTCCTTGCAGACAGGTAAGGCTACACATAACTTACTATCCACAGAATTCCTGCATGGAAGTATAAAATACCAGCACACTGAGTCTGTTTCAGTTAGAAGTGCTGCATGGGCCCGTTCTGAGGGCTCAAACTTCACACATGAACATGATCCACAGAATCAAATTTCACATTTGCTCCAAGACTTGCAGCTTCTTCATTTCCATTCCACTATCATTTTCTTACCTCTAGCATAGCAACAAGCTCTGATTTCGAAGTGCCAATTCTGTCTCGATCACAGCTGTCCACTACATAAATGACCGCATCTGTATTGGAATAGTAACACCGCCAGTATGGCCTGCACAAGACACAAAGAGCCGTGTGGAGGTTTAGCAGTACCCTACAGCCACACAATGAAAAGCCAACCAGAGGAAGCAACAAACGCCTTTGGGGAGAAATAAATTACCATCACGAGGTTATGAAAAGGACTGAAGTGGTACAGGTACTCAACAGCAAAAACTAAGTTTTTTCAAAGAGCTAATTCATATAGATATGTAATTAACAAAGGGTCACAACAAACCATCTTCACCAGGATTATTTTACTGGAGCTAAAAAGGAAAAGGAAACAAGCACTGCCCCTTACTAAACAGTGTTCAGAGCATAATCCTGAAGAGAGCACACAGGGGTCCTGCACAAGCAATTACAGTTACACACAGAATGGTTTGGTACTATGTCTAAATATAACCTTACAGCTTTGCACTCTTAAAAATATGAATATTTAAAGATAATTTTTCAGAACGCTGCCCAATTACACACAACAGAAGTAAACTAGCTTTTCAAGGCAGAATAGTATACCAGTGAAATAATTCACTTTGCAGCCCAAAACAGAGGTGCCAGTAACGGAACTCTCTCATACAAAAGTGCTCTCCCATCAATGAGCTGGTTTTAAACAAAAGGAGACAACCGTCAGAACCAACAGCTATGAGAACTCCAAGAACTCTGCAAGCACTTTTTGAAGAAATTTGATGACATTTTTTCATTTTAAGACACATATTACCTTATGCTTGTCTGTCCTCCCAGGTCCCAAACTTGAAATTTCAGATTCTTGTATGTCACTGTTTCAACATTGAAGCCAATTGCTGAAACAAAGTTAAACAATTTCACTGATGATCCTTTTTTTTTTTTTCCCTCTGAAATACGCTTAGTTTAAAATCACCCTGCCTAAAAATTCCTCATGAACAACACAGTGACATTGAGAAGTTACTCCAACAGGCATTTATGGCTGAAAAAAATGCATCACAAACATATTATAGAGACTTGCTAACAACTGAAGTTGTTAAATATGAAGCACGTCTGAAAGCATCAAAGGAAACAAAGCAGTGCTTAAAGAACTGGCTTGCTTTGACGACCAAGTACATAACTGACAGCAACAGAACACTAAGGAGTATATCCTACATGACAACAGCAGATCTGTGGCCTTTCAAGACCACAGCAGAGACTGCCTTGCAGCAGAAGACTTTATACCATGATAGCTGGAGGATGTACTGTTGTAACTTTACTGCCATACATCATTCCTTTCCCTGTCAGCACAGAGAAACACGGCAACAAATGTGGACTGCCTAAAAGACCTGACCAAAGTCAGTCAGTTCATCACCGCCATTCTGGAAGACTTCAAGAGATGTGGCAAGGATTCAACAACCAGCATGCCCCATCCTTTATGTTACACTATGATCTCGTTCATGTTATGCTACAATTTAGACTATGTATCAAGGAAGAAACTCTTTACTGAGAGGGTGGTGAGACACTGGAACAGGCTGCCCAGTGAGGCTGTGAACACTACCTCCGTGGAGGCATTCAAGGCCAGGCTGCATGGGGCTTTGAGCAACCTGGTCTAGAGGAATGTGTCCCTGTCTATAGCAGGGGGCTTGGAACTAGATCATCTTAAAGGTTCCTTCCAACACAAACCACTGAATGATTCTGTGACCCCAGACAGAAAACTTCAGCACACAAACCTCAGTGTTTGTTATGTGCAGGTTTGACTGCATGAACACTAAAACAATTGGTGAAATTAGTTATATCTTTTAAGGAAATACTTCCTACCATAATATCTCACACCAGGTTGTTAAGCTTTTTTTTTGTTGTTGTTGTTAAAGAATGTATAAGATAAGAAGCAATGCAGATGGTTTTCTGTATTAACAAACTGAAAACCCTTGTCAATAACAAGAAGTGAGAATCATAGAAACACCAAGGTTGGAAAAGACCTCCAAAGTCACCCAGTCCAACAGCGCACCTACCATCAATATCTCCCCAGTATCAGTATCTCCCACTACTATGCCCCTTAAATTAAATAGGATGGCATCAGTGAATCATACCTATGTGAGATTCTGTATGTACAATAACAATAAATTCTAGTATTCACATTAGTGCTATGTTTGCAGACAAAAAATTTCCACAGTAAACAGTATCTGGTTAGAAAAGCCTGCCAATCACAGAAACAACCTTGAGGTCAAGTACTTTTTGCATTCAGCAGAGCAGCAAAAAGATTCCTTTTTGTTGTATTTCCACAGCACGCCCTAAGAGCATCACACAAGAAAGTTCTCAAATAAAAGTGCCAGGCTGCAACAACGTAAGGTGCTTTTGTTTACAAAGTAGCATGTGTGAGTTCAGCTGTTCAGCTGACATACCAGAGCTGCCTTTAGTAACAGACAAACTGCTTACTTGGAATGGTGGTAACAACTTCTCCAACCTGTAACCTGTACAAGATGGTTGTTTTCCCAGCTCCATCCAGCCCCAGGATGAGAATCCTCATCTCTCGAGTTCCAAACAAACTGGAAAAGATGGTGGAGAAAAAGCCCCCTACAAAAAATAAAGCAGAACAGAAAGCCACCTCCACGTCAGCTGGCAAAACAGCAGCTGTCGTGATTTCTTACTGAACAGCAGTACATCTCTTATATTTAGTTAAAAAAAAAAAAAAGACAAGTTCAGTGCTGAACTTCTCATGATCTTACGCCGTTATTTTATCACAAACCTACCCTGCCAAATGAAGCTCGTGGCAGCATCAAGCTTCCTCACCGCGGTTAGTGAGGAAGCTCGATTTACCAAAATCTGAGCCACCTACTTCTTCCTTTGCATCACCCTCTGCCTCATCAACGCCAGGGACCGCACAAGGACTCCTCCTGACCCGCACGGTCTCCCCAGGGACCGCCCTGCTTCTCCTCCCTCGAAACGAAGCGCAGTTCCGCGGGTGCCCACAGAGTCACTCCGCCATCCGCACCGCGCCGCGAGGTCCTGAGGTACGTGGGTGGGAAGGCGGCAGCGCTGCTCACTGCCACGAACCTCCCCCGCTCAGTACGCCCTCACGCGCTTCTGCGACCGTGGGTTAAGACTCGAGCGAACCGCCTGACCCTCACCGCTCCGCACCACCAGCGCAACCCGGCCCACCGCGCTGCCCTGCCCCGCCGCCCTCACCCATGTCGAGCCGCCGTGCCCGCCCTGCCGCTCCTGTCAGCGCCGCCGCCGCCCGCCCGCAGCTCCACGTCGCACGCCGCGCCTAGTAAATGAGGCGTCCCCCTCTACCCCGCCGTTTCGACACGGGGGCGGGACGGGCTCTACCTCCAGGGAAAAAAGGAGGAGCAGAGCGCAGGGCAACCGCTAACCCTGCTGGTACAGGGGCACGCGGAACGGGAGGAGAAATAAAAAGGAAACGATAACGATAAAGCGGGCCAGCGCGGAAACGTGACGAATGTGCCGAGGCGGAAGCGGAGTGTGCGGAAATTGGGGCGGCGGGACCTGATCCGTCGCAACGCGTCGCCCTCCCGCTTACGCGGCGTTACGAGCGCCGGTGTGTCCGCACCGATCCTTCGCGCACTGATCAAACACGTGCTGATCTAATAAATACGCACGAGCCGAGTCGCTGCACGGCCGCACGAAGGGCAGAGTCGCGCTGCGTAAAATGGCGGTTGGAAGCGTTACCCATCACCAACACAGCGTTCCAGAGCTGCGATGTCTGAGCACACATTATCTCTAATTAGTTCTAGTCCAGACTTTCTCATTAAGCGCGGTGCTCCCTGATTCTCAGTGATGAGCAGGGTAATAAACCGCTGTGAACCATCAGAAAAAACGCATCTCTGTAAACCATGAATAACCCAGCAATTCCTACACAACAGCTGACAGCAGGGTACAACCAACCCTGTGTGAAAAACAGTATCAGCACAAATCAATTATGTGATGTATGAAATCCTTAAGAATGTGAAACATCACGTAATGGAAGCTCAGAAGACACAATTCACAAAGCATGCATAGAGAAGTGAGCTGTAACATCAGACAGTGTCATAAGAAATCAAACCAATCTCACATCACAAGTCAGTGGTTACACTATTCTTTCTTTACCTAAGAGACAGTCAGATATGAAAATCTCTTCTGAGAATAATCTGTAACTAAAGAACCAATCTACCACTCCAACCTGCCAGCTCCCTCTTCAAGCACTGTATTCTCTCTTTGTACTCCTGTTCCAGCTAAAGCAGCACAGAAATATTGAGCTCTCCAAGCCATAAGTACATAATCTAAGGCTGTCACCTTCTGTGCCTTTGCCCCGTTGTTTTTTTTTTTCCTCAGATCTAGAATTCTCCAAAGAGAGAAAGTTTGTACCTGTGTCAGCTGAAAAAAGGCAGGTCTATGGGGAAGAGAAACAAGCAGCTCACAGTGCAAAAATGATCACCTTTCTCATAAAATCCATATCAAAGAGTGCAATCACAGCCTGCAAGTGCTGACATGAAAAAACCTCATGCTTTCATTAAATGCGTGTGAAGCAAGGGCAGCATGAACAGACAGACCTTGCCATTTTCTATGGGAGCATCCATAACTACAGTACCAACGCAGTTGCAGAACAACAGCTTTTTTTCCTTTATGTCCTCCATTTGAATTCTTTCTTGCTTTAGTTTTTACATTAATCAGAACTCACTTAAAAATGATTCTTTATTTTTCCTTTCAAGTTGGAAGCAGTAAGAAAGAATGCACAAAACTGCTCACAAAGGGATAAGAAGAAAAGGTAACAAAAACGTTTTTTCTGACATTGTTTAGAAAATGTGTGATCTATAAAATCTGATGATTCAGAGTGCCTGCCCAAGTGCACTGCTTCAAGGGGCAAGCTTCATGTATCAGAGTCTTTTAGGTCCTTGATATCCTCAGGAGACCACGGATACGTCTTACAAGAGCTTGAATAAAGGTGTAACGTGACCGAACCTTAGAATATAACCCCTCAATGTCCAGAAGCTTCTTCTGTAGAGATTCGCCAAAACTGTTGGTGGTTTCAATCTGAAGCTGAGAAACAGAGATTTGTTTCAGTCAACAATACAAAATCTTATCATCTAGAACATTCTGGAATATCTGTTTATCCATCACCTGTCAACTTGTTCACAGTACCTGACAATCAAACTTTCAATAGGTTTTTTTTTTCAGCTCCCCTAGTATGTACTACTTGCATTCATCCTTACACTTTGCCCCGTAACATTTAAAGGATGGCCTTTCAGTGGCTGTTTTTGATGACTCAAAACATTTGCAGATTATCTGCATATCATAAATGACAAACTCTCCAAGCATTTTAGGAATTAAACAAAACGTTTTCTTATAAAGGTGCTTGAGATTGCAAAGGATTTTGAACACAAGCTCTTTTTTGTGCACAAACAGCAGCTGAAATGTTAATGGAATTTTTTAATAAAAATGAACATTTTTTTCCTGCTGCTTCTGCACCTAATTAACACACACTATTAACTTTCTGTGTAAGAATAAATCAATTCAGTTGCTAATATTCACACTTTACAGTCTGCTCAGTTTCTGTTACCCTTTCCAATCTCATTTCTCTATGGTCAGTTGCTGCTGACTCGTAAACAGTTACAGAATTGAAAACCTTTCAAGATAACTGATGGTTTCAGAGAGCTGCTATTAATAAATACACTGCATCTGTTTACTAAAAAAATGATCAGTTTCATTTGCAATATTCGAGCTCATTTTTCACTTAAATTTAAATTTTATACATTGTCTTGAAAATGTGTGTGCAGCACTGCAAGTGCTACCTGCTTCATAACATTTTCTAAAAAAAAAAAAAAAACACGTGCAATGCATCAATGCAATGCATAGTTCTAAATCAAGTTATTAACTGTTGGTGTTACCACAGGTTGTTGAGAGATAGGAGAATCGTAGTCAGACTACTCTCAATAGCTTAGTGGCAATCCTGTGCATTCTGTATTTTTTAGTAGACTGTCACATCTCACCTGATCTATATCATGCTGACTCACTCGATTCAGTCCACTGCTGAAATCCAAGCTGGACTCTGATCCAAAGGAATCTACCAACAGAAAATAAGCAGTTAAAATTATGTTGGCTACTCAACACCATAATTTTTCCACACTGTCATAAATGATTTTAAAATGTAATACTCAAGATTTGTCACTAAACTTGCATATTAGAAATAAGTAATTTTTTGATTTAACATATTTTCTCTAAAATATTGAGCAGCCACGATCACAGAACATGGCACTTTAAGCAAAAAGCTTCTCCCCACATCACTAATCTTTCTGACTTCCATCAAAATTCAACACATTCTGCCAAATCAACAGTGTCTGTAATTCTAAAAACACTTTCAAGAACACCAGTCTCCATTCTAGTTCATCATTTCCTCTTTGTTCACAGTATTTTCATATCTATCATTTTGGATCACAGGTCTGATTTTATTATTTGAACTTCACTCTGTATGAATGATTTGAATGACATAAATAAAATAGTTAATTTGAAGATTATGCGTAATAGACAAAACCCCAAAGTCTGTGGTTCAACAACTCTTGCACTGTCAATTCTTCAGAGGAAAATACAAACGTATCTCCAAATCCAAACAAAATCTCTTTATTAAATACAAATGGTAAAATGTTAGTAGTAACAAATCAGGTTTACATTTAATCATCAGATTAACTCAAAGGCACCTTGGCATTTCAGAATTTTTACCTTGCAGTCTTCCTCTCTTAAATGACATCCTAGAAGACAGCAATGAGTCTTGGGAGTCAGTGGGCACGTAATTTAATAGATAGTGTTCCAGATGACGCCAAAGAACGAAGAGACACGTTTCTATAATGTCTGTTGACACATTTCTAAGTGAAGGAGTGTAAGTTTGTCTTCGGATTGTAAATTTACTTCATAAGCATATTTACACAATCATTTTGAAGCAGCTGAAGATTTTATCTCAGCCAACTGTAACTTCCTCCAACAGCAGGTTCCCACCCCTGCTGCTGATAATGAGGGCCTGGAATGGATCACACGGATCCTTACCTGCTTCCATACTGGCTAGGCTAGTTCAAATGACTGCTATACTTATTCTGGAGAGGCTTTAGACCAGCACTCTGAAGCAGAACAGAATACAAATGCTAATGTGACTTGTAATGGTAGCTCAGTTGCAGTAGTGCATTACAGCTTATGCCATAAAGCTGGAAGTGGCTGTACCAGCTACAACAGGTAAGTCTGCAAGTGCACATCTTTCCTAAGCTATATTTCAGAGGAAAATTCTGAGCCAATTATTTTGTGCAGTACTAGTTATTTCCAAGGAATTACTGGTATTCACAAGAAAAAGCTTATTGTTCACTATAATACTGTGAACTCCAGTTGCTCTCATGAGCATCTCAATTATTTTTCAAAGTACTTTTGTCACTACACTTGTACATATGTGCACATATCTAGCAGGCCTGGACACTAAATTTATGGGCTGGTGTGTAATAGCATTGGCAATACAATACTGTAACAACACTTCTCAATATTATAATGAAGCACAGCTCTTAAAACTCCTAGTAAGGGTGTTCCTATGATGAGAAGTATCACTGACCTCATCTTCCACTCCAAGTACTAATTCCAAAATACTTACAGCCTGAAAATACCAGATCAACGTGTGCTATTTTAAGTTTCTGTAGTTCAAGTTTTCCTTTTGCAAGATGCGTTGTTCAAAGAGGTCGGAAATATAGGTTAAAACAACCTGTTCCTATTTCTCTTCATTTTTGAAGGGAATTACTCTGACGGAAACTCAATTTCGGAAGGATACAAGAACAAAGAGAAAGCAGCTTGGCTCGGTTGTTTATTAGCTTCACCAGCCGTCGCCTTGCCAAAACATATTTTTGGGCAGTGGAGATTTTATCAACACCAGCTGGCATAACTGATTGACACAGCTGTGACAAGAAGAAGAAAAACAAGAAAATTTTAGCAAGTCAGAACAGAAGGAAAGAATAATGAAAGAAATAAGTAAATAAATTTACTCATCAATATCTAGAACTTCATTGTCAATCAGTTACTATTTCTTCAAAACTCTACTCTTTAATTCCAACTTGCATAACCTTGCTTACCAAAAAATGAATCAATCAAATGTATCCTCAGGCAACTTTTCTGTCAAGAAAAATGACCATTTGGTTTACCATTCAGTGATACGCCATGATTGTGTTTCTATACGAAGTACTCATTCTTTCTGTAACTCAGTCAAGGTCTGATGTAGAAGTTACAGGTATTACAGCTACTAAACCCTATACAAGTTGCATCTATTTAGTCAAGGAGAAACATGATCAACAGTCCCAAACTGTTAACAATGGTTTTCCAATATAATGAAAACATCACTCAACTTTTAAACAAGCCCAGCATTATCCCCTCATAAATTTTATGTCACCCTTCTATGGTCCTTTTTATTAACAGTAGAAAGGACCATGCAGAAGAACTGGAACTATTTATCTAAAATGCTTCAGACTCCCTGGTACAGCTGTATGTTACAAGCAACATAGTCCCTACAAAGTTTGCAGAACTGGTACCTCTTTTATTTCATCTGGTGGGAGTTGCTCCACATTTTGCAGTTTGTTAACACTCTGTCGATGGCTATCATAGTAACTGAAGAAATCATTAGTGCTCTGTTTCAGTAGATAGATGATAATGCCCAAACCAGGCAAGCGCCAGTATGGGACCACTGGTACTTGTGTGTCTAGAAAAAGATGACCAAGTCACGATAAACAACTCAAATTAAGAAAAATGATTAAAAAATAAAAATAAAAACAAAATCAAGAAATCAATCCAGTATCCACTCTGTCAATAAAGCAGTGAAAGATACAGAAGCACTGGCAAGTCTGTGCTTTATTACTGTGCCAGAATTCATACAAATGGAAGTCTAGGCACCGAGTTCTTCTGCAGCAGTACTAGAAGGCAGTCAGCAAAGTATTGAGTACACATGAAACTATAACTAGAAGACATATGGTGTACATTTCCTAACCACTCAACTGCACAACCATGTGTTGTAATGAAAAGCCAACACCAAAACAAATCTTACATGTCATAAATAATAAATAGTTTTGCCTAATTTAATCCAGCACAGCAGCTGGAAAAAAAAGTCCTTACTTTCTCCTGGCTTGTGCTATTTATTTATATAAACTTTTTTTTTTTTTTTTTTAAACTCATGCATGTGTTTCTGAGGCTCCATTGGGAAGTAGATTAAAAAGTATTTTTGGTTGTATTTGTTTTAACTTGATTAGTTCCCCAATTTGGATTTGTTCAAGGCTGTAAAAGCATTTATTGCAGAGTATGAAAATCATAGATTCATAGAATCACAGGGGTTGGAAGGGACCTCAAGAGATCATCGAGTCCAACCCCAAAATGAGTAGGAACATCACTGGCATAAAGTGTACATAAAGCTGCAGTCCTTGCTACATTATTTTCTACAAGCCCAAATGTCGCTGTTCAATCTTAAAAATGTAGCAAGCCAAAAATGTCACCTTGACGAGGCCCATCTCGGTTGGTTGACTCCGACAGACTAGGAGTGAACAGACAAACTGTGTGCTCAAAACTGGGGGCACTTTGCAACATCAGTGACTCACAGTACTCCATCACATTTGCACAGATCTTAAAATAAAAAGAAGGAGATGGTATGCAAGTTAAAACATCGAGAACAGTCAATACATAACATTTGATTTTTCTTTGTTCAGTTGAACGTGAAAATTCTCTTTTCTGATCAGTTATAGCCCCACTTCCATTTCAGGTAATGGTTGGAAGTCCTAGACTTCTTTCCCAAACCTACTAGTCACAATTTCTGGTAACTCATAACTCCTCTTGGGTTCTGACTAAGTATTCTCCATGCTCCCTGTATCCAGTCTTTATTTTGAAATTCTCTGAGCAATGTAAAGCTTTCAAATCAACAGACTTTGTATCCAGAACAGTAATGACCACTAATGCAAATTTAAGTAACCAAACTTTCAATGACTATTTTGAACACAAATTAAATGTGGGATCCTATACCAAACTAAAGATAGTGCAGAGCATTAAAACTAGTCAAAAATCACATGAAAGTATGGCAACAAAAGTAACCCACACAACAGCTAGAATTCCATAATTTGAGGCTGAAGGTTCTTGCAACTTCTTTTGTCCTTACCTGTTGCATGGCCAACTCAATTTCATCTCTCCTGTTCACTCTGTCTCCTTCTGCATTATCGCCCTGCAACTTGAACTGACGCAGCCTGTCTGAACCACCAAATCGACTCAGAAGTCCTAAGCACTGGCGCTGCCATGAGAAACACACAGTTTCAATTAGAATCAGCAAAGACACTGCATCCTTGTCGTTCTTAAAAGCAGAAGAGCAATACACATCCCTTACCACACAACAGAAAGAGCAGTGCAAATAAAACTTTTAGAACTTTGTAAGCTACATTTCTATCTTTCGAAACACCGTGCTGTAACTCACTTTTAGTTAAATTAGAAACTAAATGACATCCTAAAACAGTTTGTTGAGAAATGTGATTCAGAAACGCACAATGTGGTCTTGCACCTCTTTCAGACCGTTACACTGACTAGCAGTAATGACAGGTTAGGTTTATGCATATCCATTTAAAACATCCATGAAGAAACAAAATCTGGATATGGAGATACTTAGTTCCATTAAAGCAGATAAAAAAAGTTGTTTCATAGAAAGGAGGAACAACCTACACATTTGGTTTTATTTATATGCAGCTGTTAAGATCATCATAGCAACTCAGATTGGAAGTCAGTTTTATATGGAGTGTTCAGAAAGATACTGAAGATTAAAGATTATTGGTTTTTTGCTTTTAGGAAAAAGTATTTTTATTACTTGATGAAAATAATATGACAAACTAGAGATAGAAGTTACAGTAACAGATGACTGATTTGCAGTTTTGCTCAGAACAGCTGTTTCAAATTAACCAATTAAAACTCCTTATAACAAGAAACATTTCTGCTCTTTGGCATGAGAGTCTCCTGCTGACATGAAACAACTAGCCCAGCATTTCAGCAATTGTTTACATCTTACTACTCTTCTTTAGGCTGGTCAGACTAGTAGTTACTATCAAAACGCCCAGAAAACACATCCTCCTTTTTGGCAAATAAAAACATTTGTCAGGGCAGCTCAGTCTACCCACAGTTTTCAAAGAATACTTCTTTACAAACATCCTTGCTGACATGAGTAGCACAGCTTCAAACACTGCTGAATGATAAGCTGCAAAAAGGTCAACAGTTACAGCTGCTGAGCAAAACTCACTCTATCTTGGCTTTACTTATGGATTTAAGTCAGTTATTCTTACAAGGAGAGCAAAGAAACTAAACATAAGCATGCTAAATGTCTTACACTGTTGAGCTGGAGTCACACTTGTGGCAGAAGTGGTAACAATATTCTGCATCACTTCACATGCATTGGCGTTTATTTCAAATCATTCTCCACATAAGTTGGATCCCAAGCCACAAAACACACAAAAAATATCACTGCACGTTCTCTTTAATGTTAGACAATGCATTTCTTACCTATTAGTCAGCAAAAAACCTACAGAACCAGGGAACAACTCTAATCTACACATACAGTTCCAAAAATACAGGTGTTAAATATGTAAACTTTATTACCTGAAATCGACCTATATGTCCTTGTAGCTCCATCTGTGTCCCTTCATTAACATCAACATCCAATTCATTTAGCACTCCTGGTAAAAAATACAGCCATTACTTAACAAACGTATGCAGTATAAAAATATATTTAAGTGCAAGTATTGATCAGGAAAAAAAAAAGATCAGCAAAACAATCTAACCTTTGCACACTTTTGATGAAAATATTCAGATATGAATGTAGCTAGTATGCATGTTATGTAGCTTACTAATCTGCAAATAGTTAACAAAACCACTGTATACTACACACAAATTAACATTTGGCCTCAAACTGCAACTCTGTGCTCCTTTCCATTGTACTCAGACTTTCCTTCAAACAAAACAAGCCATTATATCAAAATAGAGAAGTTATTTTGAAGTTGTAAGCAAGTCTTCTGGAATCCAGTAGAAGTCTCCATATACATCAAAATAAAGATTGGCCTCTATGAAGGAACATCACCCAAGAGAAATGCCAGTGTGCTAATCCACAGAGGTTCCAAGAAAAAAATAATCATTACATTTTTTCTTTATTTACTTTAATAGAAAATATTAATAAAGATACGGGTACACAATCATTTTCTGTCTTTATTTCCTCAGTTACAGAACTTTCTGAATGAAAGTTCTTTTTGAAGCAGCTCATGCACTTTGAACAGTATTATTAGCAAGTGATCTCAAAGACAAAAAGGACTTACTGCCAGGTAAGATAACAAAAAGAAGATGAAAATCAAATGCACATTTTACCAGTGTACTAATTCTTTACAGAAAACAAACTCAAGATTCATGCAGATGCAGATAAGAGAATTCAAAACTACAGTTCTTACCAGGCAAAGCTGCCTTGCTGATTATTCCTGTCAGGAAAGCCAGCTCTTGGAGAGATCCAACACTAACATCTTGACACCTCAGGATTGCCTGGATAGTATCTGAATGGGAAATGAGAAACTGCAAAACCTGTACCACAAGAAGAAAAAAGGAAATAGAGTCCATCAAAATTTAGCAGTAAGTAATGAGGAAGAACTGTTCTAACTTCTGAGAGAATTTTAAAGCACTCTCTCATTATCAGTGAAGATGCTATTTTAAAATAGCTTACTTAAGCAGAGCAAGATGACACACAGTTTGATTGAAGGAATGATAACAGTGATATTTCAGTATCTTTCAGAACATACCTGTCCCGCTGCTTGCAAGTGTTGTGCCATGCTGGATGTGAGGATCACTTGGCACAGCTGAAGAGCTGGAAGGAGAATCTGACGATAACGTTCCACTGGAGCAGGAATGAATACTGGGGAATCTCTCATTCCATACATTCTTAAGAGGTTCAGGGGAAAACAAATTAAAAGGAAAAAACAATGAAGAAAAGTGAGGCCCACTCATGAATCAGAGCCTTAGCTTAAAACCACCCTCAACCAGAAGGCTGCTGTCAGACATTTTCTCCACGCAGAGATGATTACTTCTTTGTACTATACTATATAAAAACAATTTTTTTTTTATTTGTAGAAATAAGACATTGCTTTCTTTTCCAGAAATAAAACTAAATATTCTCAAATCTTTTATGGAGAAATGTGCTTCATTCTGCAGCAACTGAAAAGTACAGTCCTCTACAAATACCCTATAGGTTTCATATAATTTTATACATGTCACTAACACTTTTACACAAAGTATTTCACATAACCATAGAATCGTTTGGACTAGAAGGGATCTTAATGATCATCTAGTTTCAATCTCCCTGCCATCTTCCACTAGATAGGTTGCCCAAGGGCCCATACTACCTGGCACTGAACACTTCCAGGGTGGGGGTGCCAACAACTGCCCTGGACAACCCGTGACAGTGTCTTACCACCCTCAAAGTGGAGAATTTCTCCCTTACATGTCATCTAAATCTACTCTCTTTTACTTTAAAGTCATTACACTCACTGATAAAGTGTCCCTCCATCAGCTTTCTTGTATTAAGTAATAGAAGGCTGGTAGAAGGTCTCCCCAGAGCCTTCTAGTACACTCAAGTACACTCACTTGAAAATTTTCTCTCAATAAAAGAAAAAAAATCGAAAAATGCAAAAAGAACATACCTGCTAAAACTTGAAAGATCTGTGGCTATAAAAAAAAGATATCATGTGCTCTCTTTACCATATTGCAGTTTCAAAATCAAACACGGGAATAACACTTACCCCTGATGGTCTGTTTCAGGTCGCATGTCATACACTTGACACTGTGCCAGCCTCACGATCACACCAGACCGCAACAGTTCTAATGCCCCCTGCTGACTTTTAGCTACCCTGGTGAGGAATGCCTAGAAAACAACAGAAAAACTTAAGTACTTGCTACTGGAGATGAACAAATTTCTCTCTTTATTTTTGCATCATTTCAAATACTGTTATTCTAATACAGTACTTCTGTATACTACCAATTTAAAGTATAGAGAAGCAACTCTAATGTAGAAACACAAAGTTGTTCCTTAGGTGCTCTTACCATTTTGGACTCATAGGTGTACAACGCTTTAAGTAAAGGTGGCTGAGGTGTGAGTAAGCTCTGAAGAGTGAGATCATCATCTGCTAGGCTATCCACAAGCACCTTCAGGTAGCCACTATTGGAGAGGTACAAAAGCCACTGCTGCTGCTTATCTACTGAAACAATGCGGTCAAGCAACGCCAATGCCAGCATCTGAGATGGTGAGATGGGAAGGAAAAAAACAAAATTGGAAACAAACAAACCTAAAACAGGATTAAATCAATTAAGATGAACGATATTTCTAACAAATACCCAAGAATATTAAATGCTAGAGAGTTGTTTCTAATCGCTTTTTAAAAGCGGAATGCGTTTCTGTCTACAGTTGCAATCCCTCCTTTGTAAAACATTTTGTAAAAACTTCTTCTTTTAGTATAGGACAAGCCAAGTATCATTCCTCTAAGCCAATTACCTTTCCTCTATTGTTCATTCCTTAACAAAACAACATAGATATTCTTCACCAATAACAATGCCAAATTCTTTTTAGTGAAGTACTGCTACAAGCACTGTTAGTAATCAAAATGCATTCTGACTAGATTCCCATCTACTGAAGTTACCACTAAATGTTTATTTCTGAAGTCAACAAATCTTTCGAAAGTGGGAAAAATAACCAGAAAGTTCATGATTTAGAGATAACAGACAAATGTCACAGTACCTCATACCTACAATCTTACACAGTAGTCCTTGATACTTTTGTTTTTAAACAAAGGGACACATTACTTTTTCGACAAAATAATACATATATACATCCGTATTTCTAACAGCTCGAAGGATGAGTGGGAGGACAGAAGTGTGAAAGAGAAAGTACATACAAAGAATGTTCCAGTTCTACCTCATGCAATTTACCTTCTCTGCACAGTAGGAAAATGTACTTCACAACAAACAAAGCAATGATTGCAGAGGAATAGATTTATTTACCCGGCCTATCTCATGGCCATCACAAGCATCACGACAGACCACCTCCATGAGAGCTGCCCCGTAACTCTCAATAATTGCCATGTTTTCTCGTTGCAATTTACTAAACACATCTTCAGGAGCTGTCAGACGTTCCCACATTGTCTTCTTAGCTGTTAAAAAAAAAAAGCAAAAAACAAGTAAAGCAAAAAAGGAAAAATACAAAGACAGGCAGCTTTGCATTAGCTTAGCTATAGTAAAGCTCAGCTTATTTCCTTCAGGGCACTCTATGTTGAAAGAGAAATATAAAAAGCATGGGAGGACTGGTTTTGATTGAAGCACAGTGTTTTCCCACAAATCCTTTTTTCTTTCTTTTTCCTAAGTATCACATACATGCCAGCCAGAATTAAAAAAGGCTTGTGCCTGTATACTTACACCACGCTTGTAAATAATCTGGATGAAGTTATTTTAAGATTCAGTACATGCAAGTTAAAATATATATTAGGGCTAAGAACTTTCACTGGGAACAAAACATTCAGTTTGAAGGAAAGTAAACAAGATGAGTTAAGTGGGAAAGTCTTGACTTCAATAAACTACAGAGAGGTCATAACAATTTCAGAGTTATTTTCACTTCAGCTCGAAAAGCTGATAAAGTAATAGCAGTCTGCATTCACAATTACTGTCCTCAAGTGCGCTGTTTTGTTTTTTTTTTGAAATCCTCATTCAACATCTAAGATGAAACAGCAGTTACAAATGCTGATGAGTCAAGTACCCAAGACCAATGTCATTTTAGCCATAAGCTCTCTTGGCTGGTTAAGCAGTTGTGGGCTTTTGTTCATTGGTTTGTTTTTTTGGCTTTGCTTTGTGTTTTTGTTTGTTTTTCCCTGGAGTTTCTCACTAAATGATCAGAAAGCACATTATCTTATAGGTTGTTTGTTTTTGTTTTTTTTTAATATAATCACAGTAGTATCAGTGTACACAGAGGTGTGAAGGCAACATATTTCTACAGCTGTAACTGTACTGAGGTAGGTCCAAGTAATCTCCAGTCTTTCAACAACTTTGTACCTATGAGATACAGCTTTAAATGAAAACAAATGTTGTATCTTCTTCAGTGCCTATGCAGACAGATCATTTAAATAGACAACATTTGCATCAAACTGTATCTCAGCGTGTATTAAGTTTTGTTTGCTCTTTCCCAAAACACAGTTGATTCATACCAGCTTCTAATGTGTCTGGTTCATCCGGTCTCTGGGCAATCTGTAAATAATAAAGCAGTGATCCATAAAGGTGTGTCCTCACTCTCTGGAATCCACCACCTGTTCACAAGAAATATTCATAATTACAACCAAACAGATACAAACTCCATAAAGCTGTCTTCCACTGACACTTTTCTGTGGCTGAGCTGGTAAAGATAAAACAAATCAATTTCTCAAGAGTTCTAGTGTTTGTATAAGCAGTAATGTATGAGTAAATTCAACAAGTTTATGCTGCTGTAAATACCAGAACATGACATTCCCTTTAAATTAATTCACACACTCTTCTTATTGCTCTGATTAAATATATACATGCCTTTTTCTAATTATTCCTTTTCATATTAGCAAAATCACCTATAATACATCAATATGAATCTCGGAAGATCCACCTGACTGCAATAAAAAAACTTCACCGCACTAGGTTTGTTAAAATGAGCAGTTCAGATCATCATTCTACTCTTAGTGGTGCCCTGCAAATACCTGTTTTCAAAATGAAATCCAGCAGCTTTTTTAAGATGATGTGTAGTGAAGAGTCACCAATGGAAGCAAAACCCACGGATATGCTCTCGGAGCCAGGTGATGAGGTGAAAGAACCATCCAGCATCAAAGCATATTGGGACTGTCCCGTCACTGGGACTGAAAGTGGCTGTTTCTGCTCTGTTTTCACAGATTGGCTCAGGTGGGCAGTGAGGGTGAACACAGCCCCTGCCACCACTGGCATCAGTTCCTGAGCTGCATCATCATCTAGGATCTTAACACAGAAGAAGAAAAACAAATAGTAGCAGAAGAATTAAAAAAGAAAAAAAGAAGTCCATAAGCATCTAATTTCATGAGTTACTGTATAGGAATTGCTAAGTCACAGCCTCAACCAATGATTGAGCACCTGGTGAAGGGACACAGCCAGCCCTGAGGGCACAGACGAAAGCAATCAAGGGTCCACTCCTCCCTAAGCCTCACTTCAGAGCTGGATGCTGCAAGGGAAGGATCTCTATCTGGAGATCCCTTCCTTTGGAGTATTTTGTGAGCTCAGATCCTTGGCATGTTCAAGCAAATCTTTCTTTCTTTAACTGGATTGTGACAATCACTCTTTTTTCGATAATTTAGAACTGGTTATCTGCCACAGCTTTTCCCTAGTTATAGAAGTAATTTATTTAGCCTCTCAGTGCTATTTAATTCATACATGCATAAGAAATTCACTAATGTGTCAGTATTTAAGACAAATTAAAATCAGAAGTGTTGGATAAACATGTCCAGAAAGACAAGCTGAGAACATCTTCATTGAGAAGACCATTAACTTTCTGGATTTTATTTCCATGTAAAGGAAAGATGTGGAACTATAGACAAGATGAGAATTAAATATGGATGGGAAGAGGAAAGAAATGTGTTGACATCTGAGTTGCTTTACTGGTAAAGTATTTAAACTTAAAATTGATAAAAAGCAACTAATCCTCTCTTGGTTTTAAAGCTATTATTTAAATAAAACTATTTCTATCAAAAAGGTGAAGATGTGTAGAAATGTTCTACAATGCGTAGAAACATAAAGTTAGCACATACTGTTTTAGTTCACACTCCATCATTTGAAAGGTCAACCTAGTATCTTTATAACTGACACTCAAGCAGCTTTCCTTTTAAGCAGTATGGTTGTTTAACACAGTAGACAAACTATTTTCAAAGAAAATCAAAGAATTTTCTTCAAGTTACCAAAGATCTTCCCTAAAATGTAATACAGAAAATTAGAGTCTGAAAGTTCTGCTGTGCAAATATCTTAGGAATTGAAGAAATCGCTTTGGCCAGTAAAGGCCTCCCTTGTTTCTTGCTTTCTGAGTTTGTTCATATAAAAACTGAAAATCACATTTCATTTTTTCCTAAAACTAATCAAAACAACAACACCCAAAAGGTTACTTCATCAGAAAAGATGACATTTTCATACAGATATCTAAAAACATAGCATATCTAACCCGGAGAACTGCAAGCAGTATGCCTCTCACAATACAGAAAAAATTACACCCCAGCACATGAAACAACATTAGGATCAAATTTTGTCTCTGAAAATGGCTGAGTTAGTAGTAACTGCCTAGTCTGCCTCAAAGATTTTTACTATAATTCAGTAGTAATCCTTGACTTCAAATATTTTAAGACAAAGCAAACTCCCTGTTTCCAGAAGTCTTAATTACAGAATCCTTACTCTCTTTACTATGAGGCGTCATTCAACTCTTTCACTCTTCAAAAGAAGTACTGATAGCATTTAAATGAGTATCTAAGTGCAATAAATTAACAAATGCAGTACTGGCTGCTTTCACCACTTCAAGTGAGTTCTTCTATGTTTATTATCAAATTGGGCTGTCTCCTTCTCACTCACCTTTTCCAGACTATCATCATTCCAGTTTACACTAAAATGTCTTTGAAATTTGTCAATAAATGGTTCTAACTTCATCAGAGTAACAATCAAAAAGCTGAAAAGAATACTAAAGGCAGAGAAATTTTTTTCTGCCTATAATCAAGAATGGTACATGAAGAGTAGTTTCTCTTTCATATAAAAACAAAAAACAAAAAAAAACCAGAATAAGTTCAACGAGAGAGCTGTTTTCCAATAAAGCTTTACCTTGTCATGAACATCCTGTAACAGATCACGGATAATCAATTGTCTGTCTTCAGCCTGTATAAGATCCTGGGGGCAGGCAGTGAGTATAATTTCCACCAGCTGTCTCCATGACTCTAAAGCATGCTTCTTGGCATGGAGGCACTGCAGCAGCTTATTCCGTTCCACTACGTATTGCAGGATAGTGTTGATCTCCTGACCACACATGATAAAGAAACTGAGTTATAATATGCTAAAAGAGGTTAATGACAAAGACAGATTTCAAGACTATACATTTTAATCTATTAGTAATAGTCTTTGGGAAAAAAAAAAAAGAGGAAAAAAAGTGTAAGTCTTCAGCTTTAGAAAAATTAAGGAATTTCAAACATAAATTTTGAAAACCAAAACAGACAACTGTGCAAAGGCTGTTTGTGTATTTTATTCTCATTTTAGTGTCAGTTATCTCTCCTTCATATTTCCATTTTCAAATCCACTTAGTTAATTTCAAATAAAATTAAAAGATAGGACACAAATCTACCAGTTTTCATGGTAAAGCTTACTGCTTAACACTATGAAATTCACCAAGAGAAACAACAGCAATTTATTTTTTTTCTTACCTCCATAAGTAAAGGTCTCTGACCTATAGCTGCCATTCCTTGAAGGGCATTGACTTCTGCAACCAGAACTCTGTGAAGATGCTGAAATTGGAAAGGAATTAAAAAAAAAAAACTTTAAGCATAGGAAAGATTTCAAATTATTTAGGAGGTAGCTACATAGTAACAAATGCAATTAAAAGACCGAAATTCAATGAGTGTCAGCAATTTTTTAGGTTTCTCTCATATTTCATTCCTCAGCTACTTTCAGCTATCCAGACTCTCCCTGCTGACAACACTTCCATTTCTGCACTTATTCATCTCCATCCTTTCCTAAATTGGTCAGTGTTTTCATAAGAACTTCCAGTACATCACAGTCCCTTTTTTTGTCAACCTCCACTACAGCCCTCTTACACAGGAGTAAGGTTTGTCTCCTCTCTAAAATGTGTTCTACAATGTAATGACATTCCTAACGTGGAATAGCAGTTTTCTCATTGCCATCAAGATTACTTTTATATTCTGTTCCACTCCTCCGTTGTTGACTATCTTTTAGATCACAAATTTTTCAGGTCTACCTACTAGGTCACTCCAGAAACAAAGCCTCCTAATTGTTTCCATGAAAACTACAAAAGACAAAAAGAGCACAATAACGCTACTTGATGGAGCAAATTCTCAGCTACAAAACATGCTTTTTCAACACAGTCAACACCATTAGCTAATTTGTGCAGATGAGTTGATTGAGATGCTCTTTATATCACGTTGTGACTGCTGTGCATGGCCACCCAGAATATGGCTCATCTTTCACATCACTGTCCTGAAAGGCACCACCCACCTCACTACACTAACATCCACTGTTTGGTCACCATAAATGTTAAGCAAGTACCAACGAATATCAATGGGTGCAATTTTTTGCCTCATTTGCACTTCCATGCCAAATGTCATTTTGTCAGACTGCCATTCTGCAGTCATCTGTCGCACAGCAACAAAACAATGAAATACTGGTGGGAAGGTCCAACCTCTACTGTCATACCACCAACATCCACCTCTGACATTGTGAGCCAGCATAATAAAATAGGAGGCATTACTTCCAGAGCAGCCCTCAGATTATAGGCTTGTCAAGTACTTATCACCATGAGGCACTATCTTAACTGAAGCCATTAAGAACAACTGCAGTACACAATTATTTTGTGTACATAACTGTGTACATACACAGTACTACACAGTTGTGTATTGCAGAGCAATGAAATAGGAAATGGAGAAGTCACTTCTGCAATTTCATTCAGCTATTCTGAGGCTGGAAGATCATTAAAACAGAAAATATTTCCTGAAAGGATATTTCTACTGATAAACTGCATAAACTGATAAATCTGACAGGTGCAAATGAAAAATCTGTGTATACAATACAGAATCAAAAATAAGCTAATCCAAACAGTTGCATACAGCTACATTCTTCTTGTAAAAGTATCTTTCATAGCATATTAATAAACTGATCAATTAAATAAATTAATAATTATTAGGACATAAATGGCACACACAATTTGAGAACAAAGACTGCTGCGCACCTTGACATTGCAGACTACTTGTCCACGTGCATTCTTGTGCTCACAATTAGCAATGACTTGCTCAATCTGAACACGGTCAAAAAAATCTAGTTGCAAAGGCTCTGGAATGTCCTGAGTGAAGTCAATTGAATCCAAGATACTTAAGATTTTCCTGCGTACTGTAAAAACAAAACAATTCAGATGTACTCCAAAATACCAGAGGGAATTAAAAAAAGGATTAAATAAAAAGACTGAGAACAGGAGCCTTATTTACCTCTGTAAATTAAAATCTTAATGTTATTTCAAAAGGAAATTAAGTCTTCTGAAAGTGCTATCAATCTGCATAAGGGGATTAAGAACATTTTCTAGAGCTGTTAACTCTGCTGTTTTCTATTGTTCTCAGTTATGTATACACTTCATCTAACTTACAACAACACGACTCTAAATTTTGTCTCTTCAAAACAGGCTGTTTTTCCTGCAGTCTTTTGTTGAGACTTAATTAACTTTAGATTCCTTACCATCTTATTATCTGGTATTTATATTCCCTGCCATGAATATACAAGTAAGTTGAGTCTTAGCAACAGCCTCACTGTTGTTACTGTTACCAGTAAATTTATAGACTGCCACCTCCCGTTTCTCCCTTTCACAGATACTAAAACACACACTTCTTCCTTTCTTTCCAGTCTGATATTTTCTACTCTCCCATGTCACTCTCCTACTCAACTATGTCACGGTTCTAAGATTCATTTATTCCACAATAAATAAAAGTATATCATGTTCTGCTGCTGTTTTGAAAGACTACTATTTTCTTTTTCACAGTGTCCCCTCTAAATGCAGCCCCAATTCAGGATCAGAACACTTTTCTGAGAAATGATCAGCAGCCAGAATGGTTACCTTTGGAGGCAGTATCAAAATGGAGAAAACCACTGACAGACCGACTTTCGTCTTCCATTCCTCCTTCACCATCAGCTGAAAGTAATGAAACAATAAACCAAAAAATTGAGAGAAAAATATCACCTATTGTATCAAGACTGAAAGGGAAAACAGAGACCACACAAACTTTTCGTGTTAAAGTTACTAATACAAATACAGCCCTGACTTAACAAAAATGAAAACAACACGTCTCAGAAGTTAGCCATTTATCAAATACAGATTAGACATTGCAGGAAATACTGAAAGGACACCCCACCCACCAGCATGTATAATGCAGTTGGATGAACACTGTAAAGCAAATGAGTAACTGAACCAGCAGCCACGTCTACAAGGATCAAGAGAGAATGCTTACATCAACAAAAGCAAGGGAAAAATGTCACTCTGCTGCAGACGCTTGCAATATCTTCTCCTTACATACTGATTTGTATTGCCATCTGTTTATATTTCTCTTGAATCACTTCTAATCTGTTCTGAAGTTATGAATCCTAGCCTTTTAAAGTAACATTACATTTTAAGGCATATTGGGTTGAAATATCTTTTTTGTGATGCTGTACTGTCAAAGGCCAAACTGACCTGTAGCTACTGTCTGAAGCAAATACAAAGCAGTTATGAATTAAAAAAAATGCCCTTTTTTCACTTCGGAGTATTACAACCACGTTCATCATCTTTCTTACAGTCCCTCCAGTGGCACTTCCAGACCTAAGAACACATTAATTTTCAAAAATCAGAAATGAATGTCACAAGCCCATAGAGAGAAGACTTCAAAATAAGCCACTTTCTCATACTTTCATTTATTTGAGTTTATTTGTCCTCACAACAAATTCTTCTTACCCAAGTACGGTTTCACAGGCATGTCATCAAGCAGCAGATGCAGCAGTCTCTGTGTATGGGAGCGCTGGCGGTTAAGTGATGTCACTCGCATTTCTATAGCTGCAGTTTTCATCAACCATGACATCTGGTTCAGTGTTGAAATCTCATGTTCTGGGTGGGGATAAGGAAACAATTATAAAACTGAACACAAATAATACTGCGCACTCCAAGGAAAGCATTTCTTCATATGAGGAAACTTTTGGCGGATGCTGTTAGTAATTGCTCACAAGACAAAATTAATGAGGGACCTGACAAAAGCCATTACATTCACATCAATTTTCAGAAAGAATCATACATATGCTTGCATTTAGAATTACAAAAAATACAGGATATAATCTGTACTAACAGTCATTGTAGGCAGCGTATGAAAAAACAAGATCAATTACGATTTCAGTGAAAATAATCAGACACTTACTAAATGCAAAGTTATCATTTTTGTTTAAAGTTGTTAAGGCTTGAACCTCCAAAGGTCACATACTCCATATTCATCTAATTTAGACACTTAAGTTACATAGGAGATCATCTGAAATACTTCACCTATTTTGGATATGTGTATTTGAATACTAAGTTCACTATCATTTAAGAAATGACTTGTAATCTAGTATGTAATATAGCAAGTAAGTAAATGTAGTCAGTTTGAAACACTAGAGAAATGTTGATCTGAAAATATAAATAGATGTGTTTTAATATAGAAACTAATGTTATCACCAAACAAAATCAAGGTATTTATTTAAAGGGAGAGAAGCTACAAGAGGTTATAACCACCGATCTTCTATTCTCTTAGTTATGCATAGCATTACTCTCAAAAATACACTTATTTCTTCCTGTAACATCACCTAAAACTACAATGATTACTAAAATATAAGAAAGATTTGCTTCTGTAGAACCGATGCACTCCGAAAGTCACAGAATCATGAAATCATAAGGGTTAGAAAGGACTATACATATATACTATGAATAATTAATTCAGTCTTATAATACTACACGTCTTTCTTCTGTGACTCCTAGAGATGCAAAGGATGCACTGAATTTAAAGCCAGCACAATCTTATCCTGGTTTAAAAGTTACCTCTTATAGAAAATGGCAAATACTGCAGCTGTGTGAATAAGAAATCCTGACTGGTCCTCAGGTATCGCATAGTTGGACCCGATGTGTCAGAGCATGCACACAACTGATAGATCACCTGACAATTAAAAAGAGTAAATACTCATTTATGGAATTTATTTTTAAAACAAAAAAAACAGAACAAAACAACTCATCAAATCAAAAGCAGCATAACCATTTTACAGCTCGAACAGAATAGCCAGTATCTGCAGTACGTAAATATTGTAGCATTACAATACAATTACATTACATAATTCCAAGTTCTGATATGAGTGTAAACTCTTTATTGTGTGTTTAGAAGATGCCTGTTAAAAACAGAAAAGTTATCCATTTCACCAACCATGAAGCAGCTAATTTTATTTACAGCTTTTCACAACATGCTGAAAGAAAGTATGTTGAATACCTGGTAACAGAGTTCTGCAAGATGAGGAGATTCCTGAACTGCTGTAGGCCCATTTCTTGTTTCAGTGCCTTTCTCCAGTATGTTCAAAATAGCATGAAGGCAAGTCCGTGGACAACCCAAGACACCTTAAAAATACAAAAGTTTCCTAGCATTCTTGATCTCACTTGTCTCCACAACAAATACACATTTGTACACAGAACCACAGAAACTGAATTCTTCAGACACCTTGTTCTGCACCATACAGCTTCAAAGAGCAGCAGAAAAAAACATACACAGATTCTTTTGAATTAAAATAAAAGGAGGAACTCTTTCAGTGAAAATGAAATGAAAACATCTACAGTTACTCTGCAGGCTTTTGAGACTGGTGAAAGAAGTCAAATTATGCAATCAAAACTTATTTAAGAACTTCTTCAGTTCCATAAAAAAAGATTCAAGTGATACTTTAACACTCTGCATGAACCAAGGGAAAATCTGTATACTTGGTCTAAAGTTTTATTCAAATACTTATTTGACAATTTCAAAGGCGAGTTTTAAATCTTTGCATTTAGTCAAAAAACAGCTGCAATTGTTAAATAATGCTCATATAGGTACTTGACACTGCAACAAAGGGGGAAGGGAGAAAAGACTTCAATACCAAAGTTAAAATTAATTCTTTAATAAGCCCAGAAAGATGCTGAGAAGCAGTAAAGGCATCAATAACCACATTTGTTACAGATAAAATAATCTTCTCTGTCTGGACCTTCAGACAGAGCTTTAGTAGAAAATCTTACTTTTTTGAGGCATATAATTTTTTATTTTTTTACATTATTAATGAGATAATTCAAAGGGGTCTTAAAGGTTCTCTCATGTCTTTGAGACATCAACAGTCCCCTATCACATACCAGATGCCTGACCTGTAAACTTGTGTGCTTACAGCTTAGTTACCTTAGTAACTAAGGTGTGACACCTTAGTTACATCTTCTGTAGGTAAAAAATTTCAAAATACTCTTAACATGGTCTGCAAGCTACTTTCCAGATTAAAAAAACAGGCTAGCATCTTTCTGCACCTGATATGTGAAATAAGGTTATTCTTTCAAATGAAATTTAGGTTCTACCTCCCTTTTACTTCTATCTTAAAAAAAACAATTATAAAATAACAAAATTTGCAGGGATGCAGCATCCAACACAAAAACAGCTCATCTGTTCATTCCAGTGTGGTGTTGTGGTTTAACCCTGCAGGCAGTTGAACACCACAAAGGCATCTGCTCATTACCCCCTCAGGTGGGATGAGGGAGAAAACTGGAAACAAAACAGAACTCATGGGTTGAAATAAAAACTACTTACTGAGGTAGAAGAAGAAAATGTAAACAAAAATGCAATGGCAACTATATATCTACATAACTATCTAGATACATACATATATTTAGCCACTGCAATTATTTGCCACCTGCCAACCAATTCCCTGCTGACAACAAAACTGCTCACCAACCAATGCCCAGCAATCCCCAAGCAGTGGCTATCCACCCATCCCCCAGCCAACTCTCCACAGATTTAGGTCCTTCCACATGGTGCCAGGTGGTATGGAACAACCCCATGCATCATTCAGGTGCTGTCCTGGCTCTGTCCTATCCCCTGTACCATAAAGACATGCTATTTTTCACGTCTTCAAGAAATATTTGAAATACTGCTCCCATTGCTTTGAAAGTTTGTATATATGCATATATGAATTCACAAAAGAATGAAAAATGCACATTTTCTATCTTCAGCACTGTTAAACAGCAAGACTGTTTTTCCTAACTTAATTATTAATCTTAGAGGGGGGGCAGGATAGTACACTCAAGCAGTATAACAGTTCAAAGTGTTGTCTTATGAAGGGACTTTCTGGGTCCTAAAATTAGTTTCTTCATACTGCTGACACAACACCAATGCATGGAAACAGTAAATAAATCAATGCTTCACTTCTACATTAATATTTTCTCTGAAAACACCCATTTTGAGTCTGATCTTTTGTATAAATTTGCTCTGGAACAAGTTCTGAAGTTTAAATACTGCATCTGAGTATCAACTTATCTTTTAAATCAGATTTTGAGAAATAGAATAAGGCTTGTTCTCTTAGTCTTGACATTCAGAGGAATTGATTCTCTCCATGAATTTTCAAATAGATACCCTCGGTGGCATGAAAACTGAAAAAGAAATCTGCTTTCCGTATTCATACCTGGGTCTTGCAGGTTTGTGGTGCTGACAGGTTTCTTTAGTTCATATCCCAAGAGATACAGAGCAAGGCTGGGAGGACTACACTCAAGAGACGTGATGAGGAGATTCAGAATATGGATCCTTGTCTCATGATGGATGCGTGCCCGCTTCTTTTCAGGCTCTAGCTCTTGATTCAAAAAGATCAAATGAGCAACAAAGTAAAGAAATCCATTTAACAAAACGACTTTCAGAGCCTTCAGATTAAGGGCAATAAAGTTAAGGCACGGCTTATATTAGTACAGAGAAATACAAGACCAAAGTTTCAAATTGCTATTAATAAAATCCTAAATAATACATCCAGAGCAATATTAAATGCTTCTCTTCTGAAAATACACTCAATTTCCATTAGGTTCAGTATACAGTGGACATATTTTAACAAGACACGGAGTTTTTTGTTCTGTTAAGGGTCTGCTTCTAGAGAATGTAAGAAAAGTTTTTTCTGACTTAAAAGCTTCTTCTTTCATTAATTTCATACTGTGCAAAAGATAAATGCAAATCATTTTACAAAGCCTTTTTTACATACCTGGATTTACATCATCTGGATTAATTAATTCTTCTGCATCTTCATTGTCCAAACATTCCACAAACCCAGCCATTAGCTTCTGACTAGTACTCTGCGTTCAGCAATGGAAGGATGGAAATGAAGGGGATTTTAAGAGTATTAAAAACAGTAATAATTCCCTCCATAGAAGCTGTATACAAAAATTAACCTAGTAACCTGGTTACTAAGCATGAAGAGTATATGCTAAGCTTAGCAAGTAGCCACTGAGCAAGAGAAAAACAAATCCTCTGCTGTTACATATGTTACATTATCCTCAGAAGCTGAAGGCTATAAAGTCAAGAAGTCTCTATCACAAAGAATTTTTCTTCTTGCAAAAGATGTGTGATTTTGCTTTTTTTTTTTCTCTCCAATTAGTGAAGTAGTCACAATGTCACTGTAGAAGACTTTTTGGAGGGGCAGAGACAAGACAAAACAGTGGAATCCACCCACAGTACAGGAGAGCTGTGGAGCTGTTAAGAGCACATCCAGAGGAGTGCCACAGGCGTGACCCGAGGGATGGCACACCTCCCCTACAAGGACAGGCTGAGAGAGCTGGGGCTGCTCAGCCTGGAGAAAAGAAGGCTCAGGTGAGACCTGAGAGCAGCCTTTCAGTATCTAAAGCAAAGCTATGAGAAAGAAGGGGCAGACTTTTCAGCAGTTTCTGCTGTGATAGGACAAGGGAAACATGTTTCAAATTTAAAGAGGAGCAATTTAGAATGGATACAATGTTTTGTTTTGTTTTTTTACAATGAGGACAGTGAAGCAATGGCATAGGCTGCCCAGAGATGTGGTAGATGCCTGGACCCTGGAGACATCCAAGATCAGGCTGGACCAGGCTCTGAGCACCCTGATCAGCTGTAGAAGATCTTGTTCTTTGCAGGAGATTTGGACTTAGATGACTTCTAAGGGTCCCTTCCAATTCAAATGATTCTATGATTCCACAACCGTTTTAATGTATTTCATCTAGAAGCACAGCTTTGAAAGTAACATCATGGAGCACTAGGATTTCTCCACTAGCTGGTCATTCCAAATGCAAACAAACAGACACCCACCTGATCATGTGTGAAATCACCAACTAGCTTTATCTGGATGTTGGAGTTACAAGAAATACAGCACAAAATCTTGGCACTTTCAAAAGCCAATTCAGGATTGCTGTTTCCATGATAAAGATACCTTCAAAAATACAAGATTATTGTAATGACTTTTTTGAGAATTGTAACATTTCAAGATGGTAATGCATAGATGAGAGAGTACTAAAACAATCACAAAACAAATGTGGCAAGAAAATGTTAACACTCATACAGAATTAAAATTTGTTTGTAAAGACTTAACAATACTCCATCAAATGTATAAGCTGATGTGCAAATTTAATAATGACTCCCACTATTTTCATCATTCTTTTTATCCAATATCTACCCTCAAACACTGAAAGATGAAGCTAAAACAACTGGTCAAAGACTCACATAAAACAGATGAATAAAGTACCTTCAGCTCACGCAGAAATGAATATCAATGAACACTAAAACTATCTAAACAACTGTTACCTATTCCCAGAATAGGAAAGATTTCAAAACGATTAAAAGCATCTTTAAATACACTGTTTGTTTTTTTTAAAAACTACTTGTCAACTACAGATACATTAAAAAAAGAAGTAATAAGGCAAAAGAAAGACAAAAAGAGAATTTGGTTTCTCAGAATCTCACTGCTTTTTATGCAGTCAGTTTTGCTATTCAGTGCTGGTGTGTGTAAAGTCATCATAAAACCAAACAGTAAAACAACAGAAATCACTATTTCACATTAAGTACCATAACTAATGGTTAATTCTATAAAACATGTAAATAGACAACAGCAACAAAAAGAAGCTTTTGGTTGTCTCCCACTCTGTGGCATCCATACAAAGTATGTGACAAATTCAAAATCATATGCCAGGGAACCACTGCATATGAGGTAAATTGGCAGAAATAATGAGGAAAAAAAATTAAAAAGAAAAAACTTAAAGGTAGATTCCAGTATCGAGAAGTACTGCTAGCTGATAAAATGAAAGGATAGGAAACCAATGACTCCTGTGCCTCTAAAACTTCTCCCTTCTCAGTAATTCAAACATACCTAGCAATATTCACCACATGATCGGCCTTTTTGGTGCGGGGATTGATTCCCTGAAGCAGCTGCTCCAGTGGTGTGACAATCAGGGAAAGATGGCTTTCCCGTAACAGATCCATAAAAAGATTCTCTTTTTGTAGGGTTAAGTTTAGAAGTGCAAGGCAATACTGCACTGCTTTCTCTAAATGCCTCTTCCCTGTGGTGCACAAAGAAACAAAAAGAATAAGAAAAAGAAAGGAGCAGATAAATAGGACATATTCATAAACATAATTCACCAAGTCTTGTACCAAGAAAGAATTCTGTCGGTTATTTACTACTAGGAAAATTCTCCACAAAACACTATTTCTATATGGAAGAGAAATAAAATCAAGGTGAAGTTATGCAACAGCAGCTTCAAATCCCATGTAGTATGCACTTAAGGCTAACTAAGTTAATAAATTCTAGGCACATACCAGGAAATGGGGCATAAGTATCCAGCTGCTTAACCCCTTCCTCCAGCAAACTCAGAGACAGTTCCAGCATTGGGGACTCATTCAATAGATGATACATCAAATTGAATCCAGGTGGTTTGTATACTATTATTTCATCTCCTAAAGGCAGAAGAAAACACACAAAAAAACCCATGAAATAGAAAAGGCTTCCATTACTCAAGCTAGCCTGAACTAGAAAACAGAGTAGAATCTGTTGCTGCAAGCAACAGATGTAAGCAACATCTAAATTAATGAAACTTGCTGCATCCGAAGTCTTCAGAGCTCTTCTTAACACACAAGCCATTTAGGTAGCTTAGAAAGTTCAGGAAGAGTAGTAATGCCAATTACCATTACTTTCCAATATCTAATGGCATGATTTCAACTCTAACCAGTTAGACTGCCCCTAAGCAGATCTGGCCTTGAATTCAGATAAATGATAGGACTTTATACTACACTGAAGCTACGTTAAATGGTTTTGTGAGACTGAAAAGTAACTGAGAAAAAAATTCCATCTCTCAAAACCTGAATGATGATCCAACATGAAGAAAAAAAAACATCTACAGAAATCAATGTTGAGAAGATCTACTGAACCACTGACGTTTAGAGTCTACGATACTTGCCTACCTACTGCAACAACATAGGTAAAAATAACAAAACTACTAGTTTGAAACACAAAGTTACTCAATAAAAAAAAAAAAAAGCAAAATTCAAGACTGGTGTTTCTGACTTATCCAGTCCCCTGGCTCAAAAAAGAAAAAAAAAATAGAGCAGTCTGTATCATTTTTTAATATGCAAGCGACAAAGGAGCGTGAATTTTCTTTTGGCATTGGAGACAAATCTTTTCTCTCTCTCCTTTTTCCATTTATTCTGCCTGCTTCCTCTTAACGTGTTGATAGAGGCACCAAAACACTGCAGACAAAGTTAGTTCAATAAATGTATTTGGCTAAAAAAAGTAGTTCTAGCCCATTTCTCAAATACATCACATAACTCACAAACAATCATGATGAAGCAGTAGTTAAAGACAAGAATGAGCTAACAAAGATTGCTCAAGCCAGTTCAGCTAAAAACTGTCAAGAAACAGGGCACAGAGGCCTCTACATTGAGCTTGCTGCAGACTGAGAGTGTCTTCAAGTTAGAATCATTTCTGAAATGATTCTAACAGCTCTCTACTGCTACAGTAAATCAATAGGCATCAGGTTGGCATTCAGTGCAAAGGAGAAACTTTGTATTAAAACAAATCTGTAGCCCAAATGGAGTTCCCATAAGCCTTATAATGAGGTAACTGCAATTCGACTTGGTATTTAAAAGAACAGCTGTACAGAATTAAATAATTTCAGATCACAATTCTACTGTTGTTGACTGCTGTGAATAATCAATATATTATTAATTCTAAAGGATATATCAAGTACACTGATACTTTGAAATTAACTCTACGTATAGTGGTGATTAAAATCTAGACAAATGAAAAAAATCCAGGGAAATAAGACTCAACTGTTTTTTTGTTTTTTTGTTTGTTTGTTTGTTTTACAAGTGTCAAATGTGAGTTCTAACCAAATCAGCAATGGAATAGAAATGTAAGTGATCCTCCTAGTGGAGCTAGAGATGCTCAAACTCATTTACATGAAGCTCTACTAAATCAGGAGTATAACTCCCCATAGTATGTGGATGTTTTTTAAAATCTTCCTATATATTACTGCCCTGACCCATCTTTTTGCCTGCTTACTTGCTATATTAACAAGATCAGAAGACAGAGGCAAGACAGCAAACCAAGTTACAGTTCTGTTTGTCAGTGAACAAATATAAGTGAACAAACAAGTTAACCTTGTAGCTCCACATATTGGTCCACGAAGTCTTCAAGCTGAGGTTCATAGTCCCGCAGCAATTTGTAAAATACCTCCAGTACTACCTCAGCTACTTCCCACTGTAGATAATGACAAAATAAAGAAAAATTATACACAGAATATGACTAATGCTGCAGCAACAAGGCTAGAATGCAAATAATACAACAGAATGCACTAATGCGGTGGATCAGATGCACAGTATGACAGTCTCATTTTAAAGTACTATCCCACAACACTTAATTCATCACAATTTAGACTGCCAAGTTTCCTTTTTATTTTTTTGAAGTAAAATGGAACACTAAAGCAGATTTACTGTCTATTTTGTCCTGTCTCTCCCTTATTACACATATTAATGTATTAAAAGCTGCAAGTAATAAACAGGCTATAGGTACACAGTTAGTAACAGTCCCTTAACAGCTTTCAAAATATAGTGCAGCATGAATTTCAAACAAACATTACTTTTTCAGCAGCTCTTCGGTAAGCTCTGGTGCGGAATCGAAGAAACACAGAGTCCCTGAGGAACTGGAGATAGGGATCGAAGCCTGGTGGGCGGAGACCTGCTCCCAGGTTTGAGGGGAATGAACTCTCTACAAGCGTGCTGATGAGTCGACAGAAGGCACGGGTTAAAGGATACTCCTCACATCTGGATTCAATCTCATTCAGTTCAACCTTCCCAAGAGGAGAGCAAAAACAGAAAATCAAACATTCTGAGCAAGAAAGAAACACGTGAGAACAATAAGATAAGGGCATCATCTAAAAACTGTTCTCAGTGAATTGACTTCACTGTACTTCTGTCCACAGAACTTCACAAACAAAGCAAAAGCAGTGAAGCAGCAAAACTGTCATTTAAGTTCAACAATATACTCTTCATTAAGTTATGATTTACTGGGAGATACGCTTCAGCATTTAACTGCACTTAGATTTTAATTACCATTTTATTATAATGGAACTGAATTGTATTAAGATATAATAAAAATGACTCAAATTTAGGAAAATAGGAAAATCCTGAGATGAGTGCTCATACGGAACATGAAGGTTTAGACACTTTCGTATTACTAGTACAATGCTGCACTATATTCATAAACATATAAAATTTCCAGAAATTGTAACAAATCTCTAAGTTTCCCCTGCTCATATGCTGAAGATGAGACAGTCTGCATAGGGACAAAGAAACCCTCACCTCAATACCAATTGCTTGTCTCTGGCCTGGAGTTCTCACAGTTTGTAATATCTTCAAAACAGAAGGAGAAAACAGATAAACAATACATTCCACATCAAAGCACTTCTCCATCATTCCTAGCTGTACTAAAAGGTACTCATCACTTCGTAGCTGTAAGCAGTTTTCTATATCCTCTTAAAAGGCAAAAAGCTAATATTAGTCTGCCTGAAAGGATGAAGTAGATATTGTACACTTACATGCTTCTAGCTTTACATTCCCAAAGATCTGCATCGTGCTTATTTTTTTAAAAAAGAAGTTCTATCCGATTATTGATTTTCTTCTGATATTGGTCATGGAACAGACATTTGCCTTATTAACTCCTTCAGCAGTATATTTTAGGAAATGTCATAAATCAGGAAGCAGAGGTGGTGAGCATTTAAAACACTACTACTGTAAGATGACATCATTGTCAGTGCCTGCTGTAATTAGCAATACGTTAGCAGACACAGCTCAAATGCCTCAAGTTCTTTCAAACAAAACAGAAATGAGTCTGAACTATAATGATAGTAATTTTGTGTACACACTATAATGTAATTCCATTCCTTATGATTTCTGAGTTAACAACATTGAAAGTATTTTTTGAGATCAATTTTCTTTAAGAGTCATGTTTACACTTTTTTGTCTGAAATCAAGAGAAAAAGGAAAAACTGCTTTTTTAAAAACATCCACCTGATGTTTGCCATCTCATTGTGAAAGTTAGCAACCATACATGAAATTTCAATCAACTTTTCCTCTGAAAATCCTGACAGAGGAGATTTCCTTCTTTCTGTGAGCACCACTCACAGCAGGAGAGAGTTACACGTATTCTTAAAAAAAAAACAAAAAAAAACCCACCAAACCACAACAGAAAAATACATGACCCATAAAACATCAATTGTTAGTGAAAAACATGGAGGGAATGAATATATTGAATATTACATGAGTGTCAGTTACAAAGCATATTTATGTAAAAACAAGCAGAGCCTGTGAGATCTGAGACATAGAATTGCATTGTCATTTTCAAACGTGTTTCAAAATATGAACTGCATTACCTAAGCAAAGAACCTGGTATTCAATAATGAAAATGAGAAGTTAGCAGAAAATGTAATACTATTGGCACAAATACATAATCTAAACATACTGACAATTTTAATCAGACTGGGATGCTATAGTTGTGAGCACTGAAAATCCTAAATTACCTGGGTGTATTCCAGAGATTGCCAAAGTGAAGCAGCTATTTCAGGAGATTTCCCAAAAGCAGTAAGAGTTTCTAACAGCTCAGCTTTCAAAACAGGAGGAATGCTGCACTGCAGAAGTCCCAGGATGACCACCACTGGTGTCCACTGAGGGTGCTCACAAAGAGCCAAGCGAGCATTCTCACTCTAGAATTCAATGTTACAAAAAAAAAAAAAAAAATTACGTTATCATTTTGATGACTGTTACTGACTTATAATCTCTAACTCACAGTTCAGTAACGGCAATAATAACTGCACAGGTACACAAAACATCAAAAGAGTGGCAGACTGTTCCAACGCAAACAACTTACATTCAACAAAAGCCCAATTTAATGATTCAAATTTTGCCTAAAATTATGCAGAAATAGCCCCTGTCCATAAAGAAAACTTACGTGCATTACAAGTTCATTAAAATAGCCTTTTTTTTTTCCTAAGTAGATGCACATATATGCAGTTAATCCTAAACAAGTACCTAAATTCTATCATTAGCTAGGAAGTTTCATGCAATAGTTCACGTCTAAGAGAAGGATCATCATCACTGTAAGCTCACTTGAGACATTCTGATCCACTAGGCAAGATCAAGCCTCTAGTCTCATCAAATGAGAACTGCTTACAACCTTAGATGTTTATTTCTTCCAAGGTTATGGTTTGATATTGCTAGGATAATACTTCGTCCCCGACTCATTCAATGCCGACGTGACAGTTAATGTAGGTTTCTTTCACTGAACTAATTTGGTTTTCAGGAGAAATATCTCGATGTCAGCACCAAAAAGATATGTTTTTAAAAGCCCAATTAGCTTCAGTGATCTGTCTTGTGTTTGTGTCAATAAAATCAAGAGCATCATGATAAAACAAAATTTTTAGGCTGGTATTCATCAAACTTCTAAAATGCAGACTCCGGTGGGTATTAAAGAAATGATTTCCATAGTACTCTGAGTACTCATAGCCTGTTCTGCACTTCTATTTTCTTAGATTTCTTCCTCTGGAGGATCCACGGTGCATTTTGCATTATTGGTTTGAGGATATACTGAATGTAACTCTGAAGGCAAGTTTCTACCATTTCCCTGGAAAGTCTTTTATTATTTTTGCTTTTTTTTAAATTCTTATCAAAGAACTCGCCTTCTCCCTAAGCACTTCTTCTAAATATATCTCACTTCTGAAACACATCTTCATGACAGAAAAGCATCAAGGAAGCAAGAAAAGTATGTTTGGTCATATAAGTGATTTCTCGTACTTCTGAAGCTCCCTAATCAAATGAAAAGAGCTGCTAGGTAAATTTGCCTTAAATATCTTTTCGGTAAAGTGAACATCACAGCTGAACAGAAATCTTCATGAAAAAACAATATATTAAAGAACAACAAATAAATTGTCACTTACCCAATTTACTATAACAGTGGTCAGCTGTAAAAAGGCAATTAACCCATCCTGCTCTTTCTGTGTGATTCCTCGGAGAGGGAGGTGACGATACTGAACGCTGTCTGCACTTGGCAAGTCTTTCCTTAAGTGTTCATGATAAAGCATCAAAGAGTGGAAAAAATGCTCCCAGGAGACAGGGCTGCCACCTGCTCCTTGGATGTTTTCCGCTAGAAAAATGACAAAAAGGTGACAAGATTTTTATTTATTTTTTTTTTTTTTTTAACTCTTTCACAGGGTAGCCAGGAAGGTAGTTAAATTTTGTAAAAAGGAAAACTTTCTCATCTTGACTCAACAATAAAGTGCAATTAGTTGGTCCTGTTGTTTTGCTTCTTTGACAACAGACAGGAAAGTGCTAACACAAAAAGCCAGCAGAAACAAGTTTTCTGTTTTATTGATCAGAAAGTTTGTAGTACTGCTTGGAAGTATTTTTCCAATTTGATCAAGGCAAAATACAAAACATAGGATTGACTACCAATTCTTAATCTGTTCTGTTAGAATTTCTTCTACACGTAATATTTCTCAAAATGCTTCTGGAAAACAAACAACAACAACTCAGGGAAGATAGCTATATTTAAAATATATCTAACTCATGTAGAAGATAGTACCCACACTGTATTTCACACTAAACTATACTAATATTCTGCATCTTGTTGTAAGTCGTGCCTTTTTAAAATGCACTACTTGGTTAAGTAATTTATTTGCTAAGGTACTCAGACACTTAATTACCTAATCAGTTGCTTGTTTTTTTTACCCTAGATTACACTTTCAAGCAAAGCATTCCAACTACATCGGTGTACTAATAATGCAAAGTGTAAAGCCACAGTTCATTTCACGAGTCTTCATTTTTCTACTTTATTACTTCAGAAAGAAAAAGATACGAGAAATAGCTGAAGTGTTATTTTTCTTACCATGACTACTGCCATTGACTTTCAGCAAACTAAAGCAGTAATGAGCACACTGAGGCCCACTGGCCAGTCCCCGCAGCATTTTCAAGTATGGGATGTAAATGGTGGAGGGAAGCAGATCTCCCATTTGCCTAACAAACTTTGACAACACAACCTAGAACAAATAAGTATCAGTGTTAAATATATATAAATTTTATATATATATATATATATGAGTGTGTATATACATATGACTATTTTAGGAAAACGAGGAAGTCAGAGTGAGAAGACAGATCTAGAGGTCCCTTCCAGCCCCTACAATTCTGTGATTCTGAAGTAATCATAGGGGATGTATGTAGAGGTCATCAAACAGAAAACACAAGAGTGCTGACTAACAGCAGTAAAACTAAAGTTTAAGAGAGGTTACTTAGACTCTCTATTACTAAATGTATTGACAACCATGAGTGACTTGCAGTAGCTCATTTTAGAGTAAGCAACAAAAAACACATCCTGCCAAATAAGGCATATGCAGATAAGCCAGGGAGAAAAGACAATAATGTCTTCTCAGAGGTTAGCTGTAATTAGGTAATAAGGATACCAAACTTTTTTTTTTAGCTCACACTATTGTATAATCTGTTACTGCTTCAGCCTGCAACTATTATTACTTTAATTTGAAGTTAACAGTAATTACTTAAAAAACCAACTTTTTTCCACTTTAAAAATTTAAAACTGACAAATGTAGATAACCTGGCGCTGAGGAGGCCGCTGATGAGCTACTCCAAGGTAGGACCCCATGATGGTAGAAGTCTGCAAAGGCTCTGATGGACACCAGTATTCAAGTGCAAGTTCCAAATTAAAGGGGTCTTTCCTATACAGTTCAGCAATCTGTCAGAGAAAGGAGGATGACAAAAAACATCAGTATTTAAAGATGAGAAGATTATTTCTATGAGTACCACTTCCAGGTAAGTGAAACATGCCTGAAACGCAAAGCATCCTACACCAGATGTTTCATTCCTTAAAACTCCATGAAAAAATGACAGCTGCTAAACAGTAATACCAGAACAAATGACAGCCAGAGAAATCAAAAAGCTCACGTCAAGCTTTCATAGCTTTGATACTTCCTATTTAATTCCTACAGATGAAAACATTGCTAATAGAAGAGTGGCATTTCTCCTTAAACAATCATTTATGTATCTTGCTATATTGACTTATCAATATACTTGTTGGTATCAGGATAACAAATTTTCCCTATTAAATGAACATACAATTTCTCAGATAACTTTCACTTCTAGTTCTCTGTGTAAGTTTACTACTTACTTGAGAAAACATTTCACTAAAACCATCTCTTTTGATGACCTACAGTCTAAAGGGCTACCTTTACAAAAGACAGGTAGTCCCCATATTAGACTGCAATATTTAAAACAGCACACTTGTACATCTGCATGCTAGTTAGCACGAAATACATACACATTTTTAATTCATAAATGAACAGAAAATATGAAACACAGCCACTGAATTTAAAATTTCTTTTTAAGTAGCATTAGGTAACTTTAGTAACTAATATTTAAATAAATATATAGACTCAATTTTCTTTCTTTTGTTAAAAAAAAAAGGACAAACAAAAAGACCTTTTTTTCAAATGTGATCATAACAAAGGAAATGATGAAATTTGCAATTCCGGCACCAGACTTATTGCAGTCACCTTGACTAGCCTACTCTATAGCAAACATAAAATAGTCTTTCAAAAGTCTCATTACAAATACATTACACATTAGAAAAAATTGTTTAAAAAATGGGAAAAAAAAAAAAAACAGCTTTCTCCCTATGTACTACAGATGATTTTGAAGAATTATGAAAAGATCAATCATTGGGTAAAAAATAAGGTATCGATAGACATCAGTGTTTAGAATTTACGTTCATTTTGTCAGATATTAACTGCAACAATAAGAACTTTAAGAATAAAGGTTATTTCTAAGTTACATTAAAATAATATGTTTATAATGTATTATATATACATATAATATAATATGTTAAGGAAAACGGTTAAGAAAATCTTTCTATAATTTAAATTATAGGTATTCAACATTTTCTACAATAACAATAGCTCAAGAATTCCTCCACCAGAAGAAACAACACTGTATTTACTCACTAAACAGGAATGAATTGATGCTTTAACATCTGAAGCCAGGGTAGTATATTCTTTTCACAAAAGCTTACAGCAAACATCAATACCTATACAAGAGGCAATTCAATCCAAAGACAGCAAGATCCAGCACTGTAGTTTATCATTCAAATACTGGCTTTCTATGAAGAAGGAAAGTCACAATCACTTTTTTTTTTTACTATGATAACTTATATGAAAATAGGGCTTACTAAAAGCATTAAATGCTCCAGATCTCTCCGAAGAGAAATAGGTGGATCATTCCCCATCTGAATACTCATGTGGATCATGCGAGCATCTTCATCAGCACGGTTTCTCAGCTGCTTCACCTACACAATTTAAGAAGTTAGAGAAAATACCATTCTACATTTAGCTAAGAATGAAATACAAAAGCAGAAATAGCTGAATTACCTCAACAGTCTAAGTAAGAAAGCAAATGAAAAATGCAACAAGCAAATTTAATAATTTCATTTATTTATTTATAACAGAGCCTACAGTCAAAGATATGTTCCATCACTTCTTTACTATCAAGGCCCTGACTTCACTCGATCCCCTAGTTTGGTTGTAGAAGATAGATCCTTTTCTTATTATTATTTTGAAAGAAAGATAACGTTGGCTAGATTTCACAGAAAGTTTGACTGTAATCCAAAAGGAGAGAAGAGCAATGGAAAATACCAGGAAATAATGTCTTCTATATGAAGATCTCTGGACTGTGCCTTACTTAGCAGTTTAAGGTTACTCCTAAATACAGCTAATTTATATTTTGAGAAGTTTTTGATTGATGCAATTATTTCGGCTCTAGGAATATTGTCTACAACTATTGTATTTCTTGACATATAGTAATGCTATTAGGACAAAAGAGAAAAGAGGAAAAAAAACAGCAGCAATGAGGAAAAAACAAGTCCTTTAGTCAGTCCTGCAAAATTGTGCATGTCAAAAATACTACTTACTATAAAAAGAAAAGCTGATTTAATATTGTTATCAAAAAGCCTTTCACAAAGCATGCTGCTAGAGGTTTAAAGGAAAAACAGCTAAGAGATAAAAAGTTCAGTTCTGTTCTGCTAAATATTAAACAAAGACCAAGAAGCAGCCAGTTCAACACACACAAATTAAAATGCAGTGATGCCCAATAGTAAGTTCACAGTTCTGTAATATATCTTGAAGTGTAGGACTGAACAATCAGCTAAAGAACTGTTATCTCAAAACATCAGTTAAAATTAGAGGTAACTATGGAAAGGATAAGAGCAAACTATCCAAACCAGTATACCAACAAAACTCATACAGACAAAACAGCGTTGATAAGTGAAATAGTGGATTACCCAAATTACTAAAGCTAACCATGAGTGCAATACAGTCAACCAAAAGATTTATCCAAACCATCACTGGCAAGCATCATTAGAACTATACAGAAGAGTAAAATAAAATGCTGAGTTGCAGACTTAAAACTAAACAAAGATTATAAATACCTTAAAAGAAAAAGGATCCTGCAAAGCAAACATTTCTATTCCCCTAAAACTTAAGGCTCAGTAGAAATAACTCGTAAGTTAAGCACTGAGTAACTGCAGTTGGACAAAAGAATCCCTTCTACAGCTACATCCTAATTGCCTGCCAACAAGTCTTTCCTCTAAAACAACTGGCGCTGGCCGCTCTCAAGCAGGAATATGAGCCAATGGTTAAACTTTTGTTTAAGAACCTATTACAAAATCCTATTTCTAGTGACAAATCTCTCTTCGTGTTTAGGCACAAACAAACCACACGTTTGAACCAAAGCAAAAAAACTGAAATATTTTTCCTAGAGCCTCCCTTTCCATTGTGTAACTGTACGGGAACTGTTGAATCATGGCCTGAACCACTGATTGATCACCTGAGGCAAGCACTGAGTCAGCTGTGTGAGCACAGGTGAAGGCAATGCACCTGTGGGACTGGAAGGGGTGGAGTCTGGCTCCACCTCTCCTAGATCCCATTTAAGGGCTGACCACCACTAGGGAAGGATCTCTTGTTGGAGATCCCTCCTGTGTGGAGTTCCACACGAACCTCAACCTTCAGTGAATGTGAGCCCTTCCTAATTTATCAGGTGTCTTTAAACCATCTGTATAACCTGTCCAAAAATATACCATCTATCTTCATTATATTGTGTGGGGCCTATTCTTTCAGGGAAATCAACCTACAGAAAAAAAGAGATGTACCAACAAACAGCGTTGGAGTTTTCACACAGCTCTGTGGGATACAGGAAATGGGGTCAGGTGTGCATCTAGAAAATCAGCAACTTGAGCCTGACTCATTCTTCAGCTCTTCCACCTTCATTCAAATAATCAGGCTATATGTCCTTTGTGAAATTTAGTATAAATACAGGAACATATTTCATCTCCGGTGAAGTAACACTATCCTCAAAACTAGCTTGTTAAAAAAAAAAAAAGTTCCCAAATCCAAACATGTTAGCACCTGATTGCTCACAGAACTTTCATAAAACACACCTCACATACTGCTCATATATTCAACATACTCCTAAGGGCTACTGCTTCTGTACTGCAGAAGACACTGCTGAAGGCAGCCTTCAAAGAAAGTCCAAAGTCTGTTACAACACAGTCAGTTTTGTACGCAGGCAACCACTGCAGCAGAAGTATATTGCTGAAGTTATCTACGAGAATTTGCATGAAATGACACCATATTTGTTCTTCTGTGGATATTCTGTGGGTTAAACAGACAGCTTCAGAAAACAACATGTAAAATCAACAAATTATAAATTAGGATTAAAGGTAAAAGCTCTCTCCAGTATTTTTATATGTGCCCTCAGAGATTCTTAAAGCTCAAATAACATTTTCCTGCCAATATTGTTCTCATTCTGCCAGTTTACCATGAACAAAATGTATTTTAAAATCCTCCCTTTCTTCCCCTCATTGAAAGAGGTAATTATGTGCAACTCCAATTACAGCTCAACACAATGAAGGTCACAAAATAAAGCTTCTATCAATTAAGTAAAAGTATTTTCATAGAATTTTATTTTTCCATGCCCAGATACGAGGTCTTACACAAATAAAGCTATTGTAAACGCTTCAAACTTTTTTAAACCCCTTTCACATTTCTGTTCTAGCTCTTCTACCAACAACTGATGGCACTACTGAAAGAAATAGCAGCATCCTTCCCCTTAAACATGAAAAAAGTTTGGCACTAACAGAATGAAATAAACAATGAAGGATAAAAACAGTCAGTTCAACTGTCTGTATCTAAAGAGATAGAAAAAAAAGACAAACACATATACTGCCAACAACCCCAGAATTCATTTAAATTGTGAGCATTTAAAACAAAACCAAATCACTTCCACCACAATAGCTTGCTTTGCAAATCTCACCACGCTGAAATAAAACATGATTTTTAAAACACTTCAGTGTGGAAAACAAATGTTATGGATTCCACAAAAGAGTTCTGAACTGCAGCACCTCAAGGCTCTACATTATCAGCCCCAATTTTAGAAATATAGAAGACATCTACATTTCTCAAGAAATGCTATTTGCAGAAAACAAAACAAAACATCTTACTTTCATTGGCATGAGTGCAAGGAAGTCTGTGACAAGGTTATGAATCTTGCGAATATAAAATTCCTCCTGGTAGAAATTTTCAGATCCCACAACAGATTCCGTCAGGAACAGAAAGACGTTATCAGCAACTGCTAGCTCTGCCATTGCTTCATCTGCCTCTGTGAATTCTGCAAGAGCTGGGCAATTAAAAATAAATAAATTACAAAAGAGAGAAAAAATAAATTACAACTATTTGTTAACTAGCCAACACTTTTCAGAATAACTGTCTGACAAGCAAACCAATGTTCTGCTATCCTCTAGGTTTTTTTTTTCCACTGCACAGGAAAAGTCCAGACCAGAAAACGCAAGTTACTATAAGGTGATAGTTTCAACTTTCTTCTCTAAGTGAGATAAAGAGCATAATCCATCAAACCTATGATCAAACCTAAGGCTGTGAACAGCCTTCCTAAGGCTGAAGCACAAACCAACTTTAATTCAACATTAACTACAATGTGTACATTTTCTTTAATAAACATTCTGTAGTAGACTCAATTCTGAGCTAGGAGGGAGCATAGAAAGCTTGTGAAGTACAGGAAAAAAAAAAAAAGACATCTGTCCTCTTAAGGTGCTGAGACAAAAATATCTCCAGAGGCAAAAAGTCATAAACATGCATCTACAATCTATTTTTAATTTAACTGTTCAAGTTATATTAAAGTAGGTAAGATGCAATTTTTCACATTTTTCAGTGTATTAAAATCCCTTTCACTTCACTGAGATACTATACAATATTAATGTCTAATGACTAATTATTAATAAACCTGTGTACTTACCATAGCAATTTAATTCTCAACAACCAAACTCACACACTGAGAAAGCTCTGAAGTAGTGTCAACAGTAGCTTTATCATGAAAGTAAATACCAGCGCTTTGAGAAGGGAACATATACTTTGACTTGCAAGCTCAGAATACTCAAGTGCACTAACTGCAATTCAGGGTAATTTACCTGTCACATCAGAAAATTGGGATATTCCTCGTAATGCCAGTGCCCAGGCTAACCTAACAGTTGCTTGCAAGCCTGGTAGCTTCCAAGGCTGAGACTCCTGAAGACGAGTGTGTATTGCTGCTATGTACTGTCTTTCTGCTAGTAGAGGGAGCCGGTGCATGAGATCTTAAAGAAAAAGAAAGCCACAAATGCAACACCATCAACCCATGAACATGAAAAACAACATGTAAAATTTTACCAATTTGTTATCAACAAATAACAAAACCAGTTGAATAACAATGTATCCATCTGCACAGCATAACCTCCCTGAGAAAGAAACCTATCAGCATTACCTTCACGGTCCTCTGTGCCTTGTTCCAGAAAGCTGACATCAAAGCAGTAGAGGAGAGCCATGAGAAGAGACAAGTTCACAGCGTCCAATGAGCCATCAGCTTCTACTGTTACTTTCTCCAAGTAACTTATGAGGATTAGAGTGTCATCCTTACTCAGCGGTGACTGGCAGGTCCAGACAAAGAGACTTTCAGCCAAGGACTGTCGGCACTCTTTGATGAGGTCAGAAACCTTTTTAAAAGAAATAAGAGTATATGAATGTACCAGCAACGCTTCCAATTCGTCCTTCTCAGTTATTATGAGTAGAGTAAGCTAAAAACAACTCTAAAAAGAGCAGGAGTAAATGCTGATTTTTTTTTTTCCACTGCTAAACAACAAAAGGCACATTTTTTCTTGTTGAATGCCCATATTTCCTGCCATTTCACATGGGCTGTGACATGATATCTCTGAGTATGGCAATATGCAAACGAGCGTAATAGTCCAGATCAGAAGATACAAATCTACACAGAATTTTGTAGCTACAAACGTAATACATACAGAAAGCTAGAAGGATATTTTTTGGGTTGTTTCTAGATAAATAGCAAAAATGTAAAACTGGTTATTTGGCAGAAAATCAATTAACTGATTACATCATAGAATAAATTTTAGATATACCACATATCAGAAAGATCAGGAGTTAAAATGTTTAAACATTTAAAAGTTTCATATTGCAAGCACACTGTGTAGCTAGTCACAGTCGCAATTAATTCCAAGGAATACAAAAATAAGAACATTTGCAGAATACAAAAATGAAAATCATCAAGCAGTTTTTACTGTTTACAATTTGAGATGCTTCTGATCATATTAACACAAATGGATAATTAAAAAAAACCATTATTTGCCTGAGTAGACCTGGTTTCATTCTCTTTTAAACATTTGTGAATTTTTCTATTTTTATTCACGGTGTTAATGAAAGTAGATGATTAGATATACACTTTTAAGAATAAAATAGCAAAAAAAATTGTACTACATGTGAATATTGCACTTCTATACAGCCCTTAATTCCACTCCTTCAGTAAAGATAACGTGTGTCCTTATATAAAAGAGCAACAGAGAAACAGAAATCCAGGTAGTAATCTGGATTACACAGTGATATAGTGTAAAGTGCAGAGGAGTTATTTCTGTATCTCAACCAGTAACCTAGCCCCCAAAGGTAAAGAAAAGAAAACAAAGTAGAGAGGAAAAAAAAAATCATCCATATCTCTTTATGATCCAACTGTATTTTGTTCTGTGCAGTGATATGGAAGAATAATTACACCCAGCCTCCTCTTTACCTCTTTGCGATGTTTCTCACTGCCCAATCCTCGCTCTCTCTGGAGTTTATCAAATTCATTGTTTAAATCAATTTGAGACACAAGTGTGAGGATTTTCTGAGTCAAACCTTGCTCCATTAGGTCATCTGTAAAGCGTGTTGTCATGGACACTAGCTCTTGACTATAACAGAGAGAATATAAATGTAACAATTAATCATACTATTCTCAGTCACAGAGGAATTCTAAAATAATGAATCCCATCAACTGCATATGCAAGTTGACATAAAATGCATACATATATAAAATAATTTAATGTACATGAGTGATCAGTAAGCAGTGCTCTGTCAAAACACGCTGAATGGATACAAAGTCTGTATGTAACTAGCTCTAAGAACATGGAATATGAGGATAGTACAATATGGATTAGGTAGGTTAAGATTTCTAACAAAAGGCAAAAAGTATTATAATTAAGAAGCACATCATTCATAAGCTCACAGCCCCTTTCTCACTAGGAAATGCAATTATCCAAGGACATACATCCTACCGAAGCAGTAGAATTCATTTTAAAGCAATACTTTCTTTAAAGTTACAGAATTTAAGTTTATGCCATAAGACACCTTTTAGGCTTTCTGCATTTAAGCAATCACAGTGCACTGTAACTAAACATTGTGTAATGTTTTTAGCCAAAAAGACATGCTTGCCAGTAGACAGTGCATCCATTTTGAGTAGAGGCAGGAACACAATTCTCTGCTTTGTGGGATGTGGTTAGTCAGAACACAGCAAAGGCAGAAACTCAGTTTCCCAAGTACTGAGCAACCACCACTGGTTTGAGCAGCACAAACTGGGAGGGTGTCTGAAACAAAACACTGCTAAAAGCTGAAGCACTATGAAAAAACTGAAAACAAAATGGGCATCCTCATTATCTGTTAAACGTACTACTAAAACAGAGAATATTATGTTTAAGCATGAAAGCAATAGCATTAGGTTACGACTATGACAAAACTGAGAATATTTGCATTCCCCCAAGTCTACACAGTCCCAAAAGCATTAAAAGTAGCTAACGCAAATACAGACCTGAGTTCCAATGTCCACGTCTTGCCTTGGCGTGACTGGATGAGAGTTCGTAGTGAATTGGCTATGCACCTCTTTCCATCCCAGTACAACAGCACAGCCACAAGACCTCTTGTAAGGCCAGGAAAATGAGGTTGCTGGTGTTCTCCTATTGAGTGAAAATGCACAGAATATCCAAGGAAATTTGAGGATACATATTCTGGTAATAGCTTTATATCACTGTATTTCTAATTGAAATATAAACAAACAATCCAGAGCAACCACTGTTACTCACCATCACTTTGATTTGTTTCAGGTGTTTCCAAGAAATCCTAAGTGTTTTGGGTGATATTAAAACTCACATCCAACTATTAAAACTTCCTCAAACTAAAGAGTGGAAGTGCAAGTCCATAAATAACCTAGGTCAAACAGTATTTGCAATATCTGCCTGTCTTAATAATCAGTTCAAGCTAATTATCAGAAAAATATCTTTCCCTTGTTCAAAATGAAATTTTCTTTCTGAATTTACATCAGAAATACAAGTTTCAAGTAGAAATTGAGACTGGCCTCAAGGTGATTTTCCAAAGGTGACAAACTAGCAAGCCATTTCTTTATGAATTTGAAAAATAGTTAATGATGAACAGTAGCTAATAATGATAACTAAGATATTATATTTTAATAACTTTGAAATCGCTTTCCAGAACACATCCCTTACTAATCATTTATTAGATCATAACTAAATAGTTACATATTAATATGTAATTAATACATAATTTGCAGAAACAATGACTATTTTTAGATCATTTAAATTATTTTAAAACTTGTTAAATTCAGTGATGGAGAAATAAATCATTTTTTTAAAATCAAATTACTCCCTTTTGCAAAATCTGCATAAGATAAAACATAAAAACATAAAAGTTCAGAACACTGCCTTTACATTAAATGACAGCAGGTAGCAGAGTTTATTTTAAGACCATTCTAAATGTCAGGAAAGTCAGGTCTTGACAGAATCATGCACTTATGTTAGGCATACACTTGACATAAAAAGGAGGGCTCTATTTAAGCTGCATTTGCCCAGCTCTTAAATGTTTTCCCTTCTTACCAGCTAGAAGAAGCTCAACAGCTGCCAACTCTCCAATGTCAAAGAGGTCACTGAGAATAAAGGCTTCTCTGATGAGTTGTTCTGGCAAAAGCCTGGTTCCCTGCTGACCTTGGATAGCAACTCCTTCTGTACTTGCTTTCTGAATTTTCTCATGCTGCTGAACATTCTTTGGCTGGAAGAGAAACAAGCATCGGAAGTTATTCAAAATAGCAAGACGAAAAACCTAAGGAAGCTTTACACATTAATCCTTCCTCACAAATACAGTTCTGACAGGTTAGATTGTCCTTTTAAAAACAAAGGCAGCATTTCTAAACACAAAGATAGTAAAGGTATCCTAAAAACACTTTACACTTGCACAGCAATGGTCTTGTAGTGAGCACATATCAAAAACAGTATTGTACAATCACTGTTAGTTTACTGAAAATAATGGAGCTGAGAATTAAACTTTGCTAAAATTCTCCACAGAAATGGGCATCAGATCAATGAAAGGTATTAGGAACTGCTGCATTTTTAAAAATGACCATTTTCCATGTCATTATTTTTTCTATTGGACTCAGACACTCAAATGTGCTGACAAATCTTTGTATCTCACTGTAAAATTTTCCAATCTACTGGTCTCATAAAGCCACGCACTACTTCAGAAGTAATAGTAGGAAACATTTATAGCTACTACCTTGTGATCCATTAGCCAAGAAGCAGTGAATTTTTCCAAATCGTGTCAAACTCTGAACAATTTATATAATATATATTTCATAGACTCACATGTTTACCTGCTCTGTGGGTTCATTTATCTAACTAACTGAAGCATGAGCATGGGCCAGTGCCAGAAGAAATAGTTTTGTGCTTCATTTCAGACAAACAAGAGTACTCAGGGAAAAAGCAACAATGAATCAATGGATCATCAGATGTTCTTACTACTCCTTTCAAAAAATTCAAGTAATCAGAGGAAAAATGTTACAATTATCCTCTACAAGAGGCAAAATAACATGTATTTTTCAAGCTATTTCTCTTTGTACAACAGAACAAGAATTCTGTAAGACAGCTGTGTAATGTACTGTAAAAATGTAGAATAGAAGGTATAGTCAGTGCCTAAATACGCAATCCAACAATACAAAACAGAGTAAACTATCAGTTCTCCAAATCATTCTGTAAGAGCATTTGTCCAGTACCGGATTTCTGAAGAGAGAAATGAAGTCAGATCTGTGTTTCTTTAAAACCTGGTCGAGGCGATGAATAGCTTCAGGTTGCCTTTTGCAAATGGCATTCATTACAGTCTGCAATATGTCCTTATATGGACCCCATAAGCTGGCAGCTGGAAGAAAAAAATAGAAATAAATAAACAGATTTTTTTAAAAAGAAAGAAATAAAAAAACCGCATAGATTCTGCGATAAGAAATAGGAAAAAGAAAAAAACAATTCTTCATACAGTATTTTCAATAGGATTTTTTTAGTGACAGTATGGCTTGTTATACACATCAAGTGAAACATTTTTCCTTTTCATGGTACAGAAAACCACAATCACCTGATATAAAACCTAACTGAAACATAAAAGATGATGCAAGCAGGTAAGTTTTGGGGCTGGAAGTCAACATCTTGTGCCCTTATATACTTAAGAAACTCCACCCTCTTCAGTAAGGTTAAAGAATAATTACGAACTGAGCAGCAGACCTTGAGTCTGAATGAAATTCAGCAAGACAGGCTTCCTGCTTTCTGCTTTTGGCAAAAAGACCAAAACAAAGAGATACCCAATAAGAGGGAGTATAAATGAACAACTGTTCTATCAGAACGTGATGCATCATCAGACTACGTAGAATATATATTAGAAAACAAAGCTGTAAGTGTAAAGGCAACAACATATAAATTTTAAAAATCATAAACCTGAAGACATTTTCTCATTTATTCACCCTTCACACTCTAATTAAAAAAAAAAAAAAAGTACTTTGGATTCATAAACACATTTGCTGCTATCATTTTGCATTAGAGTTTCTCAAAGATATCAATTTGTTTTAATAGAAATAGACAGATCAACACGAATAATTACCTCAGTACATTAAGAAGAGACTAGGTTATTTCTGGAAGCTAGCAAGCACAAATTTAAGTCAAGTCTGACCCTATTCCAGAATCTCTCTCCTCTTCAATACTGAAAAAGAGTTTCCTTTGTATACTTCAAACCTGAATTCAGTACTAGAGCTGTCAGTACTCACTAGAAGTAGCAACATTCACAAACCAAAGTCTGCAGTATGAAGATTACACTAGAATTTTCCCCATTTGCCTCAGGTCTCAAGAAAATAGTATGGCAACCCATTCCTCAGACTTCTGTCGGTACCACTGTGTAAAGTAAACCCCCACCGAGTATTAACATCCCATTAAAAAAAAAAAAAAGAAAAAAAAAAACAGAGGTAAGGTCCATATTACAAGAAGTACCAAAATGTTTCTCTTCTTAAAGATCATCCGTAATCATGGAAGTTTCAGATTCTCAAGCCACTGCTAAAAGCACAATCACATCTATAATCCAAATTGCTGTGATGAGCACAAACTATAAGAGCACAAAGATGTGCAGAGAAAGGAACAAGCACCTGGGATGGAAATCAGCTGAATCGTTTTGTTTCTCCCAGTGACCATGCTAACTTTTGCCACTACATTATTTCTGTTACTCCGGTTTTAGAAGGACTGACCATCCTACCAGGGCAGGTTACGACAGGCTAGGCTGTTTCTTTTGACAAAGCCTTATGCCTGAGCCTTCTGTCAAGCTACAGACTTGTCCCTGCTGGGTCTGTCCTCACAAACAACTTATTACAATCTAAGGCAAAATTTTCATTAGCTGTAGTGCTACATCTGGCTTATTTTTTACCTTATCTTTTCTGCATAAATTTCCCCCTTCACCTCCATTTTTATTTTACCTGTTGGTTTCATTTGTTTTACATATTACACAGCAAGAGAGACTGAATGATTACCACTTTCACCTTAACAAAGTCACTGTTCAGATCTTCCTCCACCCTCAGATGAAGGATCTGTTTTATTAATGTTTTCTGTGGTGGGGTAAAGGGTGTAATTGTTTCATTTAGATTAAGACACCTTCTGTGTAAGTTTATTCCATGTTAGATGTGGGAGCTGGGCTTTTAAAATCTGACAGCTTTATTAACTGCCTCACTATGATATATAGTGCCATTTGGCCATGCCCACATTCTAGTCATAGTCACAACTGCTTTTCAGAACGTCTCTGCGCTCTCCATTTTAACCCAGTCCAAAACTACCAAATGCAAATAGCAGAGAGAGAATAACCATTAAAACAATACAGGCTAGGGAAAGCAATTTTTGTGCACATTCAGGCAGACAAGAAGTTGATCAACCTCACAGAAAGGGCAGCCTGTGCACACTGAGATGTGCTAACAGAATGGCAGCCAGCAGTGCACGGAAGCGGCTGAGCATCTCTGAGGCAGTATTGCATCGAGCTTTGGGTTTCCCAGAGCAAGTTAGATAACGAAGCAGGCAGAGAACATAATGAATGAGGAGAAGGCTGAAAGAACTGATCCTGTTCAGTCATTAACACCATGAGGGTTGTCAAACGTTTGAGCAGAGACCCAGAGCGTTCTCTGGGAGAATCTCCATCCTCAGAAACGCCCAAAACCCGTTTGGATAAAGCCCCGCGGCACTGCACCGAGCTGGCCGTGCTGCAGGCGGGCGGGGGGAGGCGTTGGAACGGGTAACAACCACACAACATCCTGAGCCGGACCCATAAGGATCATCAAGAGCAACTCCGGACTCCACACAAACACCACTCAAACATCAGACACACCCAGGGCGGCAGCACCCGGGCAGGGCGGCAGCTCGGACCCCCCGCAGCGCCGGGCCCGCACGGAGCGCTCCCTCCACGCTCGGCGGTCCCGAGGTGCGAGTTTCCCGCTGTTCCCTCCGGGCCGACGCGCCGGGGAAAGCCGCACCCGGCGCCGCCGCCCAGCAGAGCGAGGAGAGGCAGCGCGGGCTCCTCTTACCCGAATTTACCGCCAACGGCGCCGCCATCTTGGCCAGAGCAGGCGCGGGCCGGCGCCGCGCCCGAGGAAGGCCCACGCGGAGCGGGGCGGCCCGCGGCGGCGCCTCCGGGGAGAGGGGTGGCGCCTCTCCGCGCGTGTCCCTGCCGAGCGGGGCGAGGTCCCGCAGCCGCACCCCACTCCCACCCCGGAGCTCGGGAGGGCCGATTCACGCCGGGAGTGCGGCAGCCCGAGGCAGCCGTGCGGCGGGGCCTTGTGCTCCGAGCCGAGGCACGATGGGAGTTGTAGGCTGAGCGCAGGTGCCTGCTTAGTGCAGCGCAGTGCGGCCGCTGCTTGTATTCGTGTTAACGCCTTTCCACGGCGGCTGCAGGGCGGCACGGGCAGGTGGGATGCCGGGTAGAGCCGAGCTCCGTCGCGCGTCGAGGTTCTGCGTTTCCGCATTCCTTCGTGTAATGTAAATAATGAAGTCATTCCTTCATTTCATTCATTTCCTCATTCAACAACGGGGATTCATGTCGTGCTAAAGGGAAATCTTTCACGTCCCACCCGTATTAATTAAATGAAGAAGGATGCCTGAAGTCAGATTCTGCAGCATGGTGTAAATTCATTAGAACATTCTTTTCGTTTTTTATATTAAAAAATGTACTTTTTTTTTCCCCCACCCCAAAATCAGAGTGGTTTGTGTTTCTATGTTTGCAAACTGAAGCCTTTACAAAAATAATTTGGAAATGTGTTACGGTGGCTGATCCTTATTTTAAAATACAGATAATTGAAACAGTACAATCCACTTAAAACCAGTAAACTACGTTTTTGTATCAACTTTGCTAGCAAGTGTTCTAGCAAGTTCAGCATCTAAAAGCAATGTCTTTTTTGGTCTTCTATGGTAAACTAAGGCTTATAATTCTGTTTAACAAAAGGACTCTGATAGGGGTTATACCATGAAGAAATCTGCCTTTAAACTCTTAAGCATAAGAGAAAGGAGAGGAAAGGAAGGAAAAAGGAAAGGGAAGGGAAGGGAAGGGAAGGAAAGTACATGTTACTGGAGCTAAAGAGTGAATGTCTCTATCTTAGAAGTGCTGCATATCTGAAGTCAATTTACTGTCCTCCATCCCAGTAGTAATTATCCAGAAATTCTCTCTTGCATTACCATTAAGACAAAAGAATCCACCAAAAGCATGTATTCATTTTTAGGGTCAATAGTTGCTCCTCTTGAGCTTTATTAAAACAATATTTTGCCAGTTGCTAAACAGTGGCCAACAAACTAGACCCATGGGAAACTGGCAAAATAAATACCTTTGTTTCTGTATAATTGGATGGCAGAGGGGGCATTATAGAGAAAGTGGTAGTCCTGGGGTGAGAGTGAATTGGCAGGATAGCTATAGGAAAAAAGAGACCAAAACCAGAGAAAGTTTCTGGAGAGAACAGAGGCAGCAATCGAAGAAAAAATAATAAAATAAGTCTGACTTGTTAAGAATAGCTTCTCACAGACTTCATTGGACCTTACTTGTTCGTTTAGTCACAGGGCTTATATTTCCTTGAGATTTCTGTTTTCCTTGTCTTAGCCATGAGCCTGTGCAGATCTGTCATAACAGTAAGACTGGCGTTGAATTATTTATTTTGTTCTAGGAAAAAAACAACAGCAACAAAACAAAAGTACCAAGCAACAAGTAAAAGTAGAAAAGCTAAATTACTCCACAAACAGCAGAACTAATGCAACCTACGTACAGTGTTTCTGTAGTTTCTCTTTTTGCACTCAGCACTGCAAAGCCACGTCCCTGCTCCTACAGTGCACGTGTGCCACCCCAAGACTTGTGGCTGTGAGGAGAGAAAGAGCAGGCAGGTATCATGATAAATTCACAGATGTGCTGATCACCTGGCTTTGGCAAACCTAATGAATACCTGAGGATTTGTTTCAGTCTTTCCAACTGCAGGGGCACTCATTTTCATCTTTTACCATATTCCCTGATTTACACAAAGCTTGTGAGGACATAAACTTTTAAGCCCATTAGCCCTCAATCATATTACATTGGAAATGGTTCAGGAATTACAACAGGTTCAAAAGCTACTGAAAAAAATTGGCAGACATAGTGATTTCCTAAGATTCATTTACTTAAGAAACATGACCCAAAAAGAGAAATAAATAAATGAATTGGGGTTTTTTTGCTTTTGTTTTTGTTTTGTTTTGTTTTTTAAAAGCCTTTTCCAGGCATTAAGAACTGTCATATTTCTTTTGGCATTCTGATGCGGCCAGATTGCATACCCTTTTTTTTTAATTTATTTTATTTTTTGCATCTCTGTTGGAGAAAAAATCCTGTTGAACCACTGCAGATTTAATACTTTACATTTCCAGATAATTCTTTCCTGATCTTTGCCAAGTGGCCAACAGTGACATAGCAACATGAAGCAAAAGCACCATGAAAAGAGTGGATGGCACAGGGCAGGCCATTGGGCAATTGAACTTCAGAAGAAAAATACCACAGTTAGCTGCAACTCCCTTCTTTTCTCTGTTGGCAATGTGACTTTTTTTTTTTTTTTAAATGCAAAATAGTTGTGACAGTACAACTCCTATTACAGATGAGGGGATGAATCTAGATAAACCATACAGTACATTCTAAACATATTTACATCAGCACAGCCACATTCATCCACGCTTTGATGAGTAGGCAAGTCCATGCATACTAATTATTTGCTTTTTCTTGCTTTATTGTCTGTTCTTTAATTTAGGATCTTACTGTTTAGCAGGATCACTCACTGGTGTAGCAGTCTATTTTTAGTCTACCAAGTCAGTAAAGTCACTGAAGGAGAAGACTACCTTATTCCTCTTCCTAACAATAACTCTCATCAAGTTCTCCTCCAAGACAGCTGGGTTCAGTGAGGGACACATGCTTCCTTCATCCTTAATTAGAAGATGGAAATCTGTGAAGTGTCAAAGGCAGGCTTACACTAAATACCTACGATGGACATTAATTCCTCTGGATTCCAGGGAAAGGAGGTCCCCACATTGCCTGCAGAGTACTGAATTCTGCTTATGTCAGGTGAGATCTTGCATAAAATATGTTATTTTCCAGAGGTGGAAATAACTACTAGTAAGAATTAAAATCAGCTGCACATTGGAAACCTGATCTTTGCTTTGTGATGTAATACAGGTAATATTAATACTACATCTACTCGTTGTTTTTCATAGCTAAATCACATACCAAAATGCAAAAATAGTAATGATGATACAATTTACTTTGCATTATATTATGATGAGAAAGAACAATTATTAGTAATAAACAGTTCTTTCTAATGCACAAGTGACCATCCTTAATCTCCTACCATTAATTTTGAGTACCATTGTGATCACATCCTGCATGATATAAAATGCATTGTAGCTGAAAAAGATGCCTTGTGAAAGTATTTCTCCAAACAGACTAGCCTTCACCTTCTGAAATACGCCTTTTTCTCCAAAAAGTCAAAAGCATTTCTGGCTACTGATTAGACTATAAACCTTCTTTGAGCTTTTATTTTGACTGATGCTAACACTGTGCATCTCAGCTTACTCATCTGTAAAAATGGATATAACATTTCACAGTAGCCTGGAATGCTGATCAACTGGATCTTTAGCCTGGCCCTATCTGAAAAGAGAAAAAGAATGCATTCTGAGGTTATATTAGCAGAGTAAAATCCCTGACTTCTCTTGCCATGTAGGATAGTTTTCCTGAAAACTTTACTGACTATAATCCTGTCTTTGTTGCAAAAAGCTGTGTTTTATACATCAAGATAATTAGCTCAGCATCAAATCTTAGAAGAAAAGTGTAAGACCTGCAGTGATTCTCAAAAAAATAACTTTCTAATTTCTCTGTCTTTCATCCTAGATATTTCTGCTGTCACCATGGTATCTAAACTCATCACAGAAACTGTGTGAGGTTGTTGCTAGCTTGAAAAAGTGGTTTATCTACTCCAAGACAACAAAGAGCTAAATGTTCTCAAAGTTATATGAATACCTTCCTTAGGATCTGGGAGTGGAGAAGAGGGAGCAGAACAATGGCAAGTGCTGTCCTTCCTATGTCAATTACAACAATTATTGACTATAGGCATCTGGTCATAAATGAATGCCCTGGTAAATGCAGTCAGTTATTTCCCTGCTCAGCAAATGGGAATTTATGATCCCTGTTGGAGCTGTAGAGGTACAATGAAAAATACTATTCTTGGCTGTGTAATGTATCATTAACTATTTTGACAATGAACTTTTTGCTCTTCTTCTCCCTCTCAGAATTAAAAATAGCTTTTTAATTCATTTTTTTGCTTGGTAGTTTGTTTTTTATAATTCCTTCATTTAGGTTCTGAAGGGAATGAGCCAGTTACTAGCGTAGGAGATATGAAATAATCATTGTAGTGCTTTAACAGCTAGTAATTGACAACAAGAGGTAGAGAAACATACAACAGGGAAAATGAGAGAAAAATGAAGTATAAGTAATGTGGAGATATTTAATATAGTAAGTAGAAATGTTGGCACATCGACTGCCTTATTGATATTCATTCTGTTCAGAGATTTCTCTATCAGATTTACAGATGGTTGATGTCTTTGCTAGTTGCCAGCCTCACAATTTCAGACTTTGTTCTGAAATCCACAGTGAGCTATTTCCAAGGCACCTTGTACCCTGCAGGCTGACTTACACACTTAACTGTTGGATTCTCATCAGAGAATGGCTGTGCTGAAATAGATGTAAGGCACAGAAGAGTAATGAGGTCACTGACAAGACTGAAGGTGTGAAAGGTTGCACAAAAATGTCTGTGCTAACAATGTAAAGCACAGGGTTTTTTCAAGTGGTGATAGAGGAGATGGAAAAGAAAGCATCTTGACAGACATAATCAGAGCTAAACTGGAAAATATCAGGACTTTATGCCTACAAACTGAGTTGATTTGATATGAGAACCCATAAGATTCAGGAATAAATGGCATCTCAAAATACTTCCTCTACTGTGACATAAATATGCCTCACAAATTAATACTAGCATTTATTATTTTCCTAGTGCCATCTACTTATTTGGAGTTCTATGGGTACAAGAGGACAAGCTCCTCCACACTAAAAACGTGTGTAGAATTTGTCTTGCACACTTCAGGCAGTCAGTTACTAAAGTACTTTCCATGTCTTGATGCTCTGAGATTGCGTATTCACACAGGAGTCTCTTTCAAATAGGCTACATAAGAAAGGATTTGCTTTCAGCTCAAGTCCATTTTTGGTTTGCTTAAGTTTTCTGAGGATCAGGAAGAATTATCCTCAGCTGCAAGAATCTGAAGGACAGGGACAGAACGAATCAAATTTTTGGAATGGGCAACTGTGTTAATTGGCTGTGTTGTCAGATTATTTCGCTAAAAGTCACCAATCTGTTAAAAGTCTACTCCTGCCTTATTTGGTTATGACTGTGCTGCAGAAGGATAATGAGAAGCAACGTTAGCTGTTCACAGTTAATAGGGCAATTGTTGAGACCACATGTTCAATAACTCCTACCAAGGTGACACCTTAGATGTTGAAGCACTAAACTATATTACATGCTTGAGTAATCAAGGCTGGAATTTATGGCTTATGCTCATTCAGTTGCTTGAGTGGTTAATAGTATAATAGTGGAAAACCTTTATCTTATGTGCAGGTTTTCCAAGCTTCTTGGCACATATAACTTTCATACCTTTCTTCTAGATGGTGTCAGATAGTCAAAATGAATTTCCCTTATCATTCAAGTGCATTCCTGTTCTAAATCAGACAAAGCTAAGCTTCTGTCTTTGAAATGTAGTGCTAAAAAATACCTTGTCAGCTAATCTGAACTCTTAAATAAAGTGACACCTAAGCAATGGAGAAGACAAAATCCTTTAATTTTGTTTCTGTAGGTGTCCAACATGGTAGAATAGTAATCTTTTATGTCTTCCTGCAAGCCCAAACTACTAATGTGGTAAATTAACTTTTGTGAAATTATAATGGATAACAAAGCATACTTAGGTGAGTAGTTCGCTCCAAAGTTAATAACCCATTGAAAGCATGCGTTCAAGATATACTAATTTGAGGAACAGAAATTCAAAGGTCAAGAACAAGTAGAAAAAAATATAGTGACCCAATTTCTTGATTACAGTTGGTATCCACATAAAGGTTCATACCAGTTCTCATTCAGTAGACAGCAGTAAATTGTGGTTATGATCTCAGGATACCTTTACATCTTGTGCTATCTCTTTACAAATGGCAATCAATATCTGCTTGGAAATAACACTCTGAAAGTGTCATCAGGCTGCATTCCTAGGCATCTTGCTATTAACAACATCATTCATTTTTTTAAGCATCACACTCTTCTATTTAATGCATAGTCTGTCTGCAGAGACAAGAAGTTGCGGTGAAGTCCAGCCCAAGAGAAGCTTGAGGTACTGACTCATTCTAAGACAACAAGAAAAATTTGCTTGTAGGTGTGTTTAGAATATAACTATACAAGGACACTAAGCTATGTAAAACACCTGAAAATGAGGTGCCCTTATTTTTAATGAAGATTTGATTGTGCATTTTAGATGGCTTCGTTTGACATTGTTTAATCCTGGCAGATGGCTAATGTATTTCAAAGTAAATTTTGAGAACTTCAGAGAAATCTGAGTATCCATTTTGCTCTAAGATCCAGCTAGTGTTAGAGGAAGGAATAATGTCTCCCTTTCACTGGAGGAGTTGAGATCATTTGTTCAGATTGTGAGAGGCTTACTGTGTCCTCCTCCTCAGTTTAACATATATTCTGTATCTCCCCTAAAGGTTGGAGGCAAATTTGGCCATGTACACTCTCAATCTCTTAGTGTCACTTCATTTTGCAAAAATAATTAAACTTTCACTGGATACAGAACTGGAACCTTCCAGGGGGGCTTAGGGGTAATTCCACCTTTCAAATGAGTAATCTGACCACTAGGTAGAGAATATTCCTCATGCAGACTGCTTTAGTCTGTAATTATTTTGGGAAAAAGAATCTGCCTCAACCAAGATAACTGAGAAAAGCACAATCCAAAGCAACTCTTTTTACCTGAGCAGGAGCTCTAGGCACGTGAAACTCAAATACTAATTCACTTTCTGCCTAACTCATGAAGAAATGTACCCTAAGTTCCTCCTACTTTGGAAAGTTCTTGAAAGCCTGAGTCATGTGTGAAAGGGGACATTACTTCCACCAGGTCTGTGAACCTGACCAGCTGTAAGCTTTATTTCCTTACAGATCTTTAAACCAAGCTAATCTATATTCCCAATCTTCTTTGTCTTTTCTCTGATCTCAGCGAGAACAAAATTGGGGTTTTATTTGTATTGATCTGAACCACTCTTTTAATACTCTGCGTTTTTTTTTACCTACTCAGATAATTCAGTGAGTCATATAGCCCCAGCACTCTCAATATACTGATCTCTTGTCTCACTCTTCTTTCTTTTCTCTTTATTCAAGGCTCCATGAAAAGGATCCAACTCCAGGTCTGGCTTTCATGCAGAACCCAGATAAAGGACTTTTTGAGGAGTTAGTCTCCCTCAGGATATAACAGCTTTCTTTATTGCTAGGATTCCTTGTTCATTAAAAAAAATATTACAAAAAAAACAACACCTACCTCCTTATCTCTTTAAATACAACGCAAACACAGACTTGGAGAAAATTAGGGAATAGTAATAGGGGAACTGAAGGGAGACAAATTAGTAGGCTCTGCCACCACACACAGCAAGTGTCACCGAGTGCGATGTATGTTCTTGCACAGTGCTTCTGCCAACGTCCTTCTCAACCAGTTCAGGGTTGGAGGAAGCTTGCCTGCCAGAGCTGGCCAGCATGAGCGCTGCTGTGGTGGGACAAGAGGACATCTTTTTGGTTGCCTTTTGTTGCATGTGGTAACATGAACAAGCTAACCAAACTCAGACTTACACACCTTACAGGCAGTCGTGCTGCCAGTCAGCTCTTCTGCAGCCACAAGCTCTCTGCAGACTGTGCTGCCAGGGCTCACTTTTAGAGCTTTTATTTAAAACCTGCTTGAATTTCACAGGTATGAAAGCTTCAAAGAGGGCTTAAAGAAGCCATCCTTTTCAACCTGTGCGTGTTGAATTTCTTGGAGACTTCTCTCATGAACGGTTTGCTTCATGACACACAGAGCTACTAAACTGTAAAGGCCTATAAAAGAGACAGACAAGTCATGAAAACCTAGGGCGGCTCTATTTATCTTCTTAATTCCTCAGTTATCTGAGATGAAAGGTACCATTTAAAGGTGGATGCTGTGTCATAACCAAGTTTTCATAAAGATTTACACTACTATTAGCCAAGTGCCTGTTACAGTTTTGATTGTTCAGTCACATCAATAATTAAAAAGCAGTGCCTAGTAAAGCTCAATTAGGCCATCAAGTTTGCTTTTGTATAGGAGTATAACAGAACCATTGTTAGTCTTTTAGTAGTTTTACTTCAGCAGATTTTGAGACCTGCATTCTTTGTTTCTACTCTTTGACTTTTCATGAAAATAATTTTACCTCAATAAATTGATACCGTACCTACTCAACTATTTTAAAATGAAATCCACATTGGTGTTTTCTTTTACTAAATTGAGACAAGAAGCTTGGATTTTTAACTAGACCTTGGAGATGAAACATTAACTTGCTCATCTGTATTAGAATTTCAGCTGAGAGAACATGATGTTTACCCGCTCTGAGGTGACAAGATACGACTTCATTTTAGTGAGGTGTGAGAGATCTCCCTCTGATTTCTGCACCTTTGAAGTAGGACAGCAGTGAGTCAAGGTATAAACTGCTCAGAAGAATGAGGAAAGGTATATATTACTCAGAAGGAAGAAAGTCCAGAGTCTAGATTCCTATCTGCAAAGAAGACTAAAGAAGAAAGCAACTAGCAGCTCACTTCCCTCTTGTCCCTAATTTTGGCAAAGTGTCGTTACCAAAGTGGGAAGCAGCAGGCTGCCCACAGGCTCCTGATGCTCTTATTCTGCTGGTTCTGTGCAGAAAGATGAGGAAAGTGTCTGCCCACTGGTGAGCTGAATGGATACCTCTGAAGAGCAACAAAGTTACCTATGGCAGGTAACCTATAGCAAAGCCTCCTCTTACACATCACCCTGTCCATCTTGCTTTACAGCAAATTCCCTAAGTGCACCCTGAAGTTTTTGAAAAACTCATTCCGAAATAAAAAGTCCATGAGATTAAACATGGAAATCTCTGAATACATTTGGTTGAATCTGGTGGGTGCCCACCTCTTTTTGTATCATGTGTACTAATGCTTTCCACAGTGAAAGTCTGACATTAAGTGTGGAAATCCTGTGCAGGAAACTGCAGATGGAAGCTCATCCATAAGAGGAACTGAGTTTTCACTGTCCTCAAGAAAAGTTGCTAATCTTCACCTGTTGTAGAAAACAACAGTTTCATGGGATCCTGCACAAACAGAAATGTCTGAAAGTTTTTGAAGTTCTGGCTTTTAGACACTACGTTGTTTATTTCTTAGAGCGATTACTGCTATAGGAATGGACTAAACCAAAAATTTCAGCATATCCTTTCTTGTGCCTACGTCAACCCAACAGCTGTGCAGTACGTTCTAAGGCACAGCAAAGAGTGAGATTGTATAGAACAAGTGCTTCAGGCAAGAGTACACAGGACATTAGCAGTGGAAGTGCTGATGGCATCTGTGCAGAAGATGGTCCCTGCTCTCAGTGGCTCTCAGTCCAGCACTGTTGTGCCACCAGAAGAGAGATGCTCAAGGGGAGGTGGAGCCGAAGAAGACAAGCAGAGTAGCACCAGGCACACAGCACAGCCTTCACTCTGCCAGCACATCAAGTGCAGGCTGTTAAGAAGAAGAAATGTTCTCTGTCAGAATATAAGGGCCCAATTTCTCTGTACAACAAGCACATCTGTGTCACACGGAGTCTCAGTTGTGGCTTTGCCTATATGCAAGACTTATCTTATTATTCTGGGACCTCTCATTTGTGATCATTACAGTCAGGTTCCTGCAGCTCCTTTAAGGAACATACTCATATTTCTGATTAACAAATGCTTCAACTTTCCTATTTAATGTATTATTTTGGCTATCTTACCTACCTAATCTCAGGCTTGTCTCTCTATTGGTGTTATTTATATAGCATAAAATTAGCTGCAGTAGCTCATATGCCTTTGGCTAAAGGAAGCAGGACTGCCTGAAAAACTGCAAGGTTGCAGCTAGAGCTTGGCTGGTGCAATATACTTACAACCACGGAAGTTCACCCCTGCCCCTTAGTGCAACATCATACTCCTTGACAGGAGAACTCCTGCTACTCCAGGCCTGTGTAGAATGTGGACTTGAATGCTGCAAGACTGTGGAAATTCTTTATACTAACACTTTGTGTTTATACCATGACTATGGAATCAATACGCAATATAAAGTATTGCATTTTTCCAAGTCATGCACTTTTAATTTACTTTCAGCAAATCCCATATGGCTGAGGCATTTTTATAAGAATGCAAGCAATTCTGAGCTCTGTAGAAAATGCTGAGTGCTGCTGGATGCAGGCAGAGAAGGGCAGAAGAGAAAAAAATACATTCCTTTGAACACACTAATATAGAAGGCAATTAAGGAATACAACAATGGTGAGCAATAATTTTCTCTCATAATGTATGCTGAACTTTAAAGAGCAGGTGAGGACTCACTGAAAACAATAACAAGTAGCATAATGAAGTCCTGTCTACACAGGGATGTTACTTCAAATGCTTTAGATGAGTTGTCTTCCGTGCATTCACAGGGATTGTTTTAAAGTGACTGGGCTTTCGTTTTGCATGAATGAAACCCAGGCTTACCAGCTATAAGCTGCAATGAGCTCAGATGAGGATTCTGTCCATTCTTTCAATGATTTTCCCTCATTGCATAACATGATATGGTTTATTTGCTGTCTGGCCCCTGAGTGCCCTCTTCTGTTACGAGATCATCTGGATTAAATCTAGCTGAATGCTGATGGCTTCCTTTGCAATTCCAGCCCCAGTAGCCAAATTTGCACACTCCAGAGCACAGCCTCTTTTCTTCCCCTGATACTGTACCATAGGTTGTGTGTAGCATATTCACGCCCAATTCTGTGTCGTGCCTCAAGTACCGTGATTTGTCAAACAGAATGCAAGAGAGAGGGACCAGTACCACCAGAAAGCAAATACTGGTTGGACTACAAGAGCACGAAAGATGTGAACAGGACATCCAGGACTTTCTCTTTCAAATGCCCAGAACTGGGTGAGTTGGAAAAGATTCATACAAATCACCACTGAGCTCCAGTATTGTAGTGTAGTCACGGGATTTACAATAGCTGTCAAATGATGTCACTTCATATGGGGAGTTGTAGAGCTAATGTATTTTTCAAACTGCTACAGTGAAATGCAAAGACTGAGGTTACAAAAATGCTTTTTGCAATCCAGGTAGAGGGTGAGCTTGAAAACGCTGCAGAGGGAAATCCTGCTATCACAGCCTGTATTAGATTGCAGCCCTGCACCTCTAACCCAGGCAGTATCTGGATGCCATCAGTGACAGTGAAAATGAGCTGCGGGAGCCATGAGCCACTCTCCACCAGCTTGGCACTGCCTTCCCCAGAGTGGTCACTGTGGTCTTCCACAAACGAGAACCCAACCCACGTCCTCACCTTGCGCTGCTTGGCTGCTGCTCTCCCTGTCATGTATACAGAGCAGAGGCCCTGCAGGAGTTAAAGGGAGCCCGGATTGCAGTGCAGGCTTACTGTAACAGTGGAAGTAGAAAAAGCAATAGCAGATTTACTTTGGTTCACGCTATGTTCAGCACATTGAGCTCTTAGCTCCTTTCACATTTTATGAGACAAATTACCAAAATTAAACATTTCAAAATGCTGAGACTATGAGACACTTATAATCAAATCTTTAGCAATGTAAAATTCTTGGATTTGGGCCAGTTGCTCTGAAGTCTGTTCCTTCCTAGTGCACATGGTGCTGACCTGCATGTGCTATCAGATATGCTAATGCAAAGACTGCATTCCATTTTAGTGTTTTACTGTCATGTAGAGAAGGGCAATGATACCTTCTTGTCAGTATTATGTCTCTCATTTACTTCTGCAGTTGAATATGCTTCAGTAGCCTCCTGTGCAATGCTGCATTCCTTTCTGATCCTTTTTTTCGGTAGGACTTTTTCCTCATCTCTCAGAAACACACTTCGAGGTAACATCCTTGCCGACGTGCACATGGAACTGCAAGCTTGAATTCTGTTGCTGGTCAGCTCCCGACAAGTCTGGATCTTCTCTCCTTCCCATTCCAGCACTAGCACAGGCTTTCTAAAGCAAGGACAAGTACAGTGGGAGGCATGCTACTTAAACACAACTGGGTCCTCTGGGAACATCAATTTCCTAGGGAAGCCCAGGCTGAAGAAGCAGATGGTAATGACATCCTAAAATTGAGAGAAAAAAAAGAAACCTATTATCATTGGCACTGTGTTCCATGTAGAAATGACAAATATTTGCAATTTGTCTCTGGCAACCAAGGCATGATGATGACGAACGTGAGCCCTGCAAGCTGCTTGAGGCATGAAAAAATGTTTCAAAATAGAAAAAGAGAATAGGAAGGAGATGTCCATGGATCCTGTGAATGGCTTTTAGCACAGGAACCAGAAGGCACTAAAAGAGTTGGAAGGATGCTTGTGACAATTTGTGTTAACTTGCATGCAAGTATCCAGCTTCAGAGGAGGCTGGGGCAAGGAAAGCGACACACAGGGAAATTTGCTGGAAATTATGCAGAAGGAAAAAAAACCTCTGAAGAATATTTGGATGTTATATTCATACCAGTACCTCAAGTGCATACCAAAGTTAATAAGAGTAGCAGTGACTTCCTGTAGGTCCCCAAGGATCTCTGTACCTTTCCAGAAAATGGGAGTGATTTCTGCTTTTCTTTCCAAAGATAAGTGTACTTAGCACTTAAGATGTGTCGTGCCAGAGTTAAACTGAGTTAGTAAAGGTCATCGTGAAAAAATGGGCAGAGGCATCCCAAAGTTCTCACCTTTCCCTGATAACAAAAGTTCTTAACAACAAAAAAAGAACAGTAACAAAGATGCTTGTCTTTCATATCTTTGGCTACAACACATTCATTTTTCACCTCTATATTCTCTCACTTAAGAAAGAGCAGAACAAAATCCCTCATCCTGTTTCCCTGAGCAGTTTGGATGCTTTCTCCTTCTCTCATAGATTTTGCGCAAGACATGGTGAACACCTGTCACTTGCAGCAAATATTGATCAGTGTCTGCAAGGCTCCTCCACCCGACCTTCAATTTTCCAACAAAGCCCTTCATTATTATTCTGCAGTTACTTGGAACAGTCACACAGTTCCTTTCTCCAGCACATTTGCCCAGTAAAAGGCATCATCCGCCAGAGAAACGGAAAGATGCCTGCGTCCCTCAGAGTGACAAGAGGAATGTCAACACTGTTAACATTCGCAGCAGTCCAGGGAGCAATTCTTATTTTGGACGTAGTAAAGAGGTCTGAATTTCTAAAAATCCTGTCATCAACTATTGTATTCTTGAACTTTCCCTTGTTATCTATGAGACTCTGCAGAAGCTTGAAAAGCATCTTTTTTTTTTTTTTTTTTTTTTAAACCT
>VXAB01007173.1:701247-724898 GCA_013399175.1 Odontophorus gujanensis
TTTTTTTTTTTTTTTTATGAAACCTGTGGCATTAAGCAGGTGACCCTGTCCAGCCACTGCTTCCAGCACAACCCAGGAACATCAGCTTTCCAAATGTTGAAGGATTTTCTCAGTCCTAGCATGCTTGAAGGTCACACGAGTTCTGTATTTCCAGCACTTGCACAGAGCCGGATGACTCCAGCTAGCAGCCAGATGACTATTGAGACAAGCAGCCAGTGCAGATACTTTACAGCCCTTACCATCTTAAAGTCCTAGCGTAAGGACTCATCATCCAAACCAGGGATCGGAAGGAGACAACCGCATCTCTTCCCAAGATGCTCTGCTGTATCACTGACTAGTTGGTATTCAGGGCAGATGGAGCTCTGCCATGTTTCCTCCATGCAGCTCAGCTGCCATTGGAAGTGGCACTGACTAAGAAAGGGAAGGAAAACAGCTTGGTTTATCCCCAGTCCACAGAATCTAGTAGACTCCTGTATATAGCACTGATTGTGGAATGTGGCAGTTCTGCTACATGGTATGAATTTGTGGACAGCGGGGTGCGTGCATGGGGAAATGGAAGGCTAACCAAAAAAGTACATCATTTGGATACACATTTTTTACTCTAGCTGGTATGCACTGATTATTTCCAAGAAAAAGTTCTCTGAAAAGTTTTCCTTGTAGATATGGAAACAATTTCTTAGCAAGTCTTACCAGACCTGTTCAAAACAAACAAAGAATAAACCTTCCTGAAGGCAACTAAGGTGTCAAAATGGGGCCATGTAAGAATAATCTATCAAAACAGTGACAATTATTTAAAATCACTAAAATAATTTAAGGACATCTTACATCTAACAATGGCCATGAGGTGGCCCACTGAATTATTCTTAGCAAATTAAAGCGGGGCCGTGGGTAACTTCAAGTAATGTCACTCAAAGCAATCTTCACCCATGAAGGCGTTTTTCAGATTATTATTGAATGTTGCTGAAATCTGTGTTCATATGGGGCTCAAGCAAAGGAAGATGAACGACCCCTTAGGAAGGGGAAGTCCCCTCAATAGTGGATTTAAAAAACCATAGACAGTCTTAACTCTGATCCATCAATTACAGCTTTTAGATATATTCTTCTAATTTATCCTTTAGAGTCAAAGTACTTACTTTTATTCAACAGAACACACTGCCAGGTATTAGGTGTGTCACCAATTACATTATTTATGTAAGCTACTTACATAATAGGCACTTCTGGAACCTAATGGTTTATATAGAGCTTGACACAGAAACATGCGATATATACACTTTTTCAGATGCATATTATTTTTATATATATGTACCTGAATTTGATTATTATGTAGCTCTATATATGATCTATGTGTTCCAGTTGAATATATAAGCAAACAAGGATTTTCACACATAATACAGCTGTTTCAATTTCACTGAGTGCTTTGTTTCTAAAAGAGCACTACATTTGTGATACATATGTCAGAACTACTAATGAAAACTATTTATTTTTATGCAATCTGTAGCCAGAGGTAGTAAAGTTAATTCACTGTGCTTTCCTGGAACAGATATACTCACATCAGTGTAAAGTTATGTATGTGAGGTAACGTTAGCTTGTCTCGGGAAGAACAAACGGCGTCAACACGAGGCGCTTCACTGCCAGTGGAGCACACAATGGTTCGGGGCTGTCCAACACCCTGAGATACAAAGGTGAGTCACAGAATACCCCAAGTTGGAAGGGACTCATAAAGATCACAGAGTCCAATTCCTGGCTGCAAAATAGCACGGTGCAAAAATCAGACCTGACTGAGTGATGTCAAATGCCCCTTGAACTCCAGCAGCTCAGGGCCGTGCCCATCGCCCTGGGGAACCTGTTCCATGCCCACCACTCTGTGGTGCATCACCTGTCCCTAACCCCCAGCTGCCCCTCCCCTGACACAGCGCCATGCCGTTCCCTCGGGCCCTGTCGCTGTCACACAGAGCAGAGCTCAGCGCTGCCCTCTGCTCCCTGTGAGGGCTGCAGCCGCCATCAGGCCTCCCCTCGGCCAACGGAGGGAAGGTGAAGAGCATCACTGTGTCACTGAACAAAGCAGCCGTACCAGCACGCCGTGTGACAGCAGCTCCGGCACCAACACCCCTCTCTCCCAGCAATGGCTGAACTAACCAAGCCCGTATGGGTTTCCGTCAGCACGGAGACCAAAGACGGGGGCGAGATCCCTTCCTTAAGAGTTGGCAGGAAGGAAGGATGCTTCGGTCAAAGTTACTCACGGCCGCTACACTCGAAAACACAGTTTCCCTGGATTTTGCAACTGGACAGAGAAAAGCAAGGGCGCGCCAGTTCCCGTGCCGCTGCTTCGAGACGGCAACAGATCCGGGATATCCGTCAGCGGCAGCATCACCCGCGATCGTCCACGCGGAGGAGCGAGGGTACCCGACGCAGGCGCGGGCCGAGGGGCTTCGGCGCTCCCCGGCAGCAGCGATCCCGTCCCGGCTGAGCCGCCTACAAGTCCCGTGCCGCCCCGCGCCGTCGCGCTCGCTGCCGTTGCTCCCCGCCCACTATCGGCGGCGCAAGCGCAGGGGAGGCGGCGTCCGGGGCAAGTCTCCCTAATGTAAGATGGTGGCCGGGCTGGCAGCGGAGCGCCCCGAGCTCGGAGATTCCCCGTCTCTCGCCTAAAGGTCGTCGGAGCAGCCGCCTAGAGCGCCCGGCCGGCCACCGCCACAGGTCCCGCCCCGGGAGCGTCGCTGCGGTTTCCTCCCCGCGTTTTTCCTCGCCTCTTCTTGCCTTCCCTCCCCACNGGGGTGGCGCCTCCCGGGCCGGGGGCGCGGGGCCGGGCCAGTTGCTGTACCCGGAGCCGCCGGGAGTCCGCTGCCGCCACCGGCCGTGCGGGGAGGCCGGGCGCGGGGATCGCGGCGTGATTCACTTCAGGGCTGCGTGGAAATTTCCTCTCTTCTCTCCTTCTTCCTCTCCGGAGCTGTGGGCTCCGTTTGTTCTTATGATTTGCGCTTTAATTTTTTTTCCACTTTTCCTTGAAAGAGCGGCAAACGGATGGTAAATGGCAGCGTCTTGTTTTTCGCGTCGTTTTGGACCGTCCGTGTAACCTCCCGAGATTTGTCTGTTAGTAGAATAATCGGTATGTAACTTTCCGTCTCCGACTCGCAAAACACTGTGAGCTCTTTCCATTTTGTGCCTCGGTGGAGGCAAATGACAGGGCTGCGTGTGGACTCTGCGTCGACTTCCAGTGACTGTCAGAGCTCTGCCTGCCAATCTCAGCGAGCTGCTGCCGGCTGTGTGTGTGTGCAGGAGCAGGGAGGGAGAATATGCTCGATAATTACCTCAGAATGCTTCTTTACTCTACCTGAAAGGACGTAATTGGCCTTGGCTTAGATATGTATGTCAGCACGGTAACACCAAGTGCAGAGTTTGCAGCAGAAAGTTCTCCTTGGACCATATGTTAATGTAAGCAGAGTCCTCAGCAGGTTGAAGCTGTGGACTCTCTCGCCCTGCAGATGTTAGCTCCCTCTTGCCCAGAAGTTTCAGAAGTTACTGTTGACCAAGCGTATGTTTACTGAACCTGTACCAATTTCTGACTTGCTGGGTTTTAACTCTCTGCATTTCATTTTACTTTTAAGATGTCTCCACTTGAGCATCCCTGTGCTTTGCCTTCGTATTCACATGAGGATTGACATGAGCAGAAGATAAACTTGTATGGACAGATGAATACACAGAGGAATGAATTGCTGCTGTCCTCCCTGAATTCCTGTTTGTTTCTTGGTGGCTTTTTTCCTTTTTTTGTTAAATACAATCCTAGAGCAGAGAACAAAATAGCTGGTTTGAGTAGAGGAATTGTTTTCAGATAGCCTTCAAATACTCAAATGTGTGACTGGTTTCTTAGCATCTCTCTAATGTATCTGAAGTCTAGGCTATGCTCTAGTTCACTGAGTTGCACCTTAAGCCTTTGGGACTCTCTGATAGTTCCTAGCTCATAAGCAAGATGAACACATGTAAGTGTTTAGAAATGCTTGGCAGTTTAACTTGGCTGAATTGCAACCAAAGTTCATTCTAGGGGAAATGATTGTTTTGGAAAGGGGGAATACAAAGATAAAATGATCTGTGCTGTGAACTTACTGTTTCTTCAGGTGCCTCTTTTTCCTTTCTTTTTTTTTTTATGATGACTCTTGGATGATCCTAACAGCTGCTCTCTTTCCAGAGAAGAGGTAGTGAGTGCCTTTCAAGAACAGCATTCAGTTAACACATTTGTACCTGTTCTTCAGAAAGTTTAGGGATTACTAGAAAGTGCCCTCTGAATAAAGGGCTTGGGGAGAGAATATGCACACGTATGTGGCTTTTCTCTATTTTTTTTTTCCTTCATGGCTGTTGTTCAGGAAAGTTAGGGTAGTCTGTACATAAGTGAAACATTTTGAGATTACTCTGACCAAGATCTTAAGTATGGACCTTGAAGGCTTAACTTTGGCAGCTCTTTCTCAAAATTTTGCCTACCTCTTTGAAATAAATGAGTTTATTTCAGATAGCTTACGAAACATCTTTGCAGTGGCTGGTCTAGGCCTTGGCCTAAGGCCTCTTAGGCCTTGGATGACTACCTTCCTTGCTTAAGTAAGGTGAGGGCGATAGCTAGGCCCTACCACAGTGGAAGGGAATTAACTGCTCGGTAAGACCAGCAGCATCAAGGATTGCTGAACTTTCATGTGGAGAATGGTGTCTTAGGTTGTACAGACCAGTTTGTCCCACGTGCATTTGTGTAGTATTCTTCCTGTTACAGCTCTGTACAGAGACTGCCTAATCTACATTTCTTTCTGATCTTTCTACCGAGTGTTTCAGTCCTTTAGGATTTCGGTGCTTTCTTTGCTTTTTAGCATGCATCTTTGGGTTGCTTCATCATATGGGAACAGCGTGAAGAGTCAAGATTTGGTGAATTACTAGACGTCTCTCTGCGGCTCTTCTTGTTTTTGGAGGGTAGTCCAGGAATTGGTACCTTTCAACACATGATTTAACATTTACTAAGATATTAACAGCTGTAAGCACTTGCCAGATCTGGAAACTGAAGTTGGGCAGGCACTGGGGTGCTGCTCAGGTTTTCTGGTGCTGCCTGTAAGCAAACTGGGAGAGCAGTGTGAGTATCTAGCAGGCAGTATAAGCTCTGTGAGTGAAAGTGTGTTAAACTGTTTAGATCTGTTAGGTGCATGCTTTCATCGAACTGTGTTTTATTATGTCATATTAGAAGCTTTGTGTGTTTTGTTTAGTCAGATGGCATTTTTCTTGATGAAGGTTCTCTTTAAACTCACACTTCTTATTTCAGAATTGTATTAAACAGTCTCAGTTTAGTATACATTCAGAATTCATGTTCAGATTTCTGGTTCTGACTAGCTGCTATTAGACTGCCTACTCCAGCTTAATGAAAGGAATCAGTTGTTTAGATAGTGATTTCCCCATAGCACTTAGATCAAGTAATTAGGCTTGATGGCCATTTTTGTGCAGGTGGGGTACTGTTTCTTTTCCTCCTCCTCCCCACCCGCTATTCTGGGGTCATGGCAAATCCGTGTTATTTTTCTGTGGAAGTCTTTCATTTCAGTGGGCCTTAGAAGTGTTTTCTTGAGCATATACATAACACATATGAACAACGTAGTTTATCTTTCCTTATGGTGTTACAGCATGTACACACATCCAAAATCACTCCAAAAGTACAGGCCAGGGAGTGACACTCCTCATCCCTTTTCTGTGAATCTTAAAAGCTCTTGACTGTATTCTGTTTTCGCACTGGGGAATGGGGTTGAGGTCAATATAGTGGTCTTCTAGTCAGAGAACTTAAGGACAGATACAAAGGCCAAGCAAAAAAGTTACTTAATTTGGTGGAAGCAGAGCTTAGCTCTGGGCTGGGGCTTGTTTCCAGAGCAGTTACTGCGTGCTTCTACCAAGATCTGCTTTCTTATAAAGAAGATGACAAAACTTCAGCTGTCTGTAAGTGACTTTCTCCTGCAAACTGGGCATTGTTTCTTTTGTCTTGCTGCTCTCTCAAGAATACAGGATAGCTGGTGTGAAGTGAAATTTCTATTGAATGCAATATTTAACATAGAATAACAGCAATATTAAAGTTATAGTTGTGAGATGAGGAGTTCCCTGGCATAGTGCAGATCACTGGAATGTGTCCTTTAGGTTTGTTACTTGTCACAGCAGTCCTTTATTGCTGGAAGGTAGTGTTGTTAGATCTTGTATCTGAGGGCAAGTACTAGTTAGCAGCACTAGGAGTTTCATTTCTTTCAGTTCTTGACATTGGATTTCTGCTAATGAATTCTGAACAGAATCACAGGAACTTTGTAGGAGTGACAAGACTAAGTGAGAAAGTACTATGGCTTTCAAGCAGCGCTTCATTCCTGCTACTACTTCAGCCCACAATTTTAGGCCTCTGTGGTGAACTGCAAGGTAATCTTCTGGTTCTGACAACTGCATTCTAATCTCTTTCTCCCTGAACAGAAAGGGCACTTACTTTCCCAATGTGGATGTTCTTAAACACTTTCTGTCATGTAAAATTTGATAAAGAAAAGTGGTAACTGAAAGGGCAGGTATCTTGTAGAAGGGCAGAATACGTGGCATACAAAGACTTCCCGAGTTCTCACTTTTCCATAGCACTAAGCTGGCAGTAATTTGTTTTAAGAACAGTAGATTCAACAGATGAGACTTGTAAGAAACACATGTTGTGCTTATGTTAAGCTTTCTGCCATGACTGTAGATTTAATGTGAAACCTGTTTGAATGATATGTATTAGTTTTAATTTGCAGGGTGCAGGGGCTAAGACTGAGAACTGTGAAGTGCTATATCTGCCCCTGAAGTAATTTTATTACTTCAAATCATGTTACCGTATTTTGCCCTTTTAAAATACGTATGTTTAATAATTTGCGTGCAGTAATGGAAGGAAATAATTCAGTAATACAAATACCTGCTTTGGCATTGCTGACGAGGGAGTTTCTGTGATAAAAGTTTTGATGCAGGTAGTGTGCCAGATAGGTAAGCATGGTGACTCATTCAGAGTTCCTGGTTTGCAATCCATCATAGAAATTAAAAATAAAATAAAATAAAAATAGAGGCAGGGAAGGAGTGAGGTACATATCAGTAGTCATTGGATGTGTGGATAAAGTGTTCAACTGCTTTTCTTCTGTCAGCGTTCTCTACAGATGTAATGAACAAGGACAGGTATAGGTGGCTACAGAAGTACCTGTCAATTCAAGGCCTAAAGCTTCACTTCGGTCTGTAGAAGTTAGCTTGGGCTGATGGATGATTCAGAAATAGAAACTGTGCCCCGTCTGTTGAGCAGCTACTGACTGCTTCATTACATATGACTTTTTTTCTTTTAATGAAATCTAGAGTTCATCTTCAGTATTTCATTCATAAAAAAAAAAAGTGTCCTCAGGGAGCTTCTAAACTAGCATCAAACGAACTTGCTAGGCCAGAATCAGTTTTTATAGGTCATCTCACCTTAGAGTTAACAAGTTTCCCCCATCAGTGTGAAATGTAGGGGCCCCTAAACTGCTGGAATTAGTTAAAAGCACTAGTCCAAATGGAAGAGGGACATAGTGACATTAATCCAATTTGTCTTGTGACTTAATCTTGCTGCCATTTACCGTACAACTGCTGCTCCTCTTAAGCAGCCCACTTGCATATGCTTCTGTTGCTTGTGTAGTGAGTTCAGTCCCTCTTCCTAAGGCAGTAGGTTTTCCTTCTACATAACTTTGTCTTTAAGTTAAGGGTCCAGGGAGTTGTAACTGAGGAACCATGTTTGGAAAGTTGTAGCTGCTTCTCGTCTCTTAAAGCTTCTTTGCTAATACTTTCATTTAGTGAAGTGTATACTTAACATATTAATGTTGTGGTTTCAGTTATTGGCTAACTGGTTCTAGAGTGCTAGGTGGTAAGCCTGAAAATAGAGGATGATGATCACTGGTGACTTTCTTTAACGTAACTGTTAGTGTATGTTGAAAATAAGAAAGAGCAGCTGGGAAATTTAAGGGGATGCTAGCTTCCTAATCATCAAGGCTGTCTTCTGCACATAGGTAGTCATCTTCTGGCTTGTTTACAGTTTCTTTTGTCTCAAATAGTAGTTACAACTGTAAGTGTGCTTTGAGGTAGGTCTGTTCTCTTGTTCACACCAGTGTAGTGGCTTCCTGCTCTAATTGGGCCCTCTTAAAGCCATTAATTTCTTCTTGCTCGTGGTCTCATTTTGATTTAACCTTTCAGGCTTGTGATTCCCTGGGGGTGGGGCAGTGGCATACCTTGTACAAGAACTATTGCTCTGGTTACCACTATATAAATACATAGCACAGTGAAACTTGGTAAGAACCAGCTGTGTTGTGTGACCATATGACTCCTTGACAGTGTTAAGAAAACACCTTACCTCAGTTGGAAACCGCTTTGAAATGATTCTGTAGACAGCAGTGTCTTTTTCTGGGCGACCAGCTAACAGCTCTCAAGTTCACTAGCCAAAAAGAAAGCAGCCATCTTCATAAGGAGTCCCACAGTGGCATTGCTTTTATTTCTTTGGCTTAGTTATACAGAATACAATCAATATGAAGGACGAGGAAACAAGCACTTGGGATCCTCATTCTGTCCCTGCTGATTATCTATTTAAATGGTGTGCACACATCTCACCATAGTGTGTAGAGGTGAGCCAGAGTTTTTCATGTAACTGTAATATGGTAAGAAGAGGTGAGAGGCAGGTTCCTTTTGGTATTTACAGTACTGTCGTCAGCTGTGCTTAACAAATGAGCTGCATGTTATTGGTTGAGAGGAACAGCCAGCTGCTTTTTCTGTTGCGGTGAGAATGTACTTCTGCAAGCTTGAAGGCAACTTCCATAGAGGTGCAGTGCAGTATCTTCTGATAGTATTGTGTTTTCCTGGGGTTGATGATGGACTTGGGAACTACACTATTACATGGAAGTATAAGAAAGGAGAAGGACTTACTGCCACTGTCTGTATTACTAAATGGAAAGCCAGGTATTAGAGAGCATCCCCTAAATCAGAACTGACAAGTATAGACGTTGCTGAGGCCTCTTTAATGTTGTGTTCCTCTTGTATACTTTTTTTCTTAAAGGAAAAAAAAAAAGGCTGTTGGATTTCTCTTAAGGCAGTTATTTGAATCACGTGCACTCAGGTTAGTTTATGTCTAACATGGTCTTGAGCTTCTGAAGGTAACTGCATTCAGCTGCTTTTACTCAGTAAGAATTAGGAGCTGTCTGTTGGCACGGGAGGAAGCAAATTAAACCTGTGAAGTACAGCCACAGCACTCAAAGAATATGCTGGACAAGTGCATTTGCAGTGCACTTGAGCTTCTGTGCTTTTTGCAGCATATTTAACGTAGTCTGGCAGTTTCTTTTTGTTTTTTGGAGATTGAGTTTGATGTTTTGTATATATCTAATGACATCTTAAATTCACCTATTTGTATGGAAGCAGTTCCGCATAAATTAGTAGAAGGAATTTATCTAAGAAAGCAGTACTCTATACCTCACTGAAGTCTGTGGGAGTTGGTGCTCTACTTTTGAGTGTTTCTTTTTAGAATATGTATTTTTATTTTTTTTGCTATGTGGCCAGCCTTTTTAGAAAACAGTCTGGAGAACAATGTCCCTAGGATACTCCTTAATGTTCTCCCTCTTTTTTTTTTTTATGTTGTAGTAAACAAATTCTAGAGACAGTCACCTAAAGTTTATCTTCAAGTCATTATATACTCTTTCCCATTGAGTTAAAGATACTTCACTGAATGCAGATCCTGATCTTCCTCAACATTGTTGTTTAGTAACAGATATGTATTTCCCTGAACAGGCGGAGATTGTAGCTCATGTACCAGACATGTGGGAGGCAGGATTTATGATCTTGAGAGAATACTACACAAAGCTATCATCTTTCTGGATTTATAGCAGTTGTGTGGAGTGAGAGTGATAGGAAGATTCTTCCATCCTCTGAAGCTTACCTTGCCTCTGCATTGAATGTGTGAAGTTTGGCTTGCTTTCTGAAATTATATATTAAAAAAAAAAAAGATGTGTATAGTAAAGCTGCAACTGAAATCAGTTTTAGAATTGACTACTTGCAAGGGTGTATATCTTCTTATTGTTAACTTGTGAATTCTTGAAGCTTGCTAGCATTTATCCTGTTGGAGATGCAACCTTCTTTTGGAGACACTGATCTGATGTTCTTATCTGGAGTCTTTAATTCCCATTTTTAGTTAGAGTAATAATTTCAAATTATTCCAAGTCATACTAAATTTCTGCCCGAAAGAACTGAGCTTAGTTCCTTGTAATGTAACTTACCCAGATTGTCGTCCAATTGTAGTTTGTTTTTTTATCTTCACTTGTATACTGTCATAGAATTTCTTAACTTTAATTTTCTCTGGTAGAAGTGAATGGTAATTGATAGTTTCTGAGACTTGCTGTCTCAAATGCCTAGGCATGTTAATCTGAGCTCTACTCTGCATTGTTGTTTGTCGTTGTTGTTGCAGTGACAATCTTTTTAGGTAAAGAAATGCTGAATTAAGTGTAATATTTCACTTTCTGAAATGTATATTTTATAGAAAACTACAATGCATGCTAAGTTAGTGGAAAACCTAGGAACTGAGTGTCTACTTCTGAAGTAGTTTTCACTCTGGAATTGCTGGTATTTCTCCTTTTTTGCCCCAGCGATGTCTTCAGGAGATGCAAGGTTCTGAACTACAACCTGGTCAAAAGTGAGCAGGGAGGATAAACTTTTTAGGGGGTAGTTGTTCTGTTAAAGCTCCTGATATCCAGTTCTATGTGGGATGTCTCTGTGTTCTTTTCCCTACAAAGTAAAGCTTGAAACATTCTCTTAAAAAAAAGTAATAATCCCAAGGTGTTCTTGGATGTGACTATGACGTGGTAGTCATTTATGCTCTTTACTGTTGAGTGAGCTGTGACAGTGGATCTTTTAAACAGCATCCTATGTTGTCTGTCCCAAGAGTGACCTGAGCATGATATTCTTATTTTCCATGGTTAAACTGAACTGGGTCAATGTTGTTCTTCAGCCAGTAGAACAAATGTGTCACTGATTTTATCTGGTACTGTGTTTTAGCTAGTTGTGCCTGTGTTCTATTCAACTAATTCCTCTAAGTTGCTAAGTGAGAGTTGAGTATATAGATTTATATCTGCTGTAGAATTCCAGATTTTGGAGAAGATGCATCCTTTGATGTTCATCACAAGACAAGGTGGAAGTTAGAACTTTGGTTTGTTTCAGTAGTGTCACAAATCTGGACACAGTGGTGTATTTGCGATCAACTTTACCTTCCAGATGTGCTTAGACAACAAAAAAAGTTCAATTGCTTCAATTGTGTGTTTTATTGTTTCTTCTCTGTTACTAACTGCAGGGGCTAGTGCTTCAGTTATTTGCATGCTCTTGAAAAGTTCTAAATGTAGGTGCCTAAGTGTGTATATTGTGTCCATTTAAAGTTAAAACAGACTTGTGCATGTTAAACTTCTACTGTAACTTAATAGTTCCCCCATAACACATGGGTTTACACATTAAGACAGCTTTGTTGTGCAAGGAAAATCATTATGCTGAAGAAGCTTTTAATAAAGCATAAATTTTTGTACCTGATATTGCAAATGTAGGCTCTGTTCTGTGATTCAAGCACATTTTAAAGTTTTGTTACAGTTAATAGATAAATTCCACTGTGAGAAGTTAGATACTACTAAAAAGTGTTCATGGGAATCAAGGCATCAATTTTTAGTGTTTTGTTTTCTGCCGTAAGTGCTATATAAATTAGGTTCTAATGCATTGCTGCGTTGCCTGAGGTTTAAAATGAAAGTATAGGCAAGTTACTCATCTAATATTATTGTATTTCCAGGCTGTTAAGTGCTCTTTTGCCCCTGGTTAACAAACTGACTTGGCTACCTCTGTAGTAAGGGGTAAACATTGTCACTTTTGCAGAAGTCGGGTTTGTTTTCTTCTGCTCTCACGTGGCTATAAATATACCACGCAAATCAATGTCTGAAGCAGTGGCTGTGCTGTTTCTCAAGTTTTAGAATGAGGCTGCTCTCAGATCTCTCCGTAGCCTTCAGTGTGTGTTTGGTCTCCTTCAGCTAGGAATGAAAGAAAGGAAGGGAGGCTTCTCTGAGAAGTGTAGAAAAAATTTCCTGTTAGTTTTATTGTATTTTATTTTTTCAATGAAACATTGCTGTTTAGCTTTATCTCTCTCATCATTCTTTTGAGAAAAAGGGATGGAAGACATCTTGGTTATGGGATTTCCCAGTAGTGCACTATTTCTTATTTTACTTGCCTCACCCTGGAGTGTCTGTGTATAAATAGCTAATATTGTCCCAAAGTATCTTACCATTACCCTGCTCAATTGCTTTGGTGGACTGAATGGAAGATTTGGGAGACTGTCATAAACTTATAATTGTCTCTAGGGTGCTGTGAATTCCCAGAACACTAGAGTGCTTGTGGCTCTTCTGTTATTTCACTTTATCACCTTATGGTTTAGATATTAGCCCTAGTAACGTATTCTTATTCTCTTCTTGAAAGAAAATAAACTTCCTCAGTGTACACACAGCATAGTTTTGTTTGTTTGTTTCTGTGGATCTTATTTACTTTCTCTGGTATACCTGAATGTATATATGTATTGCTCTACTTAGCAGAGCTGTTGTTCAGTTGTGGGTCCTGTTGTTGTCTTTGTATGGAGATGGAGAGCAATACCCACTCTGATTCAAACTTTATATCGTAATGTGAAGTTCTGTCAATTTGTTCAGTATCATTATTGACTGTTGCTGGTACTTTTATCAGTGCTGATTTTAGGCATTACAGTACAAGAAGGTGACAGATTGGAGTGAATTCAGTGGAGAGCCATGACAGTGGCCCAGTCACTTCGTACTTTCTCACTGGGTGAGAAGAGATAAAGGGATGTCTTCAGCCTAGACAATGGACTTCAGTAAGGGGAGAACTAATAGTGACCACTGGTACCTGTGGGCAGGCTCTTGAAAGTGCTGAGCCTGGCTCTTCACAGTATGAGGAGGGCAGGGTGGGCAAGAGACAGCAGGACTGAGTAAAATAACTGATTTTAAGAATGGTGTTTCACAGGGTAGATGTCAACCATCAGAACAGGTTGCTGGATTAATTTAGTGTTTTATCTTCAGCTACTTCAGTTACCCAGCTAGACAAACCCCTGAGTAGTCTGGACTGATCTTGCTGGCTGTGCTTTGAGCAGGAGGTTATTGAGAGAACCTCTTAGGTTCTTTCCAGCCTGAATGATTCTATGATGTGATAACAGAAAAGACATGAAAACTCAAATTCATAAATAGGAAGTTGTCCGTGCTGCCATTTAAAACCAAGTGTCTGTCCTGAGCCCACGTTTAAAGCATTAATGTTGATTTTGTGGGTTTGATATAAGCGCAAAAAGGTTTTTAAACTTTAAGGAACTCTTTGAAGAAAACATTGAAGCGTATGGGTGTTATACAGAAAATTGCTGAATTTCTTTCTCTGGATAATTATGTTACTAAAGAAAAAAAAAAACAAGAAGTTTGAGCTGACTGCATACAAATTCAATAATTCACTGCTTAAATTCTAAAAAATGAAGAAACTTTTCCATACACTGTCCATGGTACTGCAGGTGCAACCTGTGCCCCTCTGCAGCTTTAGCAAGCCTGAGAATGCAGCAGCAACAGTGGTGGTGGGACTGAAAGTGGATAGGTTGTGTGTGTGTGTTGTTTACTCTTCTTTGTTTTTTTTCTCCTGTAAGGTTTTCTTTTCATTTGCCTTTTGAGCTAATATTTCTGTTTGAAGCCTCAGGAGTAGTAGCAGTGCTGCTTGTGGTTAAATGCTGTTTCTTGTAGTTGTGTCACAGTGTAAAGCATGAGGAAGTGCGCATACTCTACAATAAAACTGTCCTTTTTAACCAACAAAAGATAGTCCAAAATCTACTTGAAACTGCAAGTATGCTATAATTTGTCTTACAGCAGAATTTCAAGTCACAATTTTCTGCCAAGACCAAGACTTCTAATTAGCTTGCTAGTGAGTTATGAACCAACAAGTAAAATATAAAATTAATTCTTGAACATTGCTCTGGTGGTTCATGGCTTCCCTAGTGTCCCCTGGGAGCATGCAGGCAAGAAAGGAAATCTAGTCCTAGCACCCAAAACATAATGCTCTTGTTCTTTGTGCTGTGCTTGTGGATGTATCCTTTATAGTAGTTAATCTAGAGCTTACAGGTATTTTTTTCATATTTTGGGATTTTCTTTGGGTAACTGGGAAATCTTTTAAACAATCCCTTTGTTATGATGAAAATACTGTTAGATGGAAACAAAAGGATGCAAGTAGTGAATTACTGAAAAATTACTTGCTTTTAAAAAGGAAAACTGAGAATTCTTATTTAGTATTTAATTGTTGCATGGTAATGATTTGTGATAGTTTAGTGATACTTGCAAATGAAAGCTGATTATGGACTAATGAGCTAGTACAAATATTTGTGAAATATTCAATACCTTTAAAGAAAGCTGTGAAGAAATAGTGTTTGAGAACTTTTTTCTTGTTCAGTAATATTCTTCAATTCTTTGTCCATCATGCAAGTTTGGCAAGAACAGTGTGAATAATCATACATATGTACCTTAATTATGGCCTGGAGGAATGAGGAGGTAGCTTATTCTTCAAGTTGGCATTGGTTTGTGATTTCTCAACACAACTGACAACTGGTAACTTAGTTTGGTAAGGGGAAACTGGGATACTGTGTGTACTGGATATCTGGACTGCAGCTGACAGATATGATAAGTAGTTTACATATCATGGTCACCACTAACCCTGAACTAGATCTGGGCGCAGCTAAAAGGTCAGAGTTCTTAATCTTTCAGTGACTACTGGAGAACTGAAGTTCTGCAGACTATGTAATTTTGGCTTTCTACTGTAAGAAAAACAGGGTAAATGAAGGACAGAATCTTTGTCTGTGAAAATTGTTTCTTGGAAACATTGAACATACAGTACCTTTTCTCTTGTGTGTTGTTGCCGTTTGCCTCCTATGTAGCTCATCAGTGGATTACATTTGTTGACTATTATTAGACATATTGAAAATAAAATACAGTGAAAATAATATTTCTCCAACTAAAAAGGCAAATGTAATGCTTAGCTCAAGTGTTATTTTTGAAGAGTGTGTAGGGGTAAACTACTTATGTCATATAAGTGGTTCTGTACCATAGATTAATTATCTATGAAAGGACTAAGAGAATGATTTTGAAAGACAAAATGACCTGTAAAGGTTGGAAGGAAGTAAACTTCTAAGACTTTTTTTTTTTCCAAGCTTATTTTGTTAGTTAATGTATTTTTAGGGCAGAATGCATTGTGAGAACTAATTCTAGCTATGAATGACTTCAGTTAAATCTAAAGTACTTGGCATCATTTACATATAAATATGTAATGGATTTTGCCATTTATACCTAAAATTAGTGCTGAACTCTGGGCAAGACTAGGTGCAAGGTTTGTGGACTTGTCTAAATGGGAAGCATGTATGGTTGGGACATTCAGCAACCATAATGCTGCATGTTTCAGGCACAATGTGATTATAATAGGTACTTAAGAGATCTTTGATCCCCTTTTAAACTGCTACAGGATGTTTAATTTATTGAATAGATACAGTATGAAGAAGGCTCTTCTGACCCTTTCCTCCCTTGTCTGTTAAGGGTAACTTCTGAAGCATTCTCTTGCAGTAATATAATAAATCTGTTGTTGCTTCTCCTACTGGTGTAGCTTTTGGCTTCTTTTGCAAAGCCATAGTTGAACTTCTGAAATGGCCATGTTTCTTTTTGCCTTTTACTGGGAATGATGATGTAAATGATGATTCTTACACACAATCGTATTAAATCTGTTTAAAAATTCTCTGAAGTTCTTCAAATCGGTGAGATTTTAGGACATCAGAATTTGGGATCAAGTACTGAATATATTAAGAAGCCTATTTATAATTAATAGCAGTCAGCAATTACTGAATTTTGGAAGTACTGTCATCCTCTTGAACTGTGCAAAAATATGCTTTGCTATGATCCAGCTGAAATTGACACTTAGGGTTACTACAGATGTGCAAGGCTTGGATACAGTGGTGGTATCTTGTTGTTTAACTTGTATGCCTGTTTATTACTGGTGTTGATCTAATAAGATGCCATCTCAGCCAGCAAACCTACCTGATAACCTTAAACCATGGTGGCTGCTTTGGTGTAGGGTGGGAGTATATGTGAGACATGAGGATGTGAATTCTCAGACTTCAGCAGCCCCAGGTCTCTGCAGCAGTGCACAAAGCTAGGAGGAAGCTGAGTTTTCTTTTCCTTTATGTGCATTCTCACCCCTTCTTGTGCTCTGCTGTTCAGGAATGGCTGCCTAGGTCTTACACTTTGTTTTTGGTATTAATACATTTGTGTTCAGGTACAACAAAGTGACTTGTGATTTGAAGTGGAAAATCTGAATTCTGAGTAACATATCTTTTTCTATCTTATGTACTGTGGTCTTAATCAAGAAATTAAATGCTCAATGGCTGTTAATGTCCATTTAATAGTGTTTGGAACTCTCTTCAGGCTTTTGCTGAAACTCTTTTCCTATGAAAATCAAAAAGCTAAGCTGTAAGGCAACTTTTGAGCAGTAGCACTTTGCCTTGGATCTTCTTGCAGGACTGGTCTTGGGGAGCAGCAGGAGAGCCTGACAGCTGTTGTAATCTATAATCCTAAGGAGTGGGGATAGTGGGAAGAGTGTCCGTGCTGCTGTCATCAAGACTTTTTCTCTTGGGAGAGAATGTCACTCTATTTCTCTTACTTTGGATTTCTTCTCTGTACTGCCTACTCCACCCAATGAAAGTTTCCTTCCAGAGTTTGGTAATTGAGTTGCTGACATTCCAGCAGCAGTAAGAATGCTTCATCTATTTCCAAAGGTTTACTGTTAGTGTGAGAGCTGGGAATTTATCTCACTGATGTTCTAGTCTAAATTTGGGATCAATGATGTAGTTGAGACATGCATACATCTCAAGGCTTCAATAAACAGAGCGAAGAAAAGCAGTGAGAAAAACACACAAAATTAAAGCTGCTCTTTATTCACCCTGACTTTTCATTGCCATGTTAGTGCTCTACAGGTGGTCTGAACTAGTTTCTTTCTATATGTATTACATATCAAATAACTCTTGGTAACATCTGATTTATCTGTCTGTATGCACAATACTGATTACAAGCCTTTTTCCTTTAGAACTTAAGGAGAAAGAGCTAACCTGCTTTTCACACTCAAGTTTTCTTGCTTAAAAAGCAGATAAGCGTTTTCTTCTGCTATGTGTTGTACAGATTACTTTATCCTCTTTGTTGCTGCATGGACCTGGCTCTTAGCAGATCTGTATTAAAAACTTGGAATATGTTGACTGTTGCAGTGAGGTGGCTACAGCACTTACCAGGAAGCAGATAACCTGGATGCTCACCTCTGAACATGATTCACCCAGCCCCTAGACCTCAAGGAACAATGTTCTAGGACTATTTTGTTGACTAGATAAATAGTGTTGAAAAATCTAGGGTATGTCCGTGGTCTGGTGGCTTTTCATTATTCTGAAACTAGACATTTTTATTGGAGCCAGCAAGAGCGCTTTTCTGCTGTTGGAACGTTAATGAGGGTTTTTCTGGTTGCACTCTAAAACACTTAATTGCTATTCAGCACCTTGCAGGTAAGGCTAAACAGCACTGTAAAGTTGCTATTATAGGTAGCACACACAAAAGTGACAAGGTGTGATGACCCACTGTTGTATTTTCTGATTTCTTCATGTATGTTTCAGATGGAGTATCTGATTTTAAGAATAATTTTTGGAGACATTTCTCATCAAATTAAGCTCCATGCTAAACTGCTCTTGAAAAACAAATATAGCGTGTCAGATTCCAGGTAGTGTTGGTTACCCTGTGATTTATAGCCTCGGTAAGCATAAATGTGAAAGGACCTATTCTTAACTCATTCTGGTTCATTGTCACTCAGCCTCCTGATACCAAGGCCCTAAAAATTCTGAACACTAAAACAATAGATTGAGAAGATTTTTATCTTTTTAAATGCTGCTGCTGAGCTTATTTGGGTATATTTACATATTAGTTTTTCAAATACTTTGATTATTGGGTATATGCAGGTATATATAATAAGCACGCGTGCTAGCCATTTCTGTTTTAAAACAATTGAGAAATGGTCTTCCTCTACACTAGTAGTATTGGTTGTATTTATGAAGAAGCTTTAGGATATATGCAGTAATGCTTTATTTACATCCAAAATTCAAGCAACTGAAGCTTGCTACATGGAAAATTCTAAGGGAAATAGAATGATGTCAGAAAAGTAGTCATGAACAGTTGAGCTCTGAAAATTGGAGTGAGTGATCTCAAACATAAAATATGAGATTGTGGCAAGGGAAAAGGATGCTGCTTTTTATGCCTGCTGAATTCTGTTCAGTGATCTTGTACGTGGATCTGGCTGCAGTGAATGGCTGTGTCCAGTGCAGCTTCTGTACTAAGCCTCTGCAGCTAGGGGAATAAGAAAGCCTGGTTGGGGCAGCTTCTTAGTTCTACTTCTCCTGGACTTAAGAATTGTTGTGTGTGTGATGGACTGTGGCAGCTTCCAGTGTGAGACCTGTTATGGAATGTATTGCTCACTCAAATTGCAGTTCAGTGGGTAGTGACTTTCAGAGTAGTAACACGCTTGATAGTTGTTATTTATTTGGAGAAATCCATGCAGCTTTTTTCTAAACTTAATTTCTTGATGACCCCTACCCTATTTTAATATGGGCTCAGCTTCTCTAGAGAAAGTCCTTGGAGTTCTGTTCTCTCTTCTATGACCAGCATCTTGAAAGAGAGTTCTATTCAAAGGATCATGTTGGTTTACCGTACTGATCAACAAACTGAAGTGTTCCTGTAACCAACTGCAGGGAACCTACTTCAGTGGGGGGTTGGATGAGATGAAGAAATGGCTACAAGTTGTACCAGAGGAGGTTTAAATTGGACAGAAGGAAAAACTTCTCTCAGAGAGTGGTCAGGCACTGGAATGGCCTGCACAGAGAGGTGGTGGAGTCACTGTCTTGGCAGTGTTCAAGAGGTGTCTGGATGAAGTGGTACGAGATACGGTTTAGTAGCTTTTGGTAACAGTGATAATGGGTGGACAGTTGGACTAGGTGATCTTGTAGGTCCCTTCCAACCTTGTGATTATATGATCTTCTGAGGTCCCTTCTAGCCCCTGTGACTCTGATGTAAGTTTTCTCGAACTTGGTAGTTTGAGTCTTCATTAGAATCTCTATTCTGACTTGTTTCTTTAACCTAGCAAGGACTGTCATGCTTCTGGCACTGATTTGGCCTGAAGCTTTTGGTGATTATCTCTGTGCTGTCTGTGCAGTCTGGTACTGAGACAGATCCCAACAAACAAAGCTTTCTGGTTGTGTCAGAGTGGAGGAACGTGAAGCCAATATAAAGATGCAGTGTGCAAAATTCCTTTCCTTGCATGAGAAAGTATCTCTGGGCCACAACACAAATCTGTTAATTGTGGCAGACAGCTATGTTTCTTCCTGTGCTTCATCCCATGGGAGTGAATAAGGGCAGTGATAATCAAGCCAAGGGTTTTCAGTAGGCGCTGTGGCCTTTCAGAAGAGGCATAATTGTATACTAGGGTATATTTGTTGGCAAGGAGGAGGTTGGTTGGTTTGCTTGTTTCCTTTCCCTCTCTTCCCTGATCCTGGAATCTTTAATCGTGTCAGCTTGGATGATGTAAACTGCCTCTTAAAAAGCAAGGATCTCTGGAGTCTTTGAGAGAAGGCTACAACGACAAACTTTCAGTTTAATTTTGAGAAAGGTAAGAAATACATCATAGGTGTACCCAGATTTTACTCTGCTGTTTTTTTTAGCTTTTGCTGAAAATGTGTGAGAATGATCTTTTTCTACTTAGTGGGAATCTTGGTGTGTGATGTTTGCTGCCAGATGAGAAGCACAGACCCATCTGTTGGCTATTCAGACTAGGCTTATGTAGCCGCTCTTGTTTGGAGATGTGAAGGGGGAAACAGCAATACCTCTGATTCTTTGCAGAGCTCTGAATTATCTTGTTGTTCTCTGATTCCAGAACTGACTTCAAGTCACTCTTTGGAAAATACTGTACTTTCCATTTTCTAATAAGAAGGGGCACCATCTGTATGAAAAACATCAGAAAAATCCCTTCTAATTCGGCAATACAAATCCATGAAATGAACAGACTGTAGATGAGTTGTTTCTTTCTTCCTTTAAACAGTTTTCAGTTATGGCTGCTACTACAGGTTATGCCTTAAGTTGTGGTGGATAAAGAGGTCTGAGGTGCTTGGGTATGGTTATGGGAGATACTGTTCTGTCAAGAAGCAAAGCTTTGCTTGTAAATCTAATCACAGATTCACAGGGGTTGGCAGAGTCCTCAGGAGATCATCCCACCCAGCCCCCTGCTGAAGCAGGTTCCTTGCAGTTAGGTCATGTAGGTAGGTATCCAGCTGGATCTTGCATTATCTCTGTAGAAAGGAGACTCTACAGCCTCTCTGGGCAGCCTGTTCCAGTGCTGTGTCACTCTTAGCATAAAGCAGTCCTTTTCCATTTTTGTATGGAACTTCCTATGTTCACGTTACTCCTTGCCCTATCACTGTGCACCACTGAGTAGAGCCTGGCCTCAAAATCACTGTCAAGTTGTAGTAATCATGAAAGTTAGTTTAAAAAACATTAGTCAGCTCTTACAGACAGGAAGTGAAATTAAAAAGACATGGAAGGATTTTTGTTTCCAAAACATTTCAAACTCATTGGTACATATTACGGGATCTTTCCTTCCTTTTGTGTTTCTGAAAGTGTGGAACTTCGTAATTAGACCAATACTGTGATCAAGAACTGCTGTACTGGATCAGCACAGAATTACTAGTGTAGTGTCTTGCTGTGGTTAGTGACTGGTAGCAGACTCTCTGTGAAAGAACATAAGATTGGCAGAAGCATGATGTTGCTTCCTTCTCATGGTGCCAAAGTCTCTGCTTCTCCAACTCAGGAAGCATTGGGAGCAACAAGCTTCCTTGGCAGTGTATTTTGTTTCATCGTGTTGGAGCTACTCACTTAACCCTGCTTCTTCCACACATGGTGGTTTGTGTGATTACTTTCTAGCCTTCTAAATCCTATCACCTGCAACCTTTGGCAAGGATTTTCACAACTTAATCTGATTCCATGTGGAACATTGCCTTCATCTGTCAGTTTTAAATGTTTTTACTTATGTTTAAAGCATTTCTCTGCTTACTGCTTGATAATGTATGCATGTTCCATTTGTCTTGACACTTACACGGTCTCACTTGCTCTCAGCACCCTTTTTTCCAGCACATCAGTTTTGTTCCTTACTATACACTTGGTAATTCTTGTTATCCTTCGCTGTTCTATTTCCTCCCACATGTGGTAGCAGAACAGTTTTCCCAAGTATCAGTTGCAAGTGCTTTGTTGATTTCTGCATGTCCCGCAATCTGTGGCATTGTTCAGAATTATTTGTGGAGAGTGACTTCTGTCCAAGAGTAGCTGGATATTTCTCTTGTTCTGCCTGCCTGCTGACTATCTGGCTGTGACTTGCTCGACCATTAGACTTGATTACAGGCTGAACCTTGAGAGCTTCAGGTTTTGCATCACTTGCTCACAGCTGGAGAATCTGACCTGTTACTGTTTATGATCAGATGCTTCTTTGAGTGCTTAATGTCTGACTGGAAGCTGAAGTGTGCCTCTGATTCTGTAAACCTAATGGGAGGAGATACAATGATGTTTAAACTACTTATTTCCAAGAATATATCTTAGTGCTTTTCTAACCATCAATGTGCCCTTTTAATTAAAGGAAGCAAAGTTTCTTCTAAAAAGTTTTTAGGCAGTTGCTGCTGCTCTTAAAAGTCTTCTGCAGCAGCCGTTAAACAGCACTGCATAAATGCATTGGCAAAAAATTTAAGTATGGGCTTCTAGGCTGACAGCTGTGCTGCTCTGTCCTGTGTGTACTACTGCACATAGTCTCAGCAGAAGTAAGTGTGCAAACAGCTTCTCTACTAAACTTGTAGAGAAAAACCTGGTCAAATTCTTAAGCAAAACATTTTAAAAACAGCCTAGAACTTGCTCTTTTGCTTAGTGTTTGTCAGGGGATTTATATTTAATCTTTAAGTTGATTTAAAATAATCTGATGAAGCATTAGTGATATTTGACATTATAAATTTGCACTCCTCATCAGTCCTTGGTAAAACTTGTATTTAGAAAAGGTATCAGATAAAATCTAAAGGTATTGAGGGAAAATATTTCTGCCCATTTTTCAGGCTGTCTATATTGTGATTTTAAGATTATATTCTAATAAACAGAGGCAAGAAATCCCAGTCATCGACAACTGTTTAATGTAAATAAGATTTTTTTTGTTAAACATAGAGGCTGCAAATTGCAATTTACACATTAACACTGTGACGTGTTTCCAGATAGCACTGTCTTTACCAAACTGAGAGTTTTCCTTGAAAAATGAAAATGCAGTTTGGATAACTTTGCCTTGATGCTTCTAAAGTGGGGAAAAAAGCAGCTTTGCTCTGCTTATGCTAAGCAAGGAACAATTTGAACCATGAGATCTTTTTGATTCTCTCTTGTTCTCCTCTACCCCAGTCAAGGAATGGCTAGACAAAGTGTAATGGCTGACTTTCACATCAAACCTGTGTGTGTAAATTCATGTTGCTATTTGTTTTGGTTGGTTGCATTATATGTCTGGTCTGTACAAGTGAGCCGTAGATCACAGGAAAGTCAGAAAATATGACATTCATGAAGAGAAATCACTACTAAGTTGCCTGATTATTTATTTAAAAAAAAAAAAAGATGGTGTTGGAAGCTGTTTGTTGTGATTTGACCAAGTGTAACCAGAGGCATTGAGAAGCAAAGTGCTCAATTTTGCCATGGAAATACTTCAAATAGGATAATATGAAAATGCTGATGAAGTAAAACACAAACGTGAGGAAATCACTATTGCTTAGCAGTTTTTCTTGCACTGTCTCCTGTGCAGCTACTCTGCCATTCCTTTTCATAATTACTTCTACACATCACCTTTGGGTCTAGAAATACAGTGATTTAATGGCTGCAAAATTTAACTTTTAGCATGTCTGTTCCATTTCTAACCTTTTCTGGAATGTATTTCAGATTAGCAGTCACCTCTTGATTATCCCTTCTTCCTTGTTCTCTTGCTGTCTTCATTTGAAGCCAAGTGCTGTAGTTAATAACTGCCTGCCGAAGGTTCCTGTCATAGGCCAAACAAAATAAGTACAATTATACCTTGAGAAGGGAGTGAGGGGAAAGCATGGCTCTTGCTTGCTTTGTAGGGAGCAGCCTCAGCTCTGGAGGAGAGCTCTCTCTTCAGTTCTCTCCATTGTTTTCCTTTCTACATGTTTGTAAGGATATATTATATATTCCTTTTCCTTTAGAAATCTGTAGAAACTTTCAGGAGTGAGACATGCTTGCTGATACCAAATGGTATCGTTTGTACTATTTTGTTTATCACAGTTCTCATTTAACTTCCTGAGCAGGCTTCAAAGCATCTGATAGGGTGCTTTGAATTGTCAGGAGTAAAGGCTGCATCATGGAGAATCAGAAGGTGATTTACTTAATTTTTTGTTAAGTACCCACATAATTGTAGGGTGAAAGGTCAATGTTTGTTCTTCTTTTCTTAGTTTT
>VXAB01007173.1:730466-771438 GCA_013399175.1 Odontophorus gujanensis
AATGCTGTCATATCACAAATTGCTACATGTACATACATTAAGAAAGCTTTTAATTGCAAAACCATCTGTCTTCTACAAAATGCCTTGTTTTGCCAAAGTACTGTTCTGACTGCCTAATAATGTTTCTATATTAGAATGTGGATCTCTTACAAAGAGATCAATAATCTAGACCTCATATGCAAAAAACTACTGTATTGGGATTTGGAGACGATATTCCCCTTCAATACTAGTGATCCTTTACAACCATACAAGGACAGCAGAAGTAAGTAGATGTGCACCTGTTCTTGATAAGGACTAAGGAGAACACAGTGTTAAGGAATACTTAAACTACTGGCAAGCGTGTAGGTACCTGCAATGAGGTTTCTGCATGGTTGAGCAGCCTGACCCATTTTGATTCTCTTTCCATTGACGACTTAGCAGATGCTCTGAAGAAAAAGTGCAAGAAATGGGAGTAGCACCTTTTTTTCCCACTAGTAATTAGAGATTTAGGGAACTTGGAATACTTCGTAATTTTTCAAGTTTAACAGCAGCTAATAGATGTAAATCATGATTATTTTTGGATGACTATTTTTGTGTCTGCAACATTTGATAACTTATTGTACACGCATCTGTGTAGGTATGGCTTTTCTGTTTTTGCAGTGTAAGCTTTTCTTTCTCATGCCCCGGGAAATGGGAAATAATCTTTCTGGAATATTTATTCTCATGTTAAGTGGTTACTGTCTGTGTCATAAGCTTCTTAAGAGTATCTGAGTTTCTGATTATATAGACCACTCTAATACATTGTCCAAGTTCTTACCAAATTTTATTTGTGTTGTGAAGTTATAGGTAGAAAAAGAGTTCAAATGAGGTAGCATAGAAAGTAAAGAACACTGGCATTCATGTTCATAGGATCATAGAATGATTTGGGTTGGAAGGGACCTTCAGAGTCATCTCATTCCAACCCCTCTGCTGTAGGCAGGGAAACCTCCGCTCAACCAGGTTGCTCGAAGCCCCATCCAGCCTGGTCTTGAATGTCTTCAGGGTGGGAGCATCTGCAGCCTCTCTGGACATACTGTTCTAGTGTCTCACCACCTTCACAGTAAATGTTTTCCTAGTATCTAGTCTAAATCTACCCTCGTCCAGTTTAAAGCCATTTCCCCCTCATCCTGTCTCTATGTCCCTCTGTTCATCTTCAAGCTGCTAGAGCAGGTTCAGAGGAGGACCATGATGTCCTTATTGTGTTGGGGGTCCCAAAACTGGACACAGTACTCCAGGTGGAGTCCCGTGAAAGCAAAGTAGAGGGGTAGAATCACTTTCCTCAGCCTGCTGGTCACACTTCTCTTGATACAACCCAAGCAACTGCCTACTGGACCGCAAGATCACATGCCAGCTCATGTTGAATCTGTCATCAACCAGCACCCCCAAATCCTTCTCCTCAGGGCTGCTCTCCAGCTATTCTCCACCCAACCTGTTCTAATATGAATGCGGGAAGTTAATCAACTACAGATCAATGTAATGCTTTTAATTTCTTTCAGTGAATCAACTTAGATGCTAAAATGTTGTTGTTTTTTTATGGTGTCCAAAGCTTTATTGTGGATGAATTTGTCAGAATCTTATTTGGCCTATTTTCTTTCTGAATAAAGTTCAACATCTTGGTTCCATGCATGACTTGTAAGGAAGTTATTGAGTAAGTAATCTCTTAGTAGGCATTCATGTGTCATTGGTAGCATGTAGCCCTTTATGCATAGAAGCTCTGAGTTCTGTAACGGTAAGACAGTATTGATTAGATCTTGGCTTAATTTACATCAGAGAGAGTTTTTTTATTGTAAAAACTTTTCTTTTTTGCACCTAAGTGTATTACATTACATTGTGAACATAAACTATTTTTATGAAGAATTAGTACCGCTTTCATTTAGCAATTGCCACCTGTCTTCTGTTTTTGCTGTTAGGGGTGCCTTGAGGGCACTGTGTAGAAAATTGTCAGCTCATTTCTCTGGCTGATTTTTGCACTGTTGCTGTATGATGAACTGAATGAAGAACTGATTAAGGTAAAATATTAGCTAGTTAAAATAGTTCTTCTTTATCTTGCAAAGTTGAGAGTACAAGCGCTTAGACTGACAGAGATCAGAGAGATGGACAGCGAGAAGTGACCCAGTCTGAAAACATGGGGAAGAGCTTCTTAGGCACCTGCAGGGAGGTGTAGAGCTGAGGAATCTCTAGAGGCTTCAAATGTGATCTCAAACTTCCTTTGTTCAAAGAAACAATCCTAATCAGTGTAATATTCAGAATGTCAATCACTTGCTTTTCTTATGCCTTGTAATATAATCAGAACATTGCTGCAGACTTCCAAATGAGTAATAAACATAATATTAGAGAGAGAAGACAGAGAGAACAGGCTGTGCAGTTACTGGGCACGGTTTTGCATTTACTAGTAATGTTTATTTTAAAAGTGTGGCATGGACAGGGAAATTGAGGTGGATGGAGGACAGCTCATGAAGGAGCCTGGAGAAAGTTCATAGATTTCTGAACCCTGAGTGTAACTTAACTCATGGGAAGTTTTAGTGACTGGGTGACCTGGGATGTATGCAAGTGATCTTTCTCTGTCACTGTTTTGCTAAATGACTTGATTGGTCTCCCTTAATTCTGGGTACTTAGAAGTGTACCTTTCTGTTCTGTTAGTGGGCATGGCAGTGATGGGTTGATGGATGGACTTGATTGTAGAGGTATTTTCCAACCTTAATGATTCTTTCAATGACCACTGTGATAACCTTTCATACATTTGGAGGTGAAAGGAAATAAGGATGTTTTCCTGTTAGTGGTAGTGCCAGTCCAGAGGTGGGCCTCTGAACAGCAAACTGGTACTACCTGGAGGAGAGTGTTGTGCTGAGGAAGCTGTAGCTCTGCTAGATCAAGGAAGTAGAGTAGTTCATTCCAATTTTTTTTACCTTTCTTTTCACCTCCAGCTTTTAAGCAGAGTCACAGTAGGGATTAGGGTTTAAAGGGGAATTGATCCTTCAGCGTGGTGAGGATGGGAGTTTCCAGCAGGCTGCCTGTTGTGTGAAGTTACACAGACAGAATCCCCGCTTCATTCTTGAGATTTCTCAAGGCCTAGATGAATATCAAAAGATACAAGACTGTGGAAAAAAATGTGAGTTTGTGTAAGTTTAATGGATACTTACTGATGGTTTTGTGCATAGGCTCTGATCTGTTTCACTTCTAGTGTCAGATGTGTTTGAACTTAATGTGAAACATTAGCTGTCACATGCCTGGATTTCTCTTGAAAGAGGCCTCAAGTCTCTAAAATATTTTCTGGGTTGTGAGTCTTCCACTAAAGCTTTTTTTTTTTTTAACAACTTCAGATTGTAATACTTTTAGTGTCCTAAAGCATGTGGCAAAGCTGGATTCAGCCCATTGACTGACAAAGGGGCCATGGCATCTGCATCCTATGGGGTGAGTTGCCCCCTTGAAACAGGAATTAAGGAACACTTACGCTATGGAGAACTGCTAGCAAATAGAAATGTTCTAGTGTTTATTATGCAAAGATGGACTCTGTATCTGTCAAGTTTTGAACCAGTTCACTTGAGAAACAAGAATAAATTATAAGATAGTTGCTTTCCTCCTGCCTCTTCTCTCTTTTTTTCTTTCTTTGAAAGACCTCTTCTAAAACTAAGGAGGAGTATGCTAAACTGTGGGAAACTAAACTTGCGCACCTCATGTCAAAACCAAACTGTCAATGTCCGCATCCTAAATGGACTGAAACCACAAGTTGTGTTAGTTTTAAATATTTTTTTCATTTTACTTACATGTTTGGAAAAGAAACACTATGGTTGTGTGTCTTATCCCTTCTACCACACCAACTAAATAATTCTTTTTTCTGATTATTAACTATTACAAATTCACCGTATCTACGAGGTGCTGCTGCATGTTTTCCACCTTTGCTCTTTCCTCTGAATGCTTTCACAGTCTTCTTTTAACAGGATGCAGAGCTGCTGGAGTGCTGTTTGACAGCAGTGTCAGTGCTATAGAAAGTGGATAGACAAATTCTAGCTGCTGTTATTTTGTGTGTGCATATACATATGTGTACACAGCATTCCTTTATTTTTATCTCTTGAGATGCTATTAGATTAATCTGTGGGAACTTGAATCCAAAGACCACGTACTTGGGATTGAATGCAGCATGTAATGCTGCCTTGTGTGGTTTGCTGCCACTGTGTTACTTTTCCTACAAGGTTAATCTTCCAAATGAATTTTGTGGAATAGCCTTAGAGCTGACTGGTTATTTTGTTCCTTGGTAGCTTTGTATGAATGTGACTCTTCTGGTTTTCCAAATAAGTATTGTTCTGATGCAGGATTGTGCCATGGTCCCTGATATATTAACCTCCCTTCCCCCCCTCCAAAATGGAGACAATTCATTGGGGATAATCTTTAGTTGGAGGCTTGAATGGTGTTTTCCCAAGCAAATAAATATTGCTTTTCACTTAGTTTCTTGGAACATGATGCACAGCTGTTCTTTACTCCTTGCTGTAAAGTAACAGACCATTTACTGTCTGAAGCTACTGGTGTTATTGCAAGCAGATGCTGAACTCTAAGTGTTAACTTAAACAGTTCATTAACAAAACTGCAACATGATTAACGTTTGAGCTTGTCTGCATATCCCAGAGGCACTGGCTAACATGTCACACTCTATTTACATGAACTCTTTCTAGCTGAGATTCCAGAAATGACTTCCTAATTCAATAGGATTATTGTGATGACCTGGAAGTTCTTCAAAGCTGCACTTTCATGTACAGCTTCACTAGTACTAGCATAACTTTACTTACACACATTTCAGTAGGCTCAAAGTTGCTGGGTGTGCAGTGGAATGAGTACAGTGTGGAGCAGAATATGCTGTTCACTTACTTATCTGTCCCTCAGCAATCTACAGAAAGTCAAATCCAGGTAAAAACTGAGCAAAATGTGTGCAGTTTATTGCATGCTTCAGTTTTTCAAGTCACTTTCAAATTGTTAAGCTTTTTCTGCCATACAAGTGTGTGAAGTGTGTTACAGCAAACTTAATTTGCATACAGCAAATGCAAAAAGTGTTGGAGTTGCTGAAGAAATGTGTGTCATCTGTGTAACAAGCAATTAAATAGTGTGCTATGGGCTTTTAACAATCCTTGCAGCCGATGCAAATGGGTTTTATAAACAAGACAAAGCTCCCAGGTAAACCAAGCCTTTCTTTCAGGACAGATTCTGTTCTGCCTAAAACACTGGTGAGGTCCCAAAATGTGATTTTTGAGGTGGTCAAAAGGATTGTAATATACCACTAATTAAATCACAGTTAATTAAGTGAAAGCTGCCATGTTACTGTAGGAGTTAACTTTGATTTTTAATCCTTGTGGAGGTCAGAAAGAGGGTGGTGGTGTTGCTAGTGCGTGTCATGTAGAGAAGTAAGATTTAGTGCATCTAATATACATTCTTCCTTCTTTGCTTTTATTTGAGTATTTAATGGAACTTGTATTTTTGTTTTACTTAAGGGCAGTGCTTTGTGTTTACTAGAGCTGTTTTGTACCTCGAGGCTATACTAACTACAAAAATAGTCTAAATGGCAGTTAGTCTAGGATGCTGGTATCAGCTGGTAAACATATAAACCAATGCAGCCAATCTGTGCAAAGCTATGTACTGTTTTTTCTCTTGCTGCCTGTTTAGTTTGTACTTTGATTGCATGTATCTATGCTGTTCTTCAAGCTTCTCTCTTGGCTATCTGCTTAAAATTTTATGCCCCTGAAGAAATGTGTAGGATGGGAACAAGCATTGCAGTCTGCTACTGAACTGGTCCTATCCTATGGAGTTGGTTGGTCCCAGCTTGAGCTGGAATCTCAGGGCACTAAAAGATGTACTTTATGCAAGGAAGTGTGCGTGGTTTAGAGTCAGAAGACAATGGTAAACAGAACTGGGTTTTGTGGTTCTTTAGGTATGAATTATAGATACGTAAGGCTGAGAGTGGCGATACAGAAATTTGTGAACAAGGAATTGATCTCAAAACTCATGTCTGAGGATAGGATTCAGTGTCACTCTTCAAGTAGATGGACACAAGGATTTATCTGTATTTTCTCCTAAAAATCTGGGGAAGGATTGAATTGTACGTGATCTAGTACAAAATGAAGTGGAAAACTATCTAGAAAGGTAGAGGAGATTCCATGTGGTGTGTGTCCTTAATTTATGATTGTATTTGCATGATAGCATGTTATCAGAGATAGCGTGGTCATCCAGGTATCAGTTCTGATTGGCTACCTTTCAGGAAGGCTGTATCTGTAAACGTGTAGCTGACATATCAGTCATAGCGTTGTGTGGGGTTTAGTTGTTTGGCTTTTTTGTTTGTTTTCCTCCAAAAGATCCACATCAAAATTCTGTTTCTTTAATTTTCTCTCATATACATGTATGTTTCCCTCAGCAGCTAAAGACAGCTTGCTGAGACTGGATACTGCTTCAGGTATCCATGCTCATAGTTAACTGGAGAGAGGAGAAAAACAGCCAAAAACTAGTTGAATATTCCAGTTAATACTATGTGTCCTTTCTGAATATGACAGTAACTTCTTGTTCTGCATTCTTAACCTGACAGGATGGAAGCATACTCAAATGACTAAGATCAAGAAATGAGTTAAGAAAATAGTAGCATGAATTTTGTTTTTTTTTTTTTTTTGGAGTTCTGATTCAGAAAAGCTGTATAGTCTACTCTCTTAGCTGAAACTAAATTTCGAGTTTATAGATATTTCTTTTTTTTTTTTTTTGTTCCAAACACATAGAACATATTTCTACTTTGGTGTGAATTAAATACTGACGAAAAGCCTAAATGACTTGATGAAAGTTGCCTGACACGTGTAGAAAGTTTTGTACCTGAGAAACCTTAGTTAATGCTACTTTAAAAGTAGGCTCCAGGTTTGGTTGGTCTCTGTACCCAAAAAAAAAAAAAGTGCAAAGAAATGAATCGTGCCGTGTAAGCAGCTTTCATTGTTTCTGTTCAATAATTCTGTAACCCTACTGAAAAGTCTGAATGGGTGACCTAAATGTAGTTCCAAGTCCCTGGGAGAAGGAATAAATTGGTCGTGAACATGAAGTCCTGAGTAGAATTTGTAGATTTCAAGCAAGCAGTCAGTAAAAGGAGCTGGAATAACTTGACAGTGTACATCATATATTCTGAGTATTTCATTGTGACTGTACAGCTTGAAACCCAGGCAGACTAGTAAATTGTCAAAGTGCTTACATATCCAGATAGGGAGATACATTATCAGTAACATCTTACCTGTGTGACTTTTAAGTAGGAAGACAGACTCAGACTCGGGTTATTAACTATTAGCTTGTGTGTTCGTAGATAATTTGTATGGGGAGAAGGAAAGCGGTGGAGAAGTGAAATATAAAAAAGGGCTAAAGAAAGGTTGTCAGAAGTACTAACCACTTTCTTATGTTTTATTTCTTGCAGCCCCTCAAGTGCTGACCTTCTTTATCTATTAAGTTATTATAAACTTTTGCTGCTCTGCGAACACAAAGATGTCTCGCAGCCCTGATGCTAAGGAAGACCCTGTGGAATGCCCCCTTTGCATGGAGCCTCTGGAGATAGATGACATCAACTTCTTCCCTTGCACCTGTGGCTACCAAATCTGTCGTTTCTGTTGGCATCGTATCCGCACTGATGAGAATGGACTTTGTCCTGCTTGCAGAAAGGTAAATATCCTGGATCAGCGGCTTGTCTTGCACATATCACAAGGCTCTTGCTTTGTGTTGATACCAAAGACATCCTTTTCCTTCTGGAAAACGTTCTTCTAGTAATGGCATAATTCAAAGGTGAGGTGCTGAATCTTTGAGATTCTTGTCTGCATTTGTCAAAGCTATTGTGCAACTGCTAGTCTGGGTTTGCTAAATTCAAAACTGGATTATTAGGAGAAGTTGTGGATCAGAACCAAGGCATGCTGGTGCTGTGAGAACTACCAAAAGAACAATTCCTCTGATTTGCAGTGCCAGAGTTTCTTTCAGGAAGGACAGTGAGGATTCCAGTGTTAGGGATTCTTGAGGGTCAAAGTTCAGCTAAAGTAGCAGAGCCATCTGAGGCAAGCTTATAAAGCACCTGCTTGTTTTGTTTGTGGCAACAGAGCTCTTAATCCATTTTTCTGGACACTAAATATGTAAAACCTTTGGAAAATATATCCAATGGTATTAAACTTTAAAGCTTTTCAAAATCTAGGCTAAGTCTATTTACCTAGTATTCTGATCTTGTTGCCAAATGCTTAAAGGTAGTATTTTGAGAGTCTCGCTTATTTTTTTTCCTTATCTCTTAACTGAAGTCTGGCTATTACTGTGGTTGGCCACAACTATACACTTCAGCTTCACTAAGTTGCCCACTTTTTCCTTAGAATTATTCTCCTTCTCATAGTGTTTTGTATAACCTTATTACTTCCTTATCTTCCGGTGTTTACTATAAAATTATTTCTCAGTATCTTATCTTCAATTCTCATTCAGTCTCTTGATTGTAACTTTCTTGCCTGGCCTTCCTCTTTTTATAATTGCAGCTGTTTATATCTGCTTTTTCTCCTGTTATTTAATTGTGTTCCTGCCCTCAGTTTATGCCTTTGGCTTCCTGTCTCACATTACAGCTCCCTTCTCAGGCCCTGAGTATTCTTACCTGAGTTCACTATCTCGATTCACTGCCACAGCTTTCTATAAACACTTTTGGTCATGCTTTCTTGCTGCTCTTTTGGGCTTTGGCTGTGCTAGAGCTCTCCGTGCTAACCTGCCTTTGGATGCCTCTGCAAGCTGCGAGGCTATTGCGCAGCAACACTGTTAACCCATTGCAACAAGTTTGTGCAGTATTTGATGTGCTGAGTCTACAAGGAAGGTCTCCCTGTCATTAGCCAAATTGGTTTCTATATACATGTCATCTACAGCAGGCACTATGCTGTATAGTACTTCTCATAGTACAAGCAAACTTCTACTCTACAAACATGAGATGTTTTGGCATTTCCTCATCTGTGTAAGTTGCTTCATGTATTTGGATATATTATACTACTTTTTTGCCAACAACAATTTGATTTGTCTCTGATCGTTCGTTATTGGAAGTTTGGGGAATATATCTGAGAAATCACAATATCAACCTGCTACTTGGTGCCTCTGGGATTCTTTGAAATACGAATGTTGCCTCAGCGGAACTTTCTCATGTGGAATAATCTGCCTTATGATTGGTTATGCAAACATTTTATTGAGTTGGAATACAGTTTGCTTGAAAAAAGGAGCGATTGTGAAAGAAAAGCTAGAAAGAACTCTGCAATTGGAGGGAAGGAAGCACACCGTTCCAGGAGAGGAAAGCAACTTCTTTCGCAATGGATGTGGATTATATTCTTGATGTATTCTACATCTGTGGACTGCAAGCTGCTTTAATGAGAATTGTGGCTATTTCATTGGATTGTAAGAGCGTAGAGGAAGATGGAGTACACACCTTTTTGTGGCACAGATGGACATTGTGGTTCAGAGACCCCACTGAGATCTTGGGAATAAGCCATGTAGAGCTATACATCAAAGCCTGAAGAAGCCACCTTGTGAAGTGTACTGAACCTTCTGCATCAGGTGTGTTTTTGCATGCAGTGTGTTTGTGTATTTCGCATCTGTGTAGTAAGGTTTCTGGGGTAAAGATCTAAGTAGTTTTCTATTGTGTCAACTGTTCTGCATTGGCTGCAGGCACTTAATGCTGAAGTATAGAAAATGGCAAAGCAGTAAAATTTGTGCAGATGCTTTCATTGTAGGGAAGTTACAGTAGGTACTGTGCTCTCAACAGTTACCTCTTATTAATAATGAATATGCCAACGCAGGATGCTTACAGCAAAATGGAACTGTGAATATACATACATTAAAGCAAGGCCTTCTATGTTAAAGCATACAAATGTCCAAATGTTCTTGGTGCCAAGGGTGTTGAGTGGCAATTAATGTTCTCCGGTGGTTTGGCTTTTAGTCTGTGGAGAGTAGCAGTGAACTTCCCTAGCAGGGGATTTTGTTTGAAAGGTTTGCAAAATTATTGAAAGAAACCTGTGGTAAAAATCTATTTGCTCTCTTCTGGGAGTGGTATCTGTGTCACGTGTCTCAAAAACTTGGACTGCATATTGTATATATAATATTTTCCTAAGTTTCTCTAGATAGCTTCTAACCAAAAAGATGTTAGCTTGCATTATTTCTCACACCAAGGAGAAAATGCCTCTGTTTACTTGAACTGTGCTTAACATACACTTGCACAGAAAATGTTCAAGTGGTTGTAGTCATTTGAGTTAGTATCTATCAAATTTTTACCTGTTAGTAACGGTAATAGATTCTCACTCACTTGGCTTGTGAGAATAAGAAAGTATGCTTTAATCTTGAGTACTGATCTTAGCATTTGTTAGTCTTAACATAGCAAAGGCGTTGTAAACTTTAATGCCTTATGAAATAAACTCACAAATTGTTTCTGGTTAATTCATCAGCTATAAGAAGTCTTTCCTTAATTAAAAAAAAATAAAATAAAATACCAGAGTTGACCTGTTCTTAATGCCCTTCAGAATTGTAGGTCTAGTCAATTGTAAGATGCTAAGCAAGCATTTCTGATTTTTCCAGTCAATTGGTTTCTTAACTGTGAGTGAAATAGACACTAACTGGACAAATTAAAATGAAAATATGCTGTCCTTAAAAGCTACTTTACAAGTCAGCAAACTCACTAGTTTCAGTTGTACAACCAGTGATTTTTCTTTGATTGTTGTCTTCAAAATTCAGTGGCTTAAGTACTGTTTTTGTATGAATGTCTATAATTTTTAGTGACTTGTGTTACTTTGATAGGACATAGCACAAAAACCTTAGTGTCAGTTATTACAGTTTTTAAATGTCACTAAAGGAGTAGCTCAAAAAAAACCATAAACAATCAAAAAGTGACTTCACTTGTCTTAATTGCTTTGCCCTTCTACCAGGAAGTGTAATTTGATATGCTGCCATTCTTGTATCTTGCTATGCCAAGGAACTGGAGAACAAACCTTATTTCTCCTGCCATGTTGTATTGGAGATGGAGATTAGTATTAAGCTTACACATTTATGACCAAGAAATGAGCATGTCTTACATGTGTTTTTGTCTGTTTTTTTTCCTAATTCTGCCTCTGTAAAAGCAACAGTCTTTTAACATAATTTTCTCCTATGCTGCTAGTGCCATAACTGAACAGTTCAGTGCAATAGTTGATATTTAGAAATTGCAACTTGTTGATATAACTGGTATGGTGCATTCTGTACGTAAACCTTACTGACTTTCTCTGTATTTCTCATTTCAGGACCTATCTCATAGCAAGGCATCAACTGGGAAATGTTGGTACATCCGTTGTGTGGAAGGAATGTGACCCATCTGGGAAATGACAAAATCAAAATGCTTAATAAATACCAGCTCAGCTTCCCACAGATGGGAAAATGTGGGGAAAAATGTCTGAAAGAGGAAAAAATTTAAATGACAACACAAGCTTAGTGAGGAAGATAAAGAATTCATCAAGGGCCATCTCTGCCAAAAGAAATGAGACTACAGAAGAAACATTTGAACTTCTGAAGTTCTTGTAGGACTACCAGCATCTTGTAGATAACATAAACCACTGATTCAGTATCCATTTTGGCAGATCTTGTCCAGGTGGTTTCCATAGGTTTTGTATAACTTGAGGATGTCAAATTTAGGCAGTGAATCAGTGATGTTGACATCTCTTAATGTCAAGTACCTGAAGGTATATAAATGCTGATAACATTTGTTGTAGCTACTTTGCTTGTATCTCAAATTCTTTACCATCTAAGGAATCAGTGATAGTACCATCTGATGCCTCTTGACCATTAGGAACATCTAGTCCCTTGTTTTATTGCATGCAAAACAGAAATAGATTTGTGCTTGACTTATGTTGCTGTGAATTTTTTTCAGGCATGTCTAGTGTAGCATGGCCACTTCTACTGGCTGAGAGCTTTTTGGGACCTATTGCCCTCCTTTCATTTAGTGGAATTGGACAGAGTAAACAACAGGTGAAATGATGAGACTACCCCTACAGTCAGTTCATTTTGGCTTTCAGAGTCGTTTCTCATCATCATTTGCTGCTTATATTATCTGTATATACTTATACTGTCATTTGAGTTCATGAACTTCACTGTCAGAAGCAGTCACTCTGAAGATTAAATTATTTATTGTTCTATTTGTACACTGAATTTATTTGAAAGTAACAGAATTCTTAGGACTTGATTTTTAGAATGAACTTCTTTAATGCTGTTGCTGTGCTCGTCTTCCTCAAACACATAACGTTATTCAACTCTCATTCATGCTGCATGTCTTATAGATGGTCATCTATTACTTAGAATTGGGTTTCTGATTCTGATTGAGAGCCAAGAGGTGCATAGATTCATTTTTAAGTCCTACAAGTCATGATGCCCAACTGTTTGTGTTCTTCAGAAGCATTAAAGGTCATGGAAGTAAAAGTATACGTACGAAACGTTTCAGGTACAATACAGTACTGCACTATCTAGGGAAAACTTCTGATCATTCTGTTGCTCAAACAAGTTATCTTTGGTGGCAGATCAACTACTGATACTTCTAAATGATTGAAATCCTTATTCTAGTGATCTTGTACTAGCTGCTGAGAAGACATTTCTACTCTCTGATTTTGAAGTTACTACTGTTAGTTGCATGTTGTCTCCCAGCAGTTCCTGTGCTCTCCAGTACAAAAACAAAGCACTGTTTTTTATTATGGACACATGCTCTCGTTGGGCATGTGCTTGAACCATGCAGGAGGTTAGCAGGCCTGTGTTGAGGACTTGCAGTAACAATTTACAGAGAAGGGATGTACTGTTTCCATGCTTCTCATTTGAAGATATGCTCTTTATGTTACTATACTTGGCGAGAAAGAAGTTGGTGAACTTGGCACTGTTTGCTGTATTTTTCTTGGTTCATTGGGGTTCTCTGAGAAATTACTGAAGGTACAGTGCCAGGCAGCAGTACATTTGTAAGTCCTACCTTGCATAGTGTGAAGTTTGGGGAAGAAATTAATCTGTAAAAGTCTTGTCAAGATGATACCACACTGTTCACTTTAGGGCAAGGCATTTTATGTTTGGAACTCCATCTTGTACTGGTGCGCTCGTTTCTATTCCTGAACTCAGCTTGATCATCATGACTGAATTATATCTCTTTGAGCACTCTTTCTCTTCAGTATCTCAGTACAAACCAATATCTCCTTTATTCTGAGGCTTTGAGAAGTTCTTTAAGTGAAACATACTATAGGATTATTCTATATCTATACATTTTTTATGTATGCCTTAAAACTCAAGAAAATCATCAGCCATAGCTAGTTTCAAATGACTTTACTGAGCTGGGTCCTTATTCATCATCTGATGATCACTGAATGTTCAGTAAGTGAAATCTACATCAAGTATTCAGTGTTACTTAAGAATGGAATAACATCGAGAAACACTACAATCTTAAGTATTGTTCTTAAAGGATAATGCGAGTCCTTACGGTGTTTTCATGCAAAGCACTTAAGTGTGTACTTTTGGTTAATGCTAGATATCATACAAGTTTAAATTCCTTTGTGGTACTAAAAGGTTCCATGGAACTTGATGTTTAAACTTTCAGTACCACCCACTGAAGTTGACCACAGTGTATTTTCAGATGTTGTATCAAGCACAGTGTAGTGATGCTAGACTTGTGACTTATTAGACTTGAAAGTGGGTCTTTGTTTTGTTGGCACGTATACTCAGAAGACTATTAGTTCTAAGAATTTGCTGAGTGGCTCTTTCATTATCAGAATACATGTGTTTAAGCCAAACCTTATTTTCATTTGCTGCTGTAGGTTTTCTCAGGTCACTTAGTATGACAGTGTTTTGTATTCTAGTATTAATAGAGGGCAGTCACAAAAGTTAGTATGTTTCTGTTGAAAATTGAAATCTTTGGCTGTTGTAGTATAAGCTAAGAGCTTGGCTCAGCATACTAGTCAGCTTAAGTTCTCAAATCTTTACCTTAGTGCACGTATCCTGTACTACTCTTCTTTTTTGACTATGTCTTCAATGTTTAGAAACATTTTTCTGTATACCTTCTGTGCCTTTGCATTACTTTGTACATAAAGTACAAAATCTAATTTCTTTTTATGAAAAAAGTGAGACAAGTAAGGTACATGGCTTGCTTTGAGAAGTAGCATGGGACAGAAGGCTGTGCACTGTAGTCTAAACGATTGGTCTAAAATACTGCTTTTATGGTGAATAGCTGCATGCTCGAACATGAATACAGCAGTCTTTTGAGGTAATGTCAAGGACCTTTCTTTGTCTTCTCTGCTGGTTATTTTTGAAATTAACATCTGGAGTTGGGCCTGTTTGAGAAGTTATCTGTATATCATAATCTTAAAGTTTGAAATACACCTTTGTCCAGGAAAGACAAAGCCCAAGTTTCAAACTGCTGAATAAGCATGGAAAAAATACTGTCAAATCAATGTGCAGTTAACTGTTTTGAAACCTGTCTCTGCTCAGGGAAGGTAACCATGTAAAGATCGAGCCATGTAATGGTGTTGCTGTTGTCTTGGGCCACTAAAATTATACTTGAATTTCTTATCCTGTAGTCTTCATGTTTGTTAATATAGATTGAGTGTACTGAGCAACTAAATATAATGTGAATATGCGGAATATTTTCATGCTACTTAATATGCAGTGTTAGTGGAATCTTAATGAGGTGTGTTGGCTGTCAAGTTGCAGCTGCTTTTAATGTTGCCAGATTGATGAGACAGCTCGGTTAGAATGTGGCTCTTGCTTACATCAGTACTGTGCTCATAAAGAGCAGAACTCTTTCTGGAAATCTGCAATATTTACTTAATACACTACTTTCATTGTTGGTCATAACAATCAGAACAGTCTGATGGAAGAAAGAAGTGCATGTGTTAGAATGTCAGGATTCATGATTTTGAAATGTTGTCTCCTAGATGGGTTGTTTTTAATTGTATTTGTTATATCTAGCCATACCCAGAAGATCCAGCAGTGTACAAACCACTCTCCCAGGAAGAGCTGCAAAGGATAAAAAATGAAAAGAAACAGAAACAGAATGAGAGGAAACAGAAGATATCAGAGAACCGCAAACATTTGGCCAGTGTACGGGTTGTACAGAAGAATCTTGTCTTTGTGGTAGGGTTATCTCAGCGCCTAGCAGACCCAGAGGTGAGAACTTTGGATCTGTAGCTCTTGTTCTTTACTTGCTATCGAGAAACTACTGGGACACCTGTGTCTGTCTAGTGCATACTAAATTAACCTGCTTTCAAAAGGCTCTCTGATGCTGACTGAGACCTGCTGAAGGCAACTTCTGAGCTTCCTACTCCAGAATATGCAAGGTCAAACTTAACCAGGCTTTGAGCAGCCTGATCTAGTTGTAGATGCCCCTGTTCATTGCAGGGGAGTTGGACCAGATGACTTTTCAGGGTATGTTCTAACTCAGACAACTTCGTGAGAATAAACTCACTGGAAGTGATTTGTCTTGCTTTTGAGAATAGCAATGCTGTATTTTTTTTAGGAAATTGTTCTTTGCATTCCTTTAAAAGAGCTTGATAAGCTAAAATGAGCTTAAGGATTTCTTTGTTGTTGTTCATTTGATTATACTGGATTTGCTGGTAGTACACAGCTCTGTCATGCACAACCTATACTAAAATGGAAGCTTGGTCGAGTTATAAAGAACAAATAAAAGGGTGGGGCAAGCCTATAAAGACAGAAGAAAAAAAGCCAGCAGCTAAGGCATATCTAGAAGGAATGTAAGAGTGATGTCATTTAAAGAAAAAATTAGTAAGAGAAGGTTCCAGAAAAAGAGGGTCATTACTCTCTCATTGAAAATAAGCTTAGAATTAGAATGTGAAAGGAGTATACCACAGGATAAGATGTCCTTGAAACTACTGTGCCAACTTGTATTCACCTGCTTGGACTTAAACTGTCTGGAGTGACCTCTAATGTGAGAGGACACATGGCTGTCTGAAATCTGGCTTGCCTTTCCCATCACTGTTGCCCCTGCTGAAATACACACCACCCACCACTCACATCTACTGTGTGGTCTCCATAGGTGTTCACCAAGCATCAATAAATGTCAGTGGGGGCAGTTTCTTTCTCATGAATGACTTCAATTCTAGACTTTTGATTAACAGACACTTCCACTTCAGATGCTGTTCTGTCAGACTGCCCTCTGCTGCCATCTGTGACACAGCAACAAAACATAACAGCGTGTTGGTGGGACGGCCCATCTTCCACTGCTGTACCACTGACATCCATCTGACCCTGGCATTGAGGGCCAACACAAAAAGAAAATAATAGGAGACATTACTTTTGGAGCTGCCTTTGTATACTGTCTTCCTACACTTAGTCTAGTTTTAAAGGCTATTTAATTGATTTACTTCTTTAGAGCAAATGAGTGCTTTACTTAGTTCAAATGCTTACTTAGAGCAAATGAGTCAGTATTTTGTTCTTGGCAGTTAATGTATCTGAATGCAAATTCTAAGTAATTATTTTAAAATTGAGAGGAATAGGATTTTGAATTTTTCTTCAAATAAAATAGGTATGTACAGGAGAATGAGATGCCCATTACAGAAGCAGGGTTTGAATATTCTGGATTAAAAAAAAAATAACAAAAAAAACAGGATAAAACATAATATCTTTCCTTTAAGTTGCTGCTCCTAGTTGCGTAGATGCACGGACTACTGATAAGCACTTTAACTTTTTGTTTTCTTTTTGTAGGTTTTGAAACGACCAGAATATTTTGGGAAGTTTGGTAAAATACACAAAGTTGTAATCAATAACAGCACATCATATGCAGGCTCACAGGTAAGTCTGTAGAGACTCTTGTGATTTTTATTCCTCTAGGGAAAGTAGGTTTGTGCAGAGTGAATGTGGAGCTCTCTTATTTCTGACTAGGTAGTATGTTAAAGTAATAAAAGGAAAAAATACAGTAGTGTAGAATAAGTTACTGTACAAACTGAGGCATTGTCCAGGCGGCCTTAATGTTCAGCTGAAAGATGCAAAATAAGTAGAAAAATTAAAAATTGGTAGATGGGATTAAAATCTTCAAAGCAGCAGAAGTGTGTTCATTCACTATTCTGCATTTGAGTGTCAAAACACCACATCTGCTAAATATTGTTGTAAATTTAAGCAGTGTTTTTATACCTATTATTTTTTTATTTATGCACCACATCTAAATTTGTGTATTCCCCTGTTTTTGTCACTTTTATTTTCAAAAACATCTGGCTATGAATATACCAATTTTTTTTTTTAGTGAGATACTAAAAGAGCAATTTAATGCACAGGTTTGTCTGAGGAGGAAAAAAATGTGACCTGTTTTCTTTCTAGGGTCCAAGTGCCAGTGCATACGTAACCTACATCCGGTCAGAAGATGCACTCAGAGCCATACAGTGTGTCAATAATGTGGTGGTAGATGGCAGAACACTTAAGGTGATAATATTTCCACATTTTCATGTATTATTTGCTAGTGCACTAACATCATCACATCCTGTAAAAGTTATTTGTATAGGTGTGCTTGCATTCTTGAACAAAAATATCCATATAAAGCTTACTGTGTCATCAAGGCTACTCTTGTTTGTCTGTTTGCTTCATATGTTCTCAAATACTCTTTGCTTCCTTAATTAGACTTGCATTTATTTATTTTTCCTACTGAACTTAACTCATTTGATTTATATCGCATGTAAAATTGATGGGAATATGAAGATCTGTGCTCAGTCATCTTAAAATCCAAGCTGTAATATCACATGGTTTTAAGTAGTTTTTTTTTTTTAGAAAGCCTCTCAAAAGTTCTGTGGAAATGTAAGATTTTTTTCTTCTTGGTATCAGTATAAATGGCTAAAGACTTGGCCAACTTAGCAACTGCAGAAAGTTTTTGGTTAACTTTCATTTCCTGATCCTGTTACAAAATATTAACCAGTTAAATGCAATACAGACTCCTAACTACTTTCTTAATTTAACTTCTTATGAATGCAAACATTTACTGACGCTGTGTTTTTTTGAGATTGATTTAGATTAGATGAAAATAGAAGTGCATTCTAACTGTCTAATGCTTGAGCACATGGGTTTCTCACAGATTATTATCAGTCCATCTGCATCAAAAATACGTTATGTTGGAACTTTAAATTGTGAGAATAAACTTGTTGTAAATACAGCTTTTTCTTCTGCTGTAAATGATATCTTAACTTCTGGTACTTAATTTACCTAATTACTTCTTTTTCTTCAGGCATCACTAGGTACAACAAAATACTGCAGTTATTTTCTAAAAAATATGCAGTGTCCAAAACCAGACTGTATGTATCTACATGAGCTAGGAGATGAAGCAGCCAGTTTCACAAAAGAAGAAATGCAGGTAAGTGTAATAAATGGGAAATGCGTGAAATACGGCTTATATGTATTTATTTTAGTCCAGTATTTCTATAATGTAATGTTCTGCAGAATGTTATGGAGTTGAATTTTTCAGTAATTCAAATAACGTGGAGTTAACTACTTGCTCTTTCCTCATACCAGTGTAAAGTAATTTTAAATTTCAGTGAAAGGTTAATAATACCTGTGTGGTTTTGTGTATGTGGTCAGTTATCGTGGCTTAACTCTTGTATTGCGATATGACCATGCTGTTGGGATTCTGTTACATCTGTTAGCCAGTGAAGGGTATAGAAACCATTTGAACATGCAACACTGAAGGTAACTAAAATAGTGCACGTGAGGTTGGTTTTTTTATGGTAGCCTCGAGAGCAAAATACTTACCTAGACCAGAGAAGCAAGTAAATGGATAGCCTTAATTTCTCGATGGTGGTATGTTCTGAAGTCTTTTGAGTTTGTCTCTCTGTGTGAGGTATGACACAGCTTTTTAATTCAGCTTTAAGTATGCATCCATGTGGTACTTTTTGAATGTGGTCCGTCCATGAAGCGGATGGTCCACACTCCCAGTGTTAGCAGTGTTAGTACATGTGGATTTTTGTGTGGTACACTGATTTAAGGCAGAGAATAAAGAAGTTCGTCTATTAAACATTTTTTAACAAAATAGTAGTTCTTTCAGAGAATTTATTTTTAATTCAATTCAAGAAAATACATTCTGCTTGTTCAGATGAAAAGTTCTTGCTGTATTTAATCAGGTGATTTGGAATAAGAACTAACTTTCAAGAACTTGGAACTTGCAAACCGCACAACTTCCTCTGTTGATTTTCCTATATTTCTACCACCACTTATATCTGTTAATAGAAAGGAGCATGCACTCAGACCTGTACAGGCTCTTTAGTTTCTTACAGAACTGTCAGTCGTAAATTTACTTAATCCATTTTAAGCCTGCCTATACCATCATGTCCACAGCCTTTTGTCCTGAAATGTCACTAGCTGTTTTGTGAAGTAGTACTTTTTTTTTGTCAGTGTTAAATTGATTTCTAGTTAGTTTTGTCATTTGTCCCCTAGTTGTAGCATTGTGGTAATTGCTAAAAGCTAAATGCTTTGTTACATTATCCATAGTTTTTGTGGTGTTCTAAAACTTGGTTTGTACCTTTCTCAGCCTTCTCCCCAAATTGCAGATTTTTTGATCACTTAATCTTTGGTAAAGCAGTTTCTCCCTTTCAGTGATAATTTGTATTGTTCTTCTATATGCCTTCTGTGTCATCGTTGAGGTGCAGACTGTGCACATTATGTTCATAATGTAAAGGCAACAAAGCTAAATATGGTGATCCTCAATCAGAATCTTTCCCTATGGTGCCCACTACAGATCTGGCTTGATTATCAGCACATAATGAGCTAGACCTTTCAGATCTGTTGGCAGTGACTTCAGTATCTCTGGGTTTTAAAGGCCAGTTCAGAGGCCAATACTATGTAAGCATAGTTTTAGATTAACTTTCCAAGTATGTTACCTGACGTGTCTCCGTGGTGAATCTTTGATACTCTTTGGCCTGTTCATTGGAGTAGTGGGTTTCTTCTGGAGTTCCTCATTATCAACACTTTACTACCCAAAGGAGTTTGGTATCAACTAAGAATATGCTGTTCACTCCTTTCCCACCCTCACTGATGTTGCATAAAACTTAAGTCAGTCATCATATTGCTTGCTTCTGCATTCAGTTTTCAGTAAGTCTTACCTTTGCCTTTGTATCTTCAAGCCGTGTAATAACTTTTCCTGAATCTCAGGGCAACTTTGTAAATAATCTTTAATATGAAATCTCATGAAAGGGTTTTTGAAAACTTCATGAAGTCTCTTTATTGATGCTTTTTGACACCGTTGTGAATGTCCACATTAGTGAAGCAGGATCTCTCTTTACAGAAGGTGTTCCAACTCATTCTCAAACAGCTTTTATCCATGGACTAAAGTCTTTATTTTTTTTAATGGAGTTTATCATTAATGGAGTTTATCATCTTAGGAAGAATGGAGGTTAAACTTGGGAGTCTGATGTTCAGAGGATCTCTCGGTACACCCCTTTTTGTAGAAGTCAGTTACAGAGGTGGTCTGGCAGTGCTCTGACACAGCTGCCAGTTAAAACTGTTAGGCTCACTTTGGCTGGCAGTTCAGGTTCACGCTTCATCTTGACTTCTGCATCTTTCTTTCCTGTTCCTTACTAGATTACTTAAACTTACAAACTTACTTGATTGTTTTCTTGACAATTATTTGGAAATAAACGACTATTGAAAAGTGCTTTGTGTTTTTAGTGTAAGATCTGACTAAGTCTCCATATTTCTCACTCTGATTGCTGTCAGGGAATTTATATTTATATTCTTCACCACTAAATGGAAAAGGAGGAGAATTGAATGGATAAACTTAATTTCTGTGTTCTAGAATGGTAACAATTAAATATTGTGGTGAACTGAAAAGAACTGGTGTAACTCCAGGAAATCTCTGAAAGTGAAGTTGGCAATTTAGGTGGGATGGGTTAGAGATACTAGTTTTGGCCTCTGGATTAGTTCATGTGAATAAAAGTTTAGTGGAAGCTTCTTTGCAGGATTTTAATCTTGATTCTTTCTTTCATTTATGTAATGAGTGAGCTTAGGGCTAGGGTGACACTATTGACCAGAGTTCATTCTCTTACAGCTGAACTGCTAAGCTGAGATCTCAGTGAATGATTGTCCTTGTTTAGCTGTTTAATGTTTGCAGTCTAGGTCTGTGCATCTAACCAGTAACATTCTATTCTTAGCAGATGGCTTAAAGAAGCATTTCTAGGGTATAATGATGAATAAATATTTATGTTTTGATGAATCACATTCTAGGAGTAAATCCTTACTCTACTGTAGATACTAGCTTGGGTGTGGATGAGTACAAAGAGGGGTAAGAGCGCGTGCACTAAATGTTTCAGTGCTCTTTGGGGAATTTATGTAGTATATGTTAGACATATTAAAAATCAACCAGTAATAGAGAACTAAGTACCAAAAACATTAAGATACTTCTACTGTTTGACTGATTTGGAGAATTTACTTGGAATGGACTATGGAATGTCTTTCTAATAGCACCCATAAAGACAAGTTAAAGGGAGCTGTTTAGCATGTGGAATTTCTTATTGTTTTGTTAGGTTTTGTGGGGGGGGAGTTTCATTGTTGTTTTGAATCTTGTTTAAAATTTCGAATTTTCCTGCTTAATTTTTGGTGGAAGAGAAAATGGAATAGCATTCTTGTGAGCTATAGTGTTTCTCTAGGAGGATGACTGTATTGACAGCACACCTACTTCCATTCCTATCCCAACAAAACCTTTATAAAGAGAATGGATTAAGTAATGTACAAATGTTGCTTTTTTATTGTATATATAGTTTAGGAGCCTTCAAATCCATATTAAGGATTCCATAGGTAACTCTTCAGACTTAAGATTCAGAATGTCTAAATTGTGGCACTTACTTACTTGCTAAAGGTCATCTCTTAATATCTGAAACCTCTAGATAAAAACTATTGATTTCATTGTTCAAGTTTGCATCTTGATTCAAATGTTTACAATACTTAACTTGCAAACAGTACTTAAGTATTTTAACACAATGTTATAGGTAAGCTAGACTGAAAAATACTCTCACTTACCAGGCTTAGCATTCTGAAGTTGGATCAGTCCTCAATTTCTGAAAGCAAGAAAATGTTCTCAGTTATTTCAGACAAAATAATTAAATTCTTCAATTACTAGGAGGAATGATTTTTCAATTACTGCTCAGAACACACTCCTTGTCAGATGTTAGGTAACACCTGCACCACCATCTCAGTGTTTTTGTATGAAACCTGTATAGAATGATTTATGTAGTCAGACTTTGACTGGAAACAAACTTTCTGGTTTTGCTCACTCCTGTCTTCTGAGAAGATTGATATAGTTGATGCATAAAGTGTAAATCTGCATTCATCTTTGTGATTAAGATCTTTATGATGTAGAGGTTATGTAGTGAAGCTTGCTATTAGAATGGAATAGAAAGTCTTAATTGGATTGCAACTATTTTTCTGCCTCAGAAACAAAAAATAAATAAATTTGGCTAAATTCATTTGAGTTGTTTCTAGGCAAGCTTTAGGTTTGCTGGGATCACATCAATACTGAGGTTAAGAAACGCTTTTGAGTCAGGGTGACCTCTTTAAGGTTGTGCAGGTCAATTACTAGGTTTTGAGATGTATACAAATACTTGAAATTACTGTCCTTTCATTGAGTTCCTCTTTCTTTGTAGGCGGGTAAGCATCAAGAATATGAACAGAAACTACTGCAAGAACTATACAAACTAAACCCCAACTTTCTTCAGTTATCTACGGGTACAGTTGACAAGAACAAGAACAAAGTGACAGCACTGCAGAGGTACGATGCGTAAGTACTGATACTGGACTGCTTGGAAACATTTTCTTTCTGGTTACTCCACAGAAAACATTCTTGTTCCTGTTGCATTCCTTAAGTGGCCTGTTCTTTTCAGTGTTTATTATGTGAGAAACTTGGATAACATTCTTCTCTGTGAAGTTAGAGGCCTGTGAATGCTTTGTTCTAATATGCACTTCTACCAAGTGTGGATCAGTATCTCAAAGTGAGGCTTTTATTCTTAAAGATCTTTTACTTCATACTTATATAAATATTTATTGTAATAATTTAAGAACAGATGCTAACTTTCTTGGTATAGTGTTGATCTATCAATGCAGTCTAGCTGTACAACAGAAACATCATGTCTTGATATGCTTTTCTTAATTTGTCTTCGTATCATGACTTGGAGTGCAGTTCTTGTTTTAAGTATAAACACCTTGGAATCTTGTCATTTCCTTTGTGTAATAATTCACAGAAATGGTTTATTTTCACTGTTTTAATCACAAAATAGCACTTTATTACTGTTTCATTTTGTTGTAGTAGTTTTTATTCATTAAGTTCTAATAAGATTTCTGTCAATATGAGTACAGTCATACAAACGTGTATGAAAGTCTAAGGTTGTCAGTCCTCATGTGAATTATCTGCTCAGATCTTAAATATTAGAAGCTATTAATAAATTCCTCCACTCCTTTTTGTAGGATTCTCATAATAGGATTCTTATAATGAACTTGGTGGGGTAAAAATGTAACACTCCTGTGCACCTTGGCCTTGTGATCGTGTGTTGTGTTGTGGACCAGTTTATTCACTGAATTTTCAGACTGTTTGCCACTGGTAACATCACTGCAGAACAAATTAAGTAAGAAAGGGAGCACTGTATCTAAAATAAGGTCACTGGAGCTTCAATCCACAGAATACAGTTCTGAGAATTGGTATGCTAAGTGATATGCTAGATTTATTTTCTTGAACTTGCTCAGGAAGTGTCTTATACTCTTTGACTGCAAGTGGTCAGGGCCTTCAATTTGTTCTTTTCTCAAGGACTTGTTATGTCTTCATTTCTTACGCATTGGTTCACTGTTGACTTGGAAGGAAGAGTATAACAAAGAAAGCAAACACACTACTTCCTTCACTGTTTGGACATTGATTAATTCAGACTTTGAACATAAAATAATAATAATTTGAAACCTAACTAGATTCAAGCAAGACAAATGAAGATGAGTGATACCCAATATGAGAGAATGCTCCATCTGAAACTACAGCAAGTATTTAAGCCTCCAGAAAGCAAGTATGAATTGAAGCATGGCCATTCTGTGGTGCTCAGATTTTTTAGCACTGAGAAAAATGGCGTTTCTGTAAATGGAACAAGTAATCAGGAGTGGATTTCTCTTCACCTGATTGGCATCACCACACAGCATTTGTTCTTTCCTAATGACTAGGCACCATCTTGTGGGTTGCAAAGTATGTTTCTTCTTGCAGCTGTGATTTTTAAGTATTTTTTTTTAAGTCCTGTCTTACCAGTACAGCATTTTGCTTGTGAACTGGTGCGTGTATTGTTCTTTACAGCTTTCTGCTGAGTCACGTTCTCACTTGTTTTGATTCACTAATATAATACTAGATCTGTCGGTTTATTGGAACTCTTGACAACTTCGTGTCAGTCATGCTTCGGGCATGCAGGATTTCTTTCACTTCGGAAGAAAACGGTAGTTGGCTTCTGAATATGGATGGATGCTTATAAATAAACAACAGTAGGGAAGACAACATTTCTTAAACTCTGCAAAAATGCTTTTTCTAGTTGCAAAGATCTTACTCAATTTTTTTTACCCCTGCTGACTTTTCCCCAGAGAACTGAAACAAAAGTTTTAGTATGCTGGAAGTGGAAGAAACGCTTCTTAGGCACTTACTGGTCTTTCAGAGAAGGCTTTTGGAAGCTTATGGCTGTGAACATAAAAGAAAAACAACAAAAATACATGTATGAAATGCCACATGAGGCTGTTGACTTCACTTTTCATTTTTATTGCAAAACTGACTTTAACTGGATTTTCAAGTTGTAGTAGGGAGGTGACTTTATGTTGTAGTGGGCACAAGTGTACTTGAAGTCTGTTAATGGATTTAGTCTTGTTATATCTAGACTTTACTTACCTCTGAAGGGGACAATTTGAGACAATATTAAATTACTGCAAGGATGTACAGGTTGTTTTCACTGCTCAGAACCTGATCAGCTTGCAAATATTTCAAATATTTACAAAGCAAGGATGAAATATGTAAATTGGTTAAGACTCTCATCTGCATGCATGCTGTATAGGTATGTGAGAAGAGGTACAAGTACAATAGCAAGTCTTTACATACTAATAGGTATTTGAGGTTAGTTAGCAATACCAGTCCTATCTAAATGAAACAGCTATAAACAGTTATGGGAATCTCCAGATCACGACTGTCGATTTATTAAACTGACCCAGATATGTAGAGAAAGTGTTGAACCATGTAGTAAGAACATTAATGAAGGGGGCAGCTGAGGAAATGTATATTTACCAGAAAATATATTTTTTTGAAAGCTTTGTAGTTACAAAAAACAGCATTTGAACTATAGTACTTGAACACTGAAAGTAGCATCATAATGGAAACAAATGAAAAGCTGAAGCTAATAAAAAAAAAAGTGGAAATGGTAAAGTCAAACCTTTCATATTGACACTTTAGATTATTTTAGATTATTACAGATTATTGGATGAAAGTGTACTTGAATGCACTTGGTTACAGATGATATTCCAGCATACTTCAATTTGTGTAAAATGTAACGATTTTCAGTGATACTTTTGGCTTTGAGTCTTCTGAAATTTTCAGATTGAATGAATGTGTTCTCTGAAATGGAATTTAATGGGTCTTTGTTATAAAAGAGGAGTAATTATATCTCTTAACTGGAAGAGAAATGAGCAGTAACTTGAATGAAAAATGTTCATCTGACTGGTCTCATAGTCCATTAGTAATGCTGCAGACCCTTGTGTAGGAATAAAACAAACTTAATCTGAGCGAGGCTTGATAGGTCCTGGAATGTAAAAGTTTTTTTCTTAAAAATGGTTTAGTTAATGACTTAAATGACTCAAAATGCTTATAGGATAAAACCAGTAACTCAAAATGAGGTATATATAGGTCTGGATAGTTGAAACTGTCAATGTGTTTTTGGTTTTTTGTTTTTTTCTCTTAAGTGAACATGTTCAGACTCCAGCATTGGCAGTCCAGCAATCTATCCAGTGAAGAAAACAGAGTTCTGCCCAGTTTTCTTTATCCCTTTTCTACCCCTCAGTTCTTTTATTTTTTTTTAAATCATCACCATTTTAAATTATAATATCCAGATAAATCTGTTCTTATGGATTATCTGGTGCAAGGATTCATTTCCTCAGCGCTTACAATTTTTAAAACACTTTCTTCATAACTTGAACTCTTCTTTTTTTTTTTTAACTCTTGCCTTTTTCCAGACCCAACAGTAATAACAAAGATGCCTGGCCATCATTACAGAGTTCAAGTAAATCAGCCAACGGCTTAACAGTGGAACACAGGAAAACGCCTCCTATATTAGAAAATGGCACAGACCCAGAACACATGACTCCAGATGGTGCAGACTCAGATTTCGGGTAATTGTGCTGCCTTTTGTACTTCAGATAGCTTGTTCTCTCTCACTGACTGGTGTGGAGGGAATCATTCTCCAGTCTTTGGTTGGAGAACTGGATTCAAATCCTGATCAGGACACAGAAAGCCAGGCTTGGGTTAGCCCACATTGAAAAGGCTGATTGGCAGACACTGCAGGAGAACCCTTGTATTGCTAGTGAGGGTACAGGTATGGGCTGAGGGGAGCTGCATAATCAGGGCATCAACAGCTTATACAGTTGCCTGCAGCAGTGCATGGTCCCAGCCAAAACTGAAACCTTCAGTTCTATACAAAACCACAAAATCTTCCAAAAATATAACATGTCAGTTGCTGTACATCAGGAGACTTAATACTTGAAAAACCCTCAAGAGAAGGAAACTAAGCACTAGGTTGAATATTTGTCATCTCTTCACTGTGATGTTCCAAAAACACAACTGCAGAGGTAACGATTCCATGATTTTTAATCAGTAACAGGAGCAATAAGACAACACATTCAACTGAGGCTTCTGTGTGCAAAGCAAGTAATTAATCTACCTGCAATTACTTCTTTATTATTGACCAGGTTTTTTTTGTGCCCAGTTTTGGTGCCTCCTTTGCATAGAATTGTTTTCTCCTATTACTACAAGCATCACTTGCACTTAGATCGTACTGTTCCTGTTTTTTACTGGACTAAATTGTTTGGACCTGTTCAGAGGTTGAGTGGGAAAATAACAAGGTAAATATTAACATTTCAAAAAGTAGTGTTGTTGATGAGGCAGCTGATCTTCATCTTAAGGCAGTATTGAGCTGATACTGAGTGCTGCTGTAAGTGGTACCTTCTTAGATGTAATATTAGTTCAGCTGAGATGTGGACAGATCATATGGTTGCATCTTACAATTAAAATGTAGCTTCTTCCTCATCTTTTCTGGAAAGAATGTACAGCATATAAGTGAAATATGATGACCAGTCAGTAGTGAATCACACTCATTCTTGAGGACTGGAAAGCACATTTTAAAATTAAAGGCTCCTTAAGCAGGTTCAGGTATAATGCTAATGCTCATTGTCTTTCTGCATCTATGTTGCTATTAACAGTTCTGTTGCATAGCTTTAAGCTGTTGTTTTGTGACTTCATGTCAAATGCTTTGAGAAAATATATTTGGAACACGGGCTCTGCAATCAACTTTCTTTGGTTAATGAAGTCTACAGCAAACTGCTGTAGGTATTCAGAAACTACTAACATAAGGGAGTTTATTCAAGTGGAAGAACTTTAATGGTTTTCAACCACCAAGTACTCCAATAAGTCTTTACTGGAGTAATACTTGATTGCAAATATTACTCTGATTTTTCTTTCGTAATAGTAAATACTTGACCTTCAATTACCTTTGAGATACCAACTCTGTATTTATTGATACGTAACTTTTGTACAGTTTCTTTAGAATGGAGAAGAATTAATCCTACTGACTTTAGTTATTCTGAGAGGAGAAGAACAAATATGTGTAGAGGAGCTAGTTTTTGAGTTTTGGACTTTTCTATGTGGCTTTATGCAATGTTATGCTTTCCAACAGCAAGGAGCGTTTGAAAACAAAGCGTAGCTAGAATCTGAGATCTGCACCCAGTTAAAATGTCTTCTACATTTATATTTACTTTGCACTAACAGGTTATACCTGTAGTTTGTCACATTCATAAGAATCTTACCTCTGGTTGTTGTCTGTAGGACCAGTGTTCTGGGCTGTGTAGTCAGTTGCTTGTGTGTATTTTCTTATGAGAAGAAAATATTTTTCAGCTGAAAATCTCTGCATTAGAGCTTGACTTAAACTTTCACCATGTCATTACTGTGGTGTTTAGTATAATTAAGGCTGTTCACAAGTGCTTGTCAAATCTTGAATTCTGAGGTGTGCCATTTTAGCTGTCATGTTAATTCTCAATAAATACCTTTCTGAGGTGGCTTTCTGCAGTAGCTTCTCTTCACATTTATTGGCAATTATTTTTAATTTTCCTGCATTTTTCCCCTTCTGTCATCTCTATCAATTGTCTCACATTGAACTAATTTTTATTAGGTAAAGCTTTAAGGCTGACAGGAAGCTTGACTTACCACCAGGATTAAGTAGTTAATATAATCTCTTCTTTCCCTAGATTTATTTAGGAGTTGTATGGGAACTGGCAACTTAGGTATTCAGAAAACAAATCTGTTCCTGAGTTTTGCTCCAATAATAGAATAGATAGAACTGATCACAAATGGAATACTGCTTTAGTACCTGAGTCATTGTTTTGAGTGGCAAAGAGTTACTCTGAAGATGCTTAACTTTTCTTTTGTCCCGTAACAGGGTACTCCACAAGCATAGTGGAGAGTGGTGGGAAGAAATGTTATATGGCATATGATTGGAATGTTTACAACTAAAGTCACAAAGGGTTGACTTTTTTCCTTGTTAACTGCCCCAATTTAATTTTGGTTTGTTTTTTATTTCAAGGCTTTCCTATCACTATGAAAATCAAATGTTGATGTTCACGTTAAATACTTGAGTGACTTACTGACTCTTTCCCTTCCCACTCCTGCAGCCCTATCGACAAACCTTCAGATTCCCTCAGTATAGGAAACGGTGACAGCTCCCAGCAGGTAAGACAGAGAGAAATCCTGTGAACACATGAATTGAGTTTGTTTGGTTTGATGCAGCTTATACTTTGAGAGGCAGATACTTTCTGAAATGTAGAGTAATTTTAAACAAAAGTAAAACATCCTACTGCTAAGTTGATTTAATGTTAAACATCATACTGAATGATACAACCAAATTAAATGTAGCTGAAAGTTTTGAGAATTTTCAACTGTTAATGAAGAATATATATGAACTCTTATGACTTAACTGTCTCTCTTCCTCCTTTGTCTGTAGATAGCAAACAGTGACACACCTTCACCACCGCCTGGTTTAGCAAAGCCCAATCCAGTCATACCCATCAGTTCATCTAACCACAGTGCACGGTCTCCTTTTGAAGGAGCTGTAACAGAATCACAGTCGCTCTTCTCTGACAACTTCCGACACCCTAACCCCATCCCCAGTGGGCTTCCTCCATTCCCCAGCTCTCCACAGACTTCAAATGACTGGCCTACAGCACCAGAACCACAGAGCCTCTTCACATCAGGTATGCACAGCTCTGTACCCAGCTTATACTGCTGTGTACTGCTTGCTTTTGCAACTGATGTCCAAAATTAAACTCTAGGATATACTTTATATCACTCAGTTCAATTCACAAAAGTTTATAGTATTTCACTACTGTACAAATGAATTACACTGACATAAAATGTCTTCTGAAAGAAACTTCCAGAGTTTTCCAACTGCGTGGTTAAGTAATCTGACCATTTGCTTTCGTCTTTCTTAGCCATGTGCCCACTTCTGTGCGTCAAAATTCCAAATTTTCTTTGGTATCCTGTGTAGTTGTCTGAAGATGAATAATTTTTTTGAAGTGAGATTGTATAGATTCAGAAAAGATAAAAGTGCAGTTAATTGCAGTAACTGAAAGGCATAAAATACCACTTCACTTGAATGAAACAGCTTTTTAGATGTATTGATACAGTCTTGGGAACAGTTAACAGTATTTTAGAGTTCACAAATTAGGAACCTGAGATGTGGTAGAAAATTAAATGAAACAAGAATGATAATAGAGTGTAATGATACTTTTATATCTGTTAGTTTAGTGGCTTATCTTTTAATGCTTCTCTCCCTTCTGGGAAATGTTTTTAAATAATACTGTCAAGAAAATAACGTGCTGTGAAGATACTGTGCACACAATATTGTAAAGATTAAGTAGTAGTGGGAAACAGTGTCCAGGTAGAAGAAATTTTTGTTCCATAATTAATAAAAATATTACAGTAAGAATGCAAAGGACAGTTTTTTTTGTCTGTCCAGCAACAACTTTTTTTATTCTGGAAATGGAATTATAGAATTTTTTTTTTTTGAGAGAGAGAGAGGATACTAGACTTAAGCAGCAGTCTAGGTTCCCTACCAGCAGAGGGAGTTAATGTAAGTGATGCTACCTTGTACTTTGCTTTCTTCACTGCAGTTGTAAGGAGAGATATTGTGAAAATAGAATAGGCATGTTCTAAACCTGAACTAAAAAACTTAGGCAGTATAATGAAATAAAGTGCTAACTGAAAATTCAAGGCTCATTTTTCTGCAGTGCTGCTTAAGAATATTTAATAGTATCTTGCAATGCAGTGCCTTATTTCCTTTGTTTAATCAAAGTGCATACTTAAGAATTCGGCTTTTTTTCTATAATAGTAGATGGTTTTTCTTTTTTAATTACCACTCAGAAGTATCTGAGAGAGATTATCCCCCTCCACTCTACTTGCTGACACCCAGTTTCTTGCACAGCATGAATACTTAAAGCATTGAGCTGAATAGCAACTTTAAACTCTGGTTACATATCCCTTCAGTAACTGGATGTTAAGTATGTTATAACATTTACCGGTCTCTTTCTACTCTGCTTTTCCTAAAAAATACTGATTTGACAACAGCTTTTATGCAGTTGAACGAGTTATGCAGTAAAACTACTACTTGCTATTCTACTACTTTAGCTGAAGTAGAAATTTGGCTTTTGCCTGAAAATGGAGTTCTGGAAATGAATAAATTGTCTTTGAGCAATTTACAAACAAACGTTATGTGAAGGATAGACTGGCAACAGTAAAACACACTAAGGCTGAGATTTTTCTGTGGACAATAACTTACTAATCCTTGTTCTAAATCTTATTCCTCTCCAACAGAAACTATACCAGTATCTTCCTCCACAGACTGGCAAGCGGCTTTTGGGTTTGGTTCCTCCAAACAGCAAGAGGACGACTTAGGATTTGATCCCTTTGACATCACTCGCAAAGCCTTAGCAGACCTGATTGAGAAGGAACTGTCAGTTCAAGACCAACCTTCCCTCTCGCCCACATCTCTTCAGAACCCTTCCCCACACACTACAACTGCCAAAGGGCCAGGCTCTGGATTTCTGCATCCTGCTGCACCCGCAAATGCCAACTCTCTCAGTAGCACCTTTCCAGTCATGCCACAGAGGTTCCCACAGTTTCAGCAACATCGAGCAGTTTACAACTCCTTCAGTTTTCCAGGCCAAGCAGCTCGCTATCCTTGGATGGCCTTTCCACGCAATAGCATCATGCACTTGAACCACACAGCAAATCCCACCTCAAATAGTAATTTCTTGGACTTGAATCTCCAACCACAACACAGCACAGGTCTGGGAGGGATCCCTATATCAGGTAGGTGAATCAGGACAGCCGTGAATGTGATTTATTTCATGCTTTCAGCTTAGAGCTCTGAATCAGGACAGGAAAGGGAAATAGCCAGCTACAAGTCGTAGAACTGTATCTCTTAACTATCATACTAGGCTTATGAGGAGAGGGAGAACATCATTTTAAATATGCCCTCTCTGTGTTTTTTTTAAGTGGATGTTTAGCCTTGTAACATTGAGCTTTATAAGGAAGGTGGAGTATTCTGTGCCCATTTAATTTTGTGCCTAAACAGATTGGTATTTTGGTTCTTCAGTCTTGCAAGACTGGGCTTTCCTTAAAATTAGTAAGTAGGCCCTGAAAGTGCGTTGTGACTTCTGTGTTGGTGTGCAGGTGCTGATCAGAGTTCCTAAAATGGTGAAAAAAATTATGATAATTTGTGCCTGATGTCTTGGCTGGGGTTGTTCCCTCTTGCGTGTAACCAAATGACTGAATAATAAAGCATTCAGTGCTGTTCATTCCTGTACTTCAGACAGCCTTAATGTTATGATAATCTTTCATTGATTGGATGCTTGCAATGTGTGTTAGTGGATTTGTCCTGATTGTGAGGGCTGTGATGTTTGAATAAATGTGCAGTCACACCATTCCAGGCTGCCCTGGGTGAATTGATAAGCTCTTACAGTAAGCATTACAACTGAGGAACTAACTGTAACAATCATTGTTCTGATTAAAAGTTCTCTTCTGGAATTTGAAATTCTTCTATGGTTACTACATACCTTGGCCCACACAAGTTCTCTTTCCCTAATAGGGGAAAAAAAAAATGTTAGTTTTATAGTGAACTACTAGTAGAAACTCTGTAAGCTCTTAGTACCCTTGATGTGAAGAAAACTGCTGCTTGAGATGTTGCTGATGTGTTGTGTTTTTTTTGTTGTTGTTGGATTTTGAGGTGTATCAGCTCTACTGTGAGATAGTGACCTAGAAGAAGCTACTTGGTTTTTATCCTCTGATATAGGAGCTGTTTCTGGCTGTTATTTCTCTGTTGTTTATCCTCTTTGGAGGCTTGTTGAAGCTACAGTACTGAGCTAGGGTTCTTCAGCTGATTCATAATATAACCATGTAGTCCAGAGGGCAAATGTAAGTAGTTCAAAAGTCTTTATGCTGGTAGTGACAAAGGCTTTAAACAAAAAATACTGTTACTGGTTACGCTGAAATGTTATGAGAGGAGTTTGTTGGTTTTTGTTTTTTTTTACATGGAATTAAAAGTGTAGTGTTTGTAAGAGTGCTAATTGTTGCTCTCTAAACTACAAAGAATTTGAAGAACATTACAAGCCATAGTTTTGACTTTACCTCAAAGTTCTAAAGCCTGCGAATCATAGAGCTGGTAACAATGCTGTCTTGTGGACAAGAGGGCAGGAAAAATTGTTCAGTGTTGAAAAGTGATCTGTTTCAGTACTGGTTATTTCTAAGCTTGTAAGAAGTATTCTTTAAATTGTGTTATTTTAATTAATTTTGGCAACTCGATAGTGGGTTTCTTTGTAGATCGTTGTATTGCTCCTTGAAGAGCCGGTTGTGTGTTCCTGTTTGATAACACATGGCCCATTTTGTGTGCTTTCCCTGTATGTTTTAAGGTGACAGAAATGATACTTAAGTGTATCCTTTTTTGTATGCAGCTGCTAGAACCAATTGATCTCTATCTTTGGCAGTTACAGTGCTAAGAATGGAAAACAAACATCTGCTGTAGTGTCTATGGAAAGTTCCTTTGTATTGGTTTTAGGCATTTGTAAACACTTGCCTAGTTCACAGTTAGCACCAGTTGCTGCTGTGCAAATGCTCCTCAGCTGATCTGCATGTTAGCTCTAATGAAATCTGAAAAAGTCTATGCAGAAGCAGATTTGCTGCTTTTTTTTCATATTGTAAGACTGAAACTGATCCAGTGTTGCTTGTGAGTTATAGCTTATTATTTGTATAGTATGTAGTACCTTGGATTTCCTGCAGTGATTCTTACTGCTTAGAAGTGCAAATAATTTGAAAATCAGGAGGTGCCCATGAGCTGCTTGTTTTGATATGCTGACTTGATAGTTTTCAATTTATTAAATTTATTTTCAAATCTGTATTTAGCATACAAGCCTCTCAACAAATCCTTTTTTCAAAGAATAATACCAGTTCCTTATGTTTGCTTTTAATCTATCAGCAGCAGGTATGTAATTGTAGGACTTCCCTAGGTTCCCTGTTTGATTTACAGATTCACCTACTTGATGGGCTTACAGGGAGGGAAGTTATACATCAATAAAGAAACCACAGAAAGTGGACTTTATTAGTGGTTTATAGCAGACTCTAACTGACCTAAAAAGGCTACTATGTATGTTGCTATACCCATTCACTGGTGTGGAGAGATTAATTGTAATATACCCAGTGCTTCTCTTCTTAGGTTTTTCCCTAGTCTGTATTAGGGTGTTTTAGCAAATGTAATCAACTCAGCTGTTTCAGCAAAAGAAACCAAGTGTAAGCAAAACTCAAATTGTTTTCTAGCAGAGATCCTTACTTCCTGTCAAAGTTGTGCATTTCCTAAGATTTCTGTTCAATTTTTACAGGGCAAGTTATACTTGACCTGTCCTTAAAATAATGGAAGACATTCTTTTCTATGCATCATCCGATTAGTTAGCCTGCTGTGGTTAACCAGCCCTTTTCTTGTTTTTCATTTATGTGAAAACAAACCACTTTTAAACTCTTCTTAAAACTTCGCTTTGAGGTTTTTTAAATCCTAAATTTAGTTGATTTCATTTAAATATAAGCTTTAAAAATACATATATATGAAGAAAACAATGTAATCGGAACTCCTGCTGCTTTTTCTTTACGTAGGCATTAGTATTCACGTGAATGTGAAGTATTCATGTTTGGCATATGATACGTAATATTCTGAAGTGGCCTTTTGTCTATTCTCGAATGAGATCTGTGCTGAGTTTATACCTCCACAAATCCAAGTAGTTTTGTTCCATGAAGCACAATAGATTTAAATGGGAGGATGCAGGCCCTACCTAGTATTTTTAAGCTCTCATTTAAAAATAATTCGTGTGGTCTCTTTCTCAGAAGTAGTATTTATTAATCTTACTCTACTGTTTCCAGTGAAATGACACCGTTATACTGACTTCATAATAAAATTGTGTATACTTGAAATTTGCCATACTCATCAGAAATATCTGTCCCCAGTCTTTAAAAGAACTTCCTGACTGTTTGAATCAAATTGAATCTTGTCCTCCCTCCCCCAGAAAATACAATTTTTGTAAAACAGATGATGTATGGGTCCCACTGTAAGGAACAGTTCAGGCTTGTTGCTGTTCTCTGAGGTGGGATGGGTTAGAAGGTTTATGGTGTAATTAAAACTATGAATATGCTTTAGGAGAAAAGTTTGGTGATGACTTTCCAGACAGCTTGCCTGTTGCTAAGAGCAATATTAACCTAGATTGTGGTGCTGTCCTCCTTTCTTCAGGTAAAGCCAAAGGAAAAGATGCCCTGACAGCAGTGCGATTGGGTGGATGTTATACTATTTTTTTTAAGTACTACTTTAGCCTATCAGGAAGCCTTGTACTTTGATAACTAATATACTGTTGTCTTTGCTACTGTGCCTGGTGTTGCATTCTAACGTTGCAAATATGGTATCAGTCGCAGAATAGAGTAGATCCCACATTAACAGTGTATTTAAAATTAGACAGTTAAAAGTAGAAAAATCTGGAAACTAGTCACCCTTTCCTGTAAGTTTTATGTAAGATGGGAGTAATTCTGAAACACTGGCTATTATTTCATACATTAATTTCATAATTATCCTGAATTTAATTCCAAGTGAAAGGATAACTGTAAGAACTTCTCAATTCTGTAACGAGATGTCTGAATTCTGATTTTTCCAAGATTAATTCTATATATTCTATATATTGTGTGTATATTCTTTCTGCATATACTAGGAATCTAAGATAGATTAAATAGTCAACTGTGTATAGAGAGAGGTAGAAAACATAAAGAATTAAAGCGTGTTTAGAGTAGGAGAAGAATTTTTATCTGTTGTATTTGAAGATAACAGCTGTAAAATCCATTGAATTATTTAATCTGTGAGGCTCAACTGGAGATTGCAGCGGACTTTGAGTTGTTCCTGGAGTTTCAAAATGGGTCTTGAATGTCATAAGCCTTTATAGGTGGAAATAATTGGTAAATCCAAATATTGTTCTGTCAAGGGCTTTTTATGATTGTAACTTGTCTCTTTAATATGCACAGTTTAACTGGTGGAATTATGCATATGTAATGACTGAGCTAATAAATAGGTGACGGATCTGTTGCTAGATTTGGGTGCCATCCAGCAGTTGTTGCAGTAATGGCATCACACACCTTACTGAGGCACTGGTTATCATGCACTCTTTAGAGTCTTGCCTACATTTGGACTTAAGTCCCGAGCTTTTCCATACTCAAACAGCTTTACTTGCTTGCATCTTCTCCTGATTCCATATTCTTAGCTATCGAGCTCATCTTGAATGCTAAATCCTTCCTTGTCTAATGCCACCTTTGGGGCAAGGTTTGAGTGAAAGAAGGAAGCATTGTAGTATGTTGTTAATGACTATTGTTTTAAAGACTTTATTTGGACCATGGAGAAGGGTGAGGTGTCAGAACTAGCACTGTTCTTTAGTACTGAGTCTTTGACTTGGTGTTTTCCCAAAATAATCTGTATTTCCATTTAGAACACAAATTCCTTTGTTCATTTGGACTTTGTCTCCTGTCTGGGTTGGTACTTAATAACAAAACCATGGCTTGTTTTAAACAGAGGCAAAAAAAAAAAAAGAAAAACAAACACTGAAATGACAGCATAGGTGCTGACCTTTTTCTGTAGTTTTTGGCTTAACATGTAACATGAAGTTTTTCAGCATTTGGTGAGGTTTTTTTGCTTTTGCTAATTTTGCCTCTCTAAAAGAGGGTCTGACATGTGTCATACTGCTGTCGAATTCTGAGTGTTGTAAAACTCAATCTCAAAATGCTGTGTACGAAACTTATTTAATCCCATACTTCTAATGACAGCTAATGCAGTTTAAATAGTGTTGCCTCACCTGTCTCTTTATTTGGTTGTGGTGGGTTGGAAGAGCATTGTACCATGCTTTTCCTCTTGGCCTGGCAGTGTGTGGAAGTTTCAATGCCAGTTTTAAGTACAGATGGTCTTACACTTAACGGTAAGATGTATTAGTCCATTAACTTTGTTCTAAGCCTTTAAAGAAGACTACTTGCTCCCTTGTTGGTCTTCACTGACATTTGGCATTCTGACAGCAGCAGGGTGGAAGGCACTGCAGCTGAACATGCTTTTCTGTGCTCATGATTCGATCCATGGGTGCCTGTAGCTGAAGCCTTATCTGATAAGGTGTAAATATTGGAAGTGATGCAACTAATAGATTAAGTGCCAGATTTGGCACCTCTGAAGGCCTGAATACAGAGTACTAATAGCAGAGTACAGGGAAGCTGCTCTTTGAAGTTGATGTTACACCAATATCAAGATGGCTGCTCACTTGAAATTAAAGTACTGAACACTTCTTTTAAATTGTCCTTTCAAAGGAAAAAAAAAAAAGCTGTTTGGATTGCTGCAGAGCTCGGTGTGCTCTGTTCTCATCAGCAAAGATGATGCAGCTTTTTGTGTAACTTTTGTCACTGAATATTCTGTTGCTCTTGTGCCTGAGGTGGCAATTTTGGTCAGGGAGATTCCGGGGCCTTTTACCTCCATTCTCCCCATTTTCTTCTGGCTGTGCTTTGTGCCTGCGTGTTCCCCCCTGAAATTCAGCACTTCATTTATAAGCTCTAGCTCTTCTTCTCCTTTTATTTCTGGTCTGAACTAATGTTGTATTTCACTGGTGAAGGGGTAGTGTTCCACACCACATGTAACAAGTTAATTCAGTTTAGAAACAAACTCTTGGCTTGCTTTCTTCACTTCCTGTGGAGGTACTATTTTTAATGCTGCTAAATTTAAAATGAAGTATGTGGAAGGAGGATTTCAGATTCACTTTTAAAACATTAAATCAACATTAAGATCTAAGTCCCATTGTTTGAAACCTGCTATAGATATTCATTTATACCTCTATTATCGCATTCCCCACTTGCATGTGCCTTGTATTCACTAAGTCCTTTCAACATAATGCAGTTGTGTCACAGTCTGAGAGAACTTCATCCCCAGCACCTGTCCTGAAAGACAGATGGAGAAGTAACAAGGCTTAAAATCTCATCTCACTCCTTCCTTGCCCCATTGCCTTTTTGGTGCCAGTTTTTTTAACTGTTTTTAAAAAGCTGTGGATTTCTTTTTTTGTTTTTTTTTTTTAAACAGTGGACCAGGAGATTGTGTCCCAAAGAAAACTTTGTGTATAAATACTTACGTTTTCATCCCTGGAAGCTTTGTTTATACTCTTAGAAATCATAAGTCTTTGTATGAATATTAGGGATGGTGGTGAAAGCTGTTTTTTGAGTGACATCATGCCTATTTTTAAATGTATAATTTCTCTTTGGAAGAGTGGCAACGTAAGGGAAAACGTAATAAAAATCCACTAACTTCTCTTGGCTGCAACATATCAGGGGAATGACTAATCACATTAACATGGTTAGATTTGAAATAAATGCTGCATTAGCTACAATCTGCCTTAGCAGCTCACCTAATTTGCACTCTGGCAGCTCTGGGGTGAGTCTCCAGCAGCACACAGGGGAAACAGACAGAGGGAAAGGATTTCCAGTCAACCTTTCCTGACTGTGCCATGTCCCTAGCAGTCTCACCGAAGAAACTTCAGCAGCATGGGCAATGGGGCCTTGCCTGTGTTTTAGGGATGGTAGACTGAATTTATTGGTTAAAAAGTTTGGCAGTGAGAAGTTCTTGCTTTTATGAGAATGATTCACCAAATGTTACAAAAGCTGTGTAAAACAAATAGTGTCAAACCAGGCCATGTCTTGTGAAAGGACTTCAAACTTCACATCCTTATGGATCAAGCTGAAAATACAAATTCCAGTTTGATTTGATCAGCTTAACAAAAAGCTTTCTACATAAATTTCTAATTAAACTTCAGTTTATTTAAATATATATTTATATTTAAAGTTAGTAATATCTATTGGAAGATAGTAATCAGAATTAATTTATTGTCATGGAAGGTTTGTTTTTTCTTTAAGTTTCTTGAAGCTTTATCTTCTTACAGAATGATATATCCACAAATATACCTGAGCAGTAATTGTGTGTTACATGTTATGGGGAAATTTAAAAACGGGTTTAAAACTTCTCAGTGTATGCATTCACTGTACTAAAGCTGTTCTCACAGTCTTGGTCAGAAGGTGAGTTGGGAATTCTTGGAATCCTGAATCTTCAGTAGTACAGATTCTGGCTAATTATCGATATAACATTGGAAATGGAAGTATTATCAGTTCTAGTTATCAAATTTTCCCTTTGGTCAATATAATAAGTTTTCTTCTATATCTATATTCATGCACCCCAAGCACCTTTAAAGGATTTTCATCTGAGATTGCTTCTCAGTTGAAAAAAGCTTTAAGGTGTAACCTAGTGAGACTGAAGTCTGATGCAGAGATTAAGAGTAAGCAGCGAGTACTGTTTATGTTAAAATTGTTACTTAAGTGAATGGGAATTGCATGTCTTTCACGGGTTTACTAAATTGTCCTATACGTAGGATTCAGATTATCTTTTTAATTTCAGTGCCTTAACAGTGTTTGTGAGCTCAGTGTAGGCTTATGTTAAGACTTAGTATTATAGCTGGGAAGAGCTGTGTATTCTTAAATGATCCGTTTCTGGATGAGGAATTAGTTCATGAAAGGATATTACTGACAAAGGTGAATGTACTACAAAATATGTTGTCATTTTTGTAGATTGAGGTTGTGCGCTGTAATGCTATATACTTTCAGTAATAAATAATTACAATCAGTAATAAAAAGGCAGTATGCTCTGGAAACATCTAACCTGAGCTCAGTCGTATGTTTCAAAGTGAGCTAAAGTCTTTGATTTGAAGTTTCTTTATAGCTTAAAATTAGGTGGATGGTTGCTGTAATTATTTATCAAATTTGATCTCTTAAGTCATAGTAAGTATAAGTCAGTCACAAGGGGAGCATCATAATATGAAATTGCTTTTCTCAAGTCTAATACAAGTTCTGATGTTGTACACTGAAGTGAATACTAATCTTCATATTGAATCTCTCAGTAGCCACATAGTCACAGGTCGTGCTGTCAGACCTTCAGAAAAAAGCAACATTTAAAAAAAACAAACTTATTTTCCCCTTCAAAAGTGACTTATTTAGAATTCTGTGTATTGATCTTGTACTTGATAGTTCACTTTACAGGCTTGTTAAATTGCACTTTATTTTAAAAAGTGAAAAATACTGTTTTTTTATTAATGTGACCTCTCTTAAATTGAGTAGATGTGGGATTGATACAACTGTAGAAATCAGTGTAGAGTCAAGATGAAAACTGCTTTACTTGCATTACTTTAAAGGTCAGAGCAGAGCCATGTCTCTATTACCAAATCCAATTTTGTGTGTGTTTCTTTGTTCCTCTTGCTCTTGGAGCTCATGATGACATGACCTTCATTTAAAAACTGTCCTGGGGATTGACATATAGGAAGGTCTAACCTTTGTGGATTGCCAAGTTGCTTCCCATGGGTAGAGGATGTCTGTGGAGCATTTACATGTTTTCCTTAACCAGCTTTACTTTCTAGTACTCCTGTCACTTGGTATTTCCCTTATTTTAAGTGGCTACTTGTATTCCTGACGCAGTGCTGCAGTCTGAATGTGGGCAGATTGTCATCTTCTGACAGTGAGGTTTTCAGGCCCCTATAAGTCTGCATGAAACCTCATGTGTTAAGCTTTGTGGGATTCCTAGAAATCACAGGCTTCAGAAGTCTGAGAACCAAATCCTTCAGACTATAGCAGCTTATTAAGTGTTAAGCTTAAGTTTAAAAACCTCTATGAGCAGACCAACTTATTTGTATTAGTGATACAAGTATAGCTTTTATTATCACAACTTTGATGATGTGAAGTGTAGAGGCTTTGGTTCCAAGACTTTTTTGAATGTATCTTATGTATCAAAAGTGTCCGCTCCTTCTCTTCCTCCTACAAAGTGAAATATTGGATGAGTTTTTGCCAGAGAGAAATACCACTACTGAAGATGATCTTGAAATGAAAAAAATCTGTTCTGAAGTGACAATGGCTTCTCTAACAACAGGGTGTTTCACCTAATGCGTGGGCTAATGTTATCAAAGTGGGAGTGATAGAGATTTCACTGCAAAGGTGTGTTGTTGTTGTTTTTTTATTTTTTTGGTGGTCACACTTGTCTTTGATCAAGTTGAAAAACTGAACGCATTCAGGTTCTCTTTCCTGTTCCTTTTTTTC